>CM060862.1:16943474-17350974 GCA_030737845.1 Acorus calamus | reverse complement strand
TGATGTAACCAGTATACTCAAACCAAAAACAAATACAATAACAAGCTTGGTCTCTGCAGAGGAAAATCTATTCAACAACACTACAGGAAAATCTATTCATATAAAAAAATTAAAAAAAAAATACAATAACAAGCTTGGTCTCTGCAAAGGAAGGTCTATTCATTCATAAAAAAGTAACTCAAGCAGCAATAGAGGATTGAAAACAAGAAAAACAAACAGGAAAATCTATTCATATAAAAAAATTAAAAAAAAATACAATAACAAGCTTGGTCTCTGTAAAGGAAGGTCTATTCATTCATAAAAAAAGTAACTCAAGCAGCAATAGAGGATTGAAAACAAGAAAAACAAAAACAAATGCCTAAACATTCACTCTGTGTACAAAAATAAAAACAAGTATCCACTTCAACAACAAAACAAAAACAATGTACATGCTAGTATAGTGTAAATTATAATACTATCATATCAATGTGCTAAATGTAAAGTTCTAATGATGTAAAGTGTTGAATATATTATCCTGTTGTGTGTATTGCAATGTGAACTTCTTGTATGTCTAGAAGTGGTTAACTTGTATTTCATTTTATAACGGGCGCGACACACCTTGGGTCATGGAAAATTGTTCGGTTTGACACAAACCCAGTCATACTGGGGTGTCAACCGTGACCCAAGGTGTGTCACACAGTACTTTCCAACTACAATATTTTAAAACTAGCGCGACACACCTTGGGTCACAGGAAGTTGTTCTATTTGACACAAATCTAGTCATATTGGAGTGTCCACTGTGATCCAAGGTGTGTCACATAACCCTTTTCACCTACACTATTTTAAAACTGACGCGACACACCTTAGGTCACTAAAAGTTGTTCGGTTTGACACAAACCTAGTTATACTAGGGTGTCCACTATGACCCAAGGTGTGTCACATAACACTTTTCACCTACAGTACTATTTTAAAACTGACGCGACACACCTTGGGTCACTGAAAGTTGTTCGGTTTGACACAAACCTAGTCATATTGGGGTGTCCACTGTGACCCAAGGTGTGTCACACAGTACTTTTCAACTACACTATTTTAAAACTGACGCGACACACATTCAGTCACGGAAAATTGTTCAGTTTGACACAAACATAGTCATACTAGGGGGTGTAGTGTGACCCAAGGTGTGTCACACAACACTTTTCAACTACACTATTTTAAAACCGGTGTGACACACCTTGAATAATGGAAATGTGTTCGGTTTGACACAAACTATGTCATACTGGGGAGTCTAGTGTGACCTAAGGTGTGTCATCCAACACTTTTTCAAATGCAATCTTTTAAAAGTAACATAACAGTCTTCGATATTCAACATTCACATATCCTAATTACATATTCAACACATCCACATTAATAGCTTTTTGACAACTACACATTGTTCAAAAAATGAAATATAATACATCATTGACAACTACACGTTGTTCAAAAATCAAAATATGTGAATGTTGTTAACAGACAAATACACAGCAATGCACACTGTCATCTTCTATGTCTGAGTCTACAACTGTCGGTGAATGTCTCTCTGCCATGTCTCTCTGCCACCTTCTCAATCTCTTCCTCGGACTGGCTTGATGGATCGTCCACAACGTCATCCTCGACATATGGAACCACTGCGGTTGACGGAGCCTCTTTCACCAACCTCTCGGATCTACATCTGTGGTTGGAGGCTGTTTGAGGAATGCGTTTCTTGGGAGCCATACTGCAAACAAGAAATGGTTCACTAGTCAGAACTCACTACCATGATTACAAGGACTTAACATTGGTGTTCTTTCTTGTGCTATTAAATATAAAGGAAAAAGATGTTGATGAAAGAAAAAAACATGCAGTATTGACAAACACAACAATTTATTAACATATAATTTACATTGTCATTGATGTTGGTATACACTAATATAGTCAAAGTGTTATTTGACATCACCCAAAAAAAAAGTGCTTTATTTTTAGACATAAAAAAGAAATAATACTACATAGAGGAGGATTAAATGTCATGGGTGACTTGTGATGGTGTAGAGCAGTTCATTGGTTGACTCCTAATTCAATGCCCTTTTAACCAAGACATGTGGGGCCGCTTGCTCTATGCTGGGGTAGGAAGGTAGTGTTTCAATGTGTCCACCTATGTTGATACTTTTCCAGCATCTCAACAAAAAAAAATTAAATATGCAAAACAGAAGTTTAGAAATCCCATCCACCACCAAGTGTATGGTCATCCAAAAATGAATTGATATGACATGGGAAGTGAGCAGACATTTTTATAGGAAGATTGATTTGGTATATGGTGGAGAGAGTGTGGGATTGATGGGTTTAATATCTCAAATTGTATATGATGGGGGTTTTTATGTTCTTGGGTAAAAATCACATTTGATTACTTTATTTTACAACTTTTCCCCTTCAATCTTCTTATAATGAGAACACCTGGCATTTAAACCGTCTTATGGACATTAAACCATATATTATTATTAATTATTCATTTTATTTATTTACTCATTTTCATTTTCTATTGTATTAATCTATTCTGTAGGGTCATTCCAAAATCCCTTATGCCTCTAGAGGTGTGTATGATGTGCATCATTTCATACCTTTCTCTTTTGACCAGTTGCTTAATATGTTCTTAATTTGTTCATTTCTTTTTTCTTGAGTGTCTTTGGAGGGTCATCCGGCCTTGAATTTAGATATTGTTATTAATATTTTTATGATATAAATGTGTTCATCATTATTCACACCACGGGACTGAGATGTCTTTAAAAAATTATATTTAGTCTCATTTGCAGCCCATAAATAATATGATTGTAGTAGTAAAATTCATTTGAGATGTCTCTAAAAAATTATCTTTATCCTCATTTGTAGCCCACACATTTATATTAAGTATGACATATCTTGTTGTCTAATTATATTGAACCTTGAACGCAAACAAATTCAAACATAACCCTAGGCATCTAAGAAAAGCCTAAAACTTTATTTTATGGAATAACCAAATTTTCAGTCAATATATTGAACCCTAAACACAAACAAATTCAATGTAAACCATTAGTTTCTATGAAAAACCCTGATTACTATCAAAAACCCTTTTTTGGGAATTACATGACATTCAATCCACACTTTAGTTTTCCTAAACCCTAAAAACAAGATATGAACAATAACATTGATGTTTTAATTATTCAAGAAGAATGAGTGATAGTTTACTCACAATATGGTTTGCGGGGATGATGATACAGCTCCTAACGGATGACCGGCAGTGCACGGGGATAATGGGCGGTGACAGCTTGAACTGTGAGAAGAGAGGAGAGGGAGGGAGAGAATGGGCTGGGAGAGGAGAGGAGAGGGAGGGAGAGAAGAGAGATTTATGTTTTTTTGGGTGAAATGGGGGAGGAGGGCGTGGGATGAGAAGGGTTGTGAATTAGTTTTTATATGGTGGTGGGTTTGGGTTTATTATTAAGTGAGGTTTGTGGGGAAAGTTGGTTGGGGGGGAGAGAGTTTGGGTTGGTGCTAATAGACCAGCTCTTTGATGAATCCCTTGTTTTTTTTTTTTTTTTTTTTTTTTTTGTTGGTTGTCAAGCTCTCTCTTTTCTTTGCTGCTGCTGCTGTGAATTGGGGTTGTCATGGCTGCTTCAAGGGGGTTTGGGTGAAAAGAAGCCAAGGGAAGAGAAGGTTTGGTGTTGATTCAAATGGAGGGGAGTGAAATCTAAGTTCTTCCTTAGTATTTCATCTTTAATTGGTGCTGTTTGTGTGTCCATTTGTGCTGGAAAATCATGGCTGAATGTATGTGTGTTGTTTGTTGTGAGAGAGAGAGTGGGAGAAACTCATTTTCAAGGGAAAATAAAATGGAGTGCCAAAGAAGAGGAGAAAAGCCAATGCAGAGGAAGAGAAGAAGTGGAAGAGAGGGTGAAAGTGCATGTTCATGTGTGTGAGCCTATTTGATTAGCTTGGTCCCTCTCTCTTTTAAGCCCTCTTTTAATTTTCTCCCCTCTTGTGATCTGTCCAGCCAGCAGAGAAGGGAAGGTTGTGTGTGTTTTTGCTTGTGAAATCCTCTTCTTCCTCCTCCAAGAGGTACTCTCTTTCCCTTTTCTTTATGCCAATGTATGTATTTGTGTTTATATTGGTGTGAGTGTGTGTCCAATTGAATGTGGGTGCTGTTGAGAGGGTGTTATGGGTAATTGCTATTGCACATGAGATGTTTGTGTTTATGCATTAATGGTGGGGGTTTTGTGTTGTATTAAATTAGATTTTCTGTCTTGTGAAGATCCATATGAAATTAATGTCTAGAGGCATATTATGAAGGTTATGTCTTCATGTGATTTGATCATCCACATGTCTAGATGCTATATATCAAATTTTGTGTCATTTGGTTACCGGTATTGAAAGTTATAGCCTAATGTTCATGGCCTGTCCAGATTCGCGTAGAAATATACCTGTTTCTGAAAATAATTTATTACGGGCATTTCAAGATTAAATCAGGATTTGATGTCTTCACAGATTATGATCCCAACATATCAGAGTATGTGCATGATTTATTTTAGAATGTTTGGATGAGTATTTAGAGCTGTGGAGATCAAACAAGTAGGGGTAATTACTGCAGATGTAGCAGTTTTTCTTGATTTCTTCAATAAGTTAATGTTAAAGTTGTGTGCAATACTAAGAGTTGGTGTCTTCATGAAGTAGGCTTATATATATAGGTGCCAGGAAACTTCATGTTTGATTTGATAATCATTGGTTGTGTTTTGCAGCTTTCGTTGGCGGAACTCGCAATTATTGGGTTTTTGGTGAGTGGTTCGATCCACCCCTTTTGGGAAGCGCTCGATGCATGTGATTGTGCATCGTGTACCCATGAGGTTTTATAGCTATACTCATTATTGATTTTCAAATAATATTGCTATTATCACTTTGTAGCTTTTATATATATAGCATGGAATGTTGGGTATGTTATACTATAGGTGTCCTTTCGTAGTATTGCCTTCGTGTTGGTAGATGCTTAATGTGGTTAATTCTTGAATGCTAGGAACTATCATGTGATAATTGTGTGTATGTTTAATGGTTTGGCCTTATCTATGATAGGTATATCTATGATCTGTTGTTGTCAGGAGCATACTTGTTTTAGTGGGCAAATGTAGTAGCTATCTTGCCTGCATCCGAGTGATGCAACTCTATGGGAATTCATGAGAATTCATTATTGTATTGATGTTTGTTATCTGATAGCTATGATGATAGAATGTCAGGCCTATCTGTGTTAGACGCGTGTATGACAGCCTTTAGGATCATGTCCTATCCTGATTGAGTGCAAGGACTTATTCCCCATGCCGAGAGATGCATCCGTGTGGGAATTCATAAAAATTCATTAGCAATGGTATTAGTTAGATGATAGTAGTTGATCCAGGAGGATCGTCTTTCGAGCATGGAGTACCCCCTCCCCATATCATCGTGCGTCGAAGCTACCCAGCGTTGGAGCTACCATGTGTGGTGCCACCGTGCCACCAGAAGGCCGTCAGGGAGAGGGCTACCTGGGATAGGGCTACCGGATGATATTGCGAGCGTGGAGTACTGTTTCCCTACATCGTCGTGCGTGGAAGCTACTCGGTGTTTGTTACCCGATGACTATGACAATAGTATGTTAGGTCTATCTGTGTTAGGCGTGTGCATGACCCGTCTTTATGATCATCTCTTGTCATAATTGAGGGCGAGTGTTTAGCTTCTTTCCCCTGCATCCAAGTGATGCATCTGTGCGGGAATTCAAGAGAATTCTGTATATCAATTGGTAATTTTTAGATGATAGTAGTTGATCTGGGAGGATCGCCTTGCGAGCATGGAGTACCCCCTCCCCATATCATCGTGCGTCGAAACTACCCAGCGTCGAAGCTACCCTACGTGGTGCCACCGTGTCACCGGAAGGCCGCCAAGGAGAGGGCTACCTGGGAGAGGGCTACCGGGTGATATTGTGAGTGTGGAGTACTATCTTCCAACATCATTGTGCGATCGTATTGCGAGCATGAAGTGCTTCCTCCCTATATCATTGTGCGTCGAAGCTACCCAGCGTTGGAGCTACCCTGCGTGGTGCCACCGTGCCACCGGAAGGCCGCAGGGAGAGGGCTACCTGGGAGAGGGCTATCGGATGATGCGAGGGATTGGTATGTATTTATCTAGATGTGGAGAATCTTTGTAGCGTGGTATTAGTTTGTGTTACAACTCGTTAGTGTTAATGGATTAGTTGTTCCCCAAAAGTCCTAACAGTCCCCTCCCCTTCGGGGTGAGGGTGAGTGTGATGTGTGGTCATGTCTCTATGTAACATATATATATGTCGGTGTTCTCCCATCCATGTCTTTCCTTGAAAGGAAAAATGTGTTAGTGTTATATTATTATTCTTGAGTTGGATTCTTGTCACTCACTGAGCTTGTAGCTCACCTCTCGTGTGTTGTTTTCCACCTGGGACAGTGGGGCGTGGAGCTGGAGCATCCTTCTAGCGTATTTCGTGCGTGGAGTGTCCCAACTTTCAGTTGGCAAGTGCGGGGCTGTCAGCAATCCTATTTTTTGTGTATGTATTAGTAATTGGGCTCTCACAGGACGGTAATGGTGCAATCGAGTTTGTAATAATGTTTTTGATTTACAGGCTTAGTTATATTTTACGCTCCCGAATTATTTTTTTGTTACTTATTACTTTCCTGTCTCCTTGTTACTTATGCGATTATTGTTTCATTATTATCAGGGGTCATTGTTGACCTCTTATGCATGAGTCATGATATTGTAGGATTGTTATGGTCCTGGGAGGGCTGTTCCGGGGCGTAACAATATATCCCATAAATAAAATTACATATTTATGAGGTGCGGTGTGCGGTCGGTGCGGTGCGCGACGTGTTATCCAACGGTCCGTGAATCGCACCCGACCGTCCGATGCGGGACCCGTGATCGACGGCCCGTTCGCGCACCGCACCGACCGCACACCGCGTAATCGGTTCCCTATATATATATATATATATATATAATATATCCCGATTAGGTGCGGTGTGCGGTCGGTGCGGTGCGCGACGTGGGTCGTCCGATCGCGGGTCCATCGCATCCAACGGTCGATGAATCGCACCCGACCGTCCATGCGATGGACCCGTTACGGCCCGTGTCGCGCACCGCACCGACCGCACACCGCATATCGGCTCTAATATATATATATATATATATATATATATACATACATATATATATATAGTCGAGTGATTCAGTGCGGGAATGAGGGAAGCGACGTCGGTCGTTCGATCGCGGGTCCATCGCATCCAACGGTTGATGTGAATCGCACCCGACCGTCCGATGCGATGGACCCGTGATCGCTTCCCGCATTCCCGCACCGAATCACTTCCCTATATATATATATATATATATATATATATATATATATATATATATATAGACACACACACACACACACACACACACATAGGGAAATGATACCGTGCAACTCGTGCGGATAGGGGTCCACGGTGCGGGAAACGATCCCAGCCGTTGATTTCATTTTTCACCCATCGTGTGAATGTGGTGAAACAAAAAAAAATAAAGTGAAACCGGCTTTGAGGTTCACCGGTTTCAACACTTAAAACACTGATTTTTCTCTCTCTCTCATCTGCTTCTCCCTCCTTTTGAAGACCCAAAAATTAAATCAGGGTTTTGATTTCCCAAGCTCTCTCATCTCCTTCTCCCTCCTCCTCTCTCAGATTCACTTTTTTCCTCCTCAGATTTCACAAGTGGAACCCCTGGATCCACATCCCTGTTGCAAGTATAACCTCTTCTCATTGTTCTTCCTCAGATTTTACAATTGAAGCCCTTTGATCCACGTCCCCATCACGACTCCATCACCTCTCCCTGCACGAAATGGAACCTCGTCACTGTTCCATTCAACATAAGTATTTCTTGAAAACTTCCATTGTCTGATTGATTTGGGTTTTTTGTTTTCATTTGTTGTTTGGTTTGATTATTTAAGGTTTTTGTTTTCATTTGTTGTTTGGTTTGATTAGATTGGTTTTTTTGTTTTCATTTGTTGTTTGGGTTGATTAGTTGGTTTTTTTTAGGGTTAATGAATCTTTTTTTTTCTTTTGATGGGGTGAAATTTATATAATGTTGGGTTAATGGGTTTGGGTTTTTTATAGAATTGTCAAGCTCTCAATCTAATTGATTTTGGATTAATAGGTTTGGGTTTGAGCATCCCATTAATTGAGTTTCGGTTTCTTGTAGAATTGCTAATCTCTCAATCTGATTGATTTTGGATTAATATGTTTGGGTTTGAGCATCCTGTTAATTGAGATAGGAAACAGGGGAAATGAACAATGATTTGAGTTTTTTTTCTAACAAGTCTAATTATTTGGAATTAGATGTTAATAGATATGAAAGAAGGCTATGGTGAAAGGGTGGTAGTTTGTAAGACAGGGATCCTCGATTAAGGTTGATATTTCAGTGATCTTTGACATTAGATGGGCTCATTAATGTATAACTGAATGTTGTATTGTTATCATAGATACCCCTTTTAGATAGGTAGTAGGGAAGCAATAGCATCATTAGAAGTCCCAATAATAAAACATGGTATCAATACTGATAATGTTATTAGTTTTTAGTTTTGTGTGAGTGAGAGTTGCCATGCAAGTGAACTTTCTGGTGAAAGTGAGGTTGACTCTCTATATGCAAAGTGCTTTTGGGATTATGATAAAGAAATAGTTTGTTTGTTTCTATATATGCCCTATTATATCTACATTGAACTTACTCTTGCTTCTGTTTGATAATTTGCTATACTTATATTGTTCAGTATATTTGTGTCATCATTGTTTCATGTATCTATGAAATCTTTCAGTAATATTCACTGAAAATATTATTAGACTTCACTTCTTATTATTTATGTCATGCTGCTTTAACAACATTGGTTTTTAAATGAAAAAATGAAGAAAGCAGAGAACCATTTGAGTGCTTTGATTTCAATAACTTCCACTACAGTTAATCTAGTATTCATTCCCTTTTAACAAATTTTCATTGACATCTATTGATCATTAATATGAAAAAAGGATTGTTTTGATCCATATACTTCTAAGAAAGAGGGAAATGTATATGAAGGTTGCCGAAGCAATTGCAAATCCAATCATGCTTTATTTTATTGTCAACCTATTTTCATAGTTATTCGATCTTTAAAATGTTGGTAATAATGGTTGTTTCTTCATATGGGTGGTGTTTTTGTATTGAAACATATGGAGTGCTTAAGCCAAACTAAAGAATTTGAATTCACACATGTAAGCACATTTTTTTCAAATGTATGTACGTTATAAATTTTTATTATTTATTTCTCTTAAGCATTGAAATTTTCAGGTGGATATGGATAATTTTCAAGGAAAGCTAGCAGCTGTTTATTAAAACTCTTTATTAAAACTCTTTATTTTGTAACTTAAACAGTGTTTTTATATAACATTGATTGTATGTGTAATATGAAAGTATTGCAGATGAGATGTGTTTAACAGGTGACATGTGAAAAAGACAAGACTACGAATGCTTTATAACATGTGGTATTCATGAGTTGGTATGCATGTGAGATTACAATGTTTTATAACAGGTGTATTATGTGAGAAGTTGTGTGTAAATATGATTCAAACTGCTATCCATGTAAAAAATAAATTTTTTCAGTTAGTTAAGTCACTTTAGAAATATAGATAATAAGTGATTTATATGTAGGTAACTGCATCTAACCAATTTATGTTTCACCAACTATATCTGTTCAAATGCCAAGTGAGTAAATTCAAGCGTGTATATATGTAATTGAAGCCTACAGGTGAGTAATTCACTTCACCAATATATGTAACATGTTATATTTACGTAGGTAAATGTGCTTTCAAACACATCTAGTGATATTTTGGTAGATTCAAATAGTGGGTGTATGTATGTAATATATTTTCACAGGTAGTTAAGTCTCTCTACAAAAATATGTAACTGGTTAGTTTTATGTAAGTAACTAGGTCTTAAAACACATCCAGAGATATTGATAGTTTCAGACAGTGAGTAAATTCAAGAGTTTATATATGTAATTTAAGCCTACAGGTGATTAACTCACTTCACCAATATATGTAACCGGTTATATGTATGTAGGTAAGTGTGCCTTAAAACACATCTAGGGATATTTTGGTAGTTCAAACAGTGGGTGGATACTCCAAATCCATGATGTAACTACTAGTTATATACTATGGTAAACAAGAGTTGAGTGGATACTTGATTATATAAAATAATTGTGAGATTAAATTACATATATACATGCTAGAATTTATTGGATGGTTGAAGCTACCAATATTTTTGAATGTGTTTTCACCTCTCGCAATTACCTATATACAACTCACCAGTTACATATATAGGTGAAGTTACTTAACTATCTGTAAAAATAACTTACATACATACACTAATTATTTGGAGCTACCAAAATATCTCTGGATTGTTTTAAAACACAATTACCTACATACATTTGACATGTTACATATATTGGTGTGTTAACTTAACTACCCGTGAAAATAAATTACATACATACACTAATTATTTGGAGTTAGAACAATATGTATGGATGTGTTTTAAGATATTGTTACCTACATAGATTTAGCAGGTTACATATATTGGTGAAGTGACTCAACTACCTGTAGGTTTAAACTACATACATACACGATTTGACTTATTCACTGTTTGAAGTTACCAATATCTCTGGATGTGTTTTAAGACACAGTTACCTATATAAGACTAACTAGTTACATATATGTATGATGTGACTTAACTACATGTGAGCATAAATTACATACATTATACGATTTGACTTATTCACTGTGTGAAATGACTAACATCTCTGGATGTGTTTTAAGACACAGTTACTTACATAAGACTAAATAGTTACATATATGAGTGAAGGAACTTAACTACCTGTGAGCATAAATTACATACATACACTAATTATTTAGAGCTACCCAAATATGTGTGGATGTGTTTTAAGACACAGTTACCTACATAGATTTAGCAGGTTACATATATTAGTGAAGTTACTTAACTACCTGTAGGCTTAAATTACATACATATACGATTTGACTTATTCACTGTTTGAAGCTACCAACATCTCTAGAGGTGTTTAAAGACACAGTTACCTACATAAGACTAAATAGTTACATATATGTGTGAAGGGACTTAACTACCTATGAGAATAAATTACATACATACACGATTTGACTTATTCACCGAAAATTATCCATGTCTACCTGAAAAATTGTCATGCATCAAAGTTATATAGATAATAAAAAAACTAACAAATGATGTGCATACAATTAAAAGAAAAATGTATTTACATGTGTGAATTCAAATTCTTTTGATTGGCCTAAGCACTCCATATATTTTAAATTGGTGTGTGTATGTATGTAATATAGGTCTACAAGTGGTTAAGTCAACTCACTAATATATGTAACCAATTAGTTGTATGTGGGTAACTTTGTCTTTAAACACATCCAGAGATATTAGTAGCTTTGGATAATGAGTAAATTCAAGCGTGTATGTATGTAATTTAAACTCACATGTAGTTAAAGTCACTTCACCAATTTATGTAATCAGTGATTTGTATGTGGGTAATTGCGTCTGAAGACACATCCAGTGAGATTGGTAGCTTGGGCCAGTGAGTGAAATCAGGTTTTTATGTATGTAATTTAAGCCCACAGATAATTAAGTCACTTTACAAATATTGTATTTGGAGAGTTGTATGTATGTATGTATGTAATAGGTTTTTATGTATGTAATTTAAGCCCACAGATATAGTTGGTTAAACATAAATTGGTTAGATGCAGTTACCTACATATAAATCACTTATTATCTATATTTCTAAAGTGACTTAACTAACTGGAAAAATTTATTTTTTACATAGATAGCAGTTTGAATCATATTTACACAGAGCTTCTCACATAATACACCTGTTATAAAACATTGTAATCTCACATGCATACCAACTCATGAACACCACATGTTGTAAAGCATTCGTGGTCTTGTCTTTTTCACATGTCACCTGTTAAACACATCTCATCTGCAATACTTTCATATTACACATACAATCAATGTTATATAAAAACACTGTTTAAGTTACAAAATAAAGAGTTTTAATAACTCCAAAATGTAAGAACATAACACATCACTATAAAAACATAACGCATCACAAAAAATACAAATTGAGGTGTAAGATCCTCAACCGACTGCTTCCAATATTAAAATCTCATTTCTCTATAATATAACAGCTGTTAGCTTTCCTTGAAAATTCTCCATATCCACCTGAAAATTTCAATGCTTAAGAGTTAAATAAATAATAAAAATTTATAACGTACATACATTTGAAAAAAATGTGCTTACATGTGTGAATTCAAATTCTTTAGCTTGGCTTAAGCACTCCATATGTTTCAATACAAAAACACCACCCATATGAAGAAACAACCATTATTACCAACATTTTAAAGATCGAATAACTATGAAAATAGGTTGACAATAAAATAAAGCATGATTGGATTTGCAATTGCTTCGGCAACCTTCATATACATTTCCCTCTTTCTTAGAAGTATATGGATCAAAACAATCCTTTTTTCATATTAATGATCAATAGATGTCAATGAAAATTTGTTAAAAGGGAATGAATACTAGATTAACTGTAGTGGAAATTATTGAAATCAAAGCACTCAAATGGTTCTCCGCTTTCTTCATTTTTTCATTTAAAAACCAATGTTGTTAAAGCAGCATGACATAAATAATAAGAAGTGAAGTCTAATAATATTTTCAGTGAATATTACCGAAAGACTTCATACATACATGAAACAATGATGACACAAATATACTGAACAATATAAGTATAGCAAATTATCAAACAGAAGCAAGAGTAAGTTCAATGTAGATATAATAGGGCATATATAGAAACAAACAAACTATTTCTTTATCATAATCCCAAAAGCACTTTGCATATAGAGAGTCAACCTCACTTTCACCAGAAAGTTCACTTGCATGGCAACTCTCACTCACACAAAACTAAAAACTAATAACATTATCAGTATTGATACCATGTTTTATTATTGGGACTTCTAATGATGCTATTGCTTCCCTACTACCTATCTAAAAGGGGTATCTATGATAACAATACAACATTCAGTTATACATTAATGAGCCCATCTAATGTCAAAGATCACTGAAATATCAACCTTAATCGAGGATCCCTGTCTTACAAACTACCACCCTTTCACCATAGCCTTCTTTCATATCTATTAACATCTAATTCCAAATAATTAGACTTGTTAGAAAAAAAACTCAAATCATTGTTCATTTTCCCTGTTTCCTATCTCAATTAACAGGATGCTCAAACCCAAATATGTTAATCCAAAATCAATTAGATTGAGAGCTTGGCAATTCTATAAAAAACCCAAACCCATTAACCCAACATTATATAAATTTCACCCCATCAAAAGAAAAAAAAGATTCATTAACCCTAAAAAAAACCAACTATCAACCCAAACAACAAATGAAAACAAAAAAAACCAATCTAATCAAACCAAACAACAAATGAAAACAAAAACCTTAAATAATCAAACCAAACAACAAATGAAAACAAAAAACCCAAATCAATCAGACAATGGAAGTTTTCAAGAAATACTTATGTTGAATGGAACAGTGACGAGGTTCCATTTCGTGCAGGGAGAGGTGATGGAGTCGTGACGGGGATGTGGATCAAAGGGCTTCAATTGTAAAATCTGAGGAAGAACAATGAGAAGGGGTTATACTTGCAACAGGGATGTGGATCCAGGGGTTCCACTTGTGAAATCTGAGGAGGAAAAAAGTGAATCTGAGAGGAGGAGGGAGAAGGAGATGAGAGAGCTTGGGAAATCAAAACCCTGATTTAATTTTTGGGTCTTCAAAAGGAGGGAGAAGCAGATGAGAGAGAGAGAAAAATCAGTGTTTTAAGTGTTGAAACCGGTGAACCTCAACAGCCGGTTTCACTTTATTTTTTTTTGTTTCACCACATCCACACGATGGGTGGAAAATGAAATCAATGGCTGGGATTGTTTCCTGCACCGTGGACCCCTATCCGCACGAGCTGCACGGTATCATTTCCATATATATATATATATATATATATATATATATATATATATATATATAGGAGCCGATTAGGTGCGGTTTACGGTCGGTGCGGTGCGCGATCACGGGCCGTCGATCACGGGTCCATCGCATCGGACGGTCGGGTGCGATTCACGTCGACCGTTGGATGCGATGGACCCGCGATCGAACGGCCCACGTCGTAAACCGCACCGACCGCACACCGCACGTAATCGCGACCATATATATATATATATATATAATCCCGATCTGGGACGGACGCCCGCAAACACCGCGGACGTCCAAAGTTCCATCAGACGAGGGGTTGTGATCCGTCCTAAAAGAAAAATAAATCCACCGACTTTAGATTGCATTGTGCAATCTTAACCACACCCCTAACCCAACCCAACTACATATTAACCCATCCCTCTGACACCCACCATGAAAATAAAAATAAAAACCAAAACCACTCTCACCCTCCCTGACTGAGAAACCAGAACTCCCTCTCGGCCCTTGACAACCCAACGCCGCTGCAACCTCTCACCCTCCTCGACGTCTGCGCGGCCTCTCACTCTCCCCGGCACCGCTGCCGCCTCTTGCCCTATCCGACGCCGCCTCCTCTTCAATCCTCCCCGACGCTCCTCAACACAACCCGACCACGTACAGCCCGATGCCTCTGCCTTCATCGACCTGGGAAGGTTCGTCCCAGTCTCTCCATGATGATTTATGTTGTAGATCTAGAGTTTTTAACTGGATTTATGATTTAATTTTTTCATTTAGGGATTTTTTCTATTTTGTTTCGACTAGTTCATCCTCTCTCATTTTTTTACCAGGATTTTTAAAAACCCCTTTTTAAAAAAAAAAACGATGATTTTGGATACTTAGGTTTTGTGTTGTTATTGATGATTCAAGGAGTGAGCTGAGAATCATATCTGACTTGTTGTGTGGTATGTATGTTTTATGATTTGTTTTGTAGTTCTAGGGTTTTTAAACTGATCTATGATTTATCCTTAAAGGAATAATTATAGCTTAAAAAAATGATCTGGTTTCAGGGCAGGTTCATTGAGGTTGAAATGTAGAATATGTGATGCCAAGCGAGTGATCTTGTAAAGCATGTTCATAATTTTTTGTTATTTCATTTTTGATGTCACAAAGCTGATGAGGTGTCTGTTATTGTAGAAACAAGGATGTTACTAGTGCCCACTTGTAGTTAAACTGAAATCATAGAAAATGATCTTTGTTTTATAACTTGTTATTGTGGAAATAAGGATGTTATAATTGTGAATGTGTGCAATTGTATAACTTGTTATTGCTCAAATCTTCACTTTTCGACTCTCAAGACTGACTAATTCACATCAATATCGTTTTCAGGTAACACTTGATGGTATTTATCCCAATTATGTAATAGTCAGAGGAAGAATTTCAGGTGTATATACATCCTAGTTTGAATGCAAACAACAAGTTAATGGATTCTCCGATGCAAACTACAAGGGTGTGGTTGTGATTGTGGGGATCCTTGGTTTTTTTTTTTGTTCCAATATGGTGTAAAAAATGGCTATTCAACATCATCAGCTCTAGGATTTTTATAAGGATGTTTGGGTTTATGTTATGGTTTCATGAATGGATTGATGTTATGGTTTGTAACTTTGCATATGATTTTTCTAAAAGGATGTTCTTTTAACTCAAAAAAAAAAAACTCTCATGGGAGACAATTTCTTCAATGAAGTTCTTCTTCGTCATTTCTGCTTTATTTTATTTTTTCTTTTATGTGACAATCCAATGAATTGTTATCTTATCCTGTCTTGGTCCCTGTAAGTGTGATCCAATTCTAATATCAAAGAGCATAGGCTCCACTAAACAACATGTTTAAAATATTCTAATCCCATTAACTTGTCCATTTGCAACTCTCTCATCAACCTGTTTAAAACAACAAACATTCTAATCCTGCTGTTTAAAACATCACCACTTGCAAATATATCATATACACAAACTGTTTAAAACAACAACCACTTGCAGTTATATACTTATATTACATGTACAACTTGTTTGATACAACCACCACCTAATACCAACAGCAACAATCAGCATCTGCATGAGAGTTCTTAATTTTCTTGGGATATACCTGTAAGATGGAAAAAAATCAGCATCTCCACTACTTCTATTACATTTAAACATTTTCTCATGTTATAAACATAAGTTACCTATGGACTGCCAACAAACATTGTCAATCAAGCCTTTCTGGAAGCATTTGTAGCATGATTTTATGAGTTTCACTTGTAGATGGCATTGGAGTAATGTTGTATATCAAATAGAACATATCAATAGATGAATATGAATATGAGATTTAACTGAAAATTTCCCAAACAAACTACAGAACCTGTTACACTAAAAACAGAGTTCATCAATGAAAGCCTAGTCCTCATTTACTTAAACCAAAAATTACCTATAGATGAAAATTCATCATTTTTTTCTCAGCTCACTCAACTATCAAAAATCATTTTTTATAATAATATATCTCAACCCACTCAGTTAAGATTTTCTCAAAAACCCAAAACCCAAGTATCAAAAATCATCTTTTTTTCTAAAAAAAACCCAAGTTGGTGGTGGGAACTGAGTCACCCTAGCCAAGTTGGCTCATCTTATTAGTTAGATTTGACAATTCCTTTAGTTGATGGAGACAACAGATGGGATGCATCAGCTGACTTTGGTATTTCAGAAAAATTATACGTGATCCTGCTTCTTTACGTATTGCACCTGGGGCACTGTGTATGTATGGTATTTGTTTCCATATCTCATTTGTGATCATTAAATTGAATATTGCGCAACTGATGGCATACTGGGTAACTAAATGAAGTCAATATATAACAGATGGTCTTAACATACCCACCAAAAAAAAAGTCTTAACATAGCAAAACTCTCTAGCAATCCATATAAATAAAACATTCTTAACTCTTAAAGGACATACTCCAAGGACTGGAAACCAGAAAATAACACAGAGTATTATAAAAAAGAAAAACCTTGTAACACAGAAAGAATAACCTTCTAACAACAAACCCAACAAAATTAATTACAAAAGAGAAGTTTTATTCTGTTCAAAAGATAGAACAGATCCTCAGAGCCTAAAGAAATTATTGAAGTTCCATCCAGACTTCCTTTGCACCATTCATCCACATCAGAACTCATGGAATTTACTCTAGGAGATCCACTTCCAAAGACACCAGTTTCCAGATTAGCACCATAAAGAACCTTGGAAAGCATGACACATGAATTACGCAACAGAGAATTAGCAAAATAAAAATTAGATTACAACATGAGGAACAATATGAAATAAAACAACAAACAGTGGATGCTTCCTAAAACTAAAAAACAGGAATATATGTTTCTAGTTGTAGTTGTAGGGTCAAACTATACTCACAAAAATGATATATAACCCAATATAGAAATAAAAAAAAAGACATAAACCCAACATAATGCCATAGAAGACATAAATCCTCCCCCTATCTTATAACAATGGGTGAATCATAAAATAGTAGTTTTCTCTTTTCATCCATATCATATATTCATTCATATACAGAGCCCATGCTAATTCTCATCTCTTTAAATAAAAATAATAGCTAGATGCTTTCTTGACTAGTATCACATAAAAACAACATTAATCCCATTTCAAAACAAAATATCTATCCTACTTGGCTACCCAATAAAGCCTTATATCCGATCGAGTGACCTCCTTTTACAACAACAACAAAACAAAAGGCAGATGTAGATTTTAATATATTATCCAATACAATGGAACCAAGTCAGGTTTCCGATATCTGTGGATAAACAACAGGAAAGAGAACATATTCCATGATCAATAACTATACTTCCAGATTCTTAGGAGGACCGAATATAACAAGCATATCCACTTTTTTTTTGGATGCAAAGACATTTAGGCACAGACACACCGAAAGTGCATTAGATGTCTCCCTGTATAAGGGTTCCATACATTGTTACACTCACAGTCACACCCAACACTAAAAAAAATTATTACGCATAAATGGATCATATAATATATGTTGCAGAGCTGAGAAGATGATTATAAATAACATATTATAACCACCTTTGTCAATGTACATTTTAGAGTATTCTATAAGAAAGCATGACTCAACAAATTCATGCATTATCCATAGATCAAGCAACTTGAAAAGCAAGCAACCATAAAGTAAAATCACAAACCTCTATCTTTGGAAAGGTTGCTGATGAACTTATGGACTCCCTCCTTGTCTATTGTATCTCCGGTGCTGCGCCGTCGGTGGAGGACGCCGGAGTTGAAGGAAGAGGCTGTGCCGCCGGTGGATGATGTCGGAGATGGAGGAAGGGACTGCGCCGCCGGTGGAGGAAGCCGGAGATGGAGAAAAGGGGACGCCATAGGTGTAGGTGGATGTCTCCGGAGATGGGGAAAGAGGAGCGCCGCAGATAGAGGTAGTCGCCGGAGATGGAGGAAGGAAGGGGTGGCCGCCGGAGGTGGAGGAAGACCTAGGTATGGTTTTAGGCGATGGAGGAGCGACGGTGGCTAGGGTTTGTGTTTTCACAAATGAGTGAGGAGAGAGAAGATGAGGGGCTTTTAAACTCTCCATCAAATGGAGGATCAAATGTGGACCGTCAGATCTCACAAGAACGGTCAAGATGAAGCCCTGTGTAAATGAAGATCTACACCGATGGATCCCCGTGTGCATGAGAATCTACATCATTCAAATCTCATCGAACGGCCTCAGAACAAATCGCAAGTAAGGTTTTTTTTTTTAAAAAAATAAACACGGACCGTGCGATCGCACGGTCCCGAGCCCAGGCGCACGATGGGGTGCACCGTGCGCATGGTCACACCCCATCACTCCCCTATGTATATATATATACACCCTCGCGATTAGGTGCGGCGAACGGCGGGTGCAGCCGCGACGTGAGCCGTTCGATCACGGGTCCATCGCATCCGATGGTCGATGTGAATCGCATCCGACCATCGACCGTCCGATGCGATGGACCCGTGATCGAACATCCCACGTCGCGGCCGCACCCGTCGTTTGCCGCACCTAATCGCGAGGGTGTATATATATATACACCCTCGCGATTAGGTGCGGCAAACGGCGGGTGCGGCCGCGACGTGTGCTGTTCGATCACGGGTCCATCGCATCCGACGGTCGATGTGAATCGCACCCGACTGTCCGATGCGATTGACCCGTGATCGATGGCCCGTGATCGCTGTCGCACCCGCCGTTCGCCGCACCTAATCGGTTCCCTATATATATATATATCATTAGTAAAATATGTGGTAGAGATCAGTTATTTTTTCTGATTCCAAAAATATTGGGTGGATCAACTCTAACCTTCATCCCTCCATATTGAAAAAAGACTAATAAGTTAATAAAGTATGATAATAATTTTAAGAAGAATCTAAAAAAATTATTAAGAACAAAAAAATATGAAAGAACAAAAAAAATACTAGGGCTGTAACTTGGGTCGAATTGAACCTGAACACGACAGGTTGAACCCGATTTTTACATGGGTTAGATTGACCAAATCAGGTTCGGGTTCGGGTTGGCCAATTCAGGTTGACTAACAAATCGGGTTGGGTTTGGGTTGGCCTTACTCACAACCCGACCCAACCTGAACCCATAAACTAATAGTTAAAAAAAGATCATGACCGTTCATTCAGTAGCTTCTAATATGGGTAATCCAAATTTTAGATAAACCTAGCTAATCTTACGAGTTGGGTCGGGTTGATTATTTAATTTACACATTATGTTAGAAATTCGGGTTGGGTCGAGTTGATCTAATTCAGGTTAAAATCGGATTGAGGTCGGGTTAGTCTAATTCGGGTTAGGTCGGGTTAGTTTATTTAATTTCGGGTTGGGTTCGGGTTGGTCCAATTCATGTTGAAAATCGAATTGAGTCAAGTTAAGATTGAGTAATTTAGAATTCGAATTGGATTCGAATTGATCCCAATCCGAACCCAACCCGCCCGAGTTGCAGTCATAGAAAATACCACCACCATAAACTGTCCCGATAGCTATCCCAATAAATTTAATCTAGTTTTATGCAGGATAAAATTCACTAATATTTTAATCTAAAGAAAATCTAAACCGGTTTTTCCCCCTGTCGACGACAGCTTCCCCCCCCCCCCCCGCGCTGGAATCAACGGCGATGATACGTCGATGCGGATGTCCGGACGCCTCCCCTTCGTCCATCTGCGGTCTCGTCGACGGCTCTCTCCGTCGATACGTCGTCAGTCTCTCTCTCTCCCTCTCTCTCTCCCTCGTCGATTTATGAACGATCGAAGATAGTACTGCATCGAAGTGAATGCTTGATTTTCCTCTCTTTCCATCTATAACAGGAAGACGAGTCGCTCGTGAATGTCAACGAATGGAAAAGGAGCTTCTCATTTCGCTATCTATGGTGACTTCCTCTCCACACTCTCTGTGACGATTTCACCATTTTTTTCAAGTTTGACCTAAAATTTGGTTACTTTAATGATCGAAAGGTTTCTAAGCGAATTCAGATGTGGACTCACCAACTCGACCGTGATTCAGAGCAGGCGAGCTTTTCTTAAAACAAAAAAAAATTGAAAATTTTTAATTGTGCTAACATTTTATTTTGATTATTCATGTGTTTTTTTTTTCTTTTTTGAATGGCTCAGGAAATTGTATCTGTTCAGGTTGCTGATGAGAGGTGCTTAGCAAACATAATTTCAATATTGGTAAGGTTCAACTTCCGCGGCAACTAGTGAATTGTTTGCCGCGTTTTAAAGTGCACTCGATGAAATCATGAGAATTGTAATGTAGCTAATAAAGAATGGTTTTGGAAATTTTAATACTTCCTTGAATTTTATTTAAAGAAGATGTTAATTGTGTTCTACCTAATATGCAAGTTTATTGGTTGATCATTATTAGTAGCATCAAATACTTGATTTGGTTGTTTTACATTGTTAAAAGATATTAATATTCAGTCTTGGTATTCTTATGCACCCCTCACATATGATGTATATTTTGGTTTCTTATTTTCTTTGTGGTGCAATAGGTCCTTTTCCTGACATCTGAGAATCGGTTCATCCGGCATTTGACTGGAAATGTTCTTGTGGCCATCTTTGGTTATCTTGATAAAATTGTAAGCCATGGAAATCTTGCTTGAAATTTCTGATTTCATTTGGGCATCATAAATTTTTCTAGAGAAATCTTGTACAGATTCAGTTTGTTTTGAGTTTCCATTAATCAAATGACAAATATTTATCAGGGACACAAGTGGGCAGAATTTCTTCAATTACTGTGGGTTACCGTAGAAATGGCCGCATCAAACATTCATTTCGACTCAGCAGCACCTTCATCAGCTGGTTTTAATAGTATACATGCAGATGGACAATTGAAGACGTGTTATCTGCTTACCAGGGATGACACTGATATTGAAATCTTCGTGTCATTGTTGCGGCCAAGACTGATAAGGATGAAGTTTTTTATGTTGACAAGCCTTCTTCAAGTTTTGCGTAATGTGCTCAAATCTTTGAAACGCAAAGACAGCGATCATATAGATGTATACATGTATCATGGTGTCTCTTCTCTTTCAAAATTACCTTGGAATTTATTGAACCAAATTTGCGCTGATCAGACAAATGGAGGAGTTGACAGTGCTGAGTCAAAGGGTGTGTTTTTTGGGACCCTGCTTCAGCTTATCTGCTCTTTGGCGGAACAAAATATTGTGAAAGAAGATATGGGCAGTTCCTTCCATGACTTTCCTCTTCTTGCGAAGGTCATTGATTTGATTCCTGAGCTTTTGAGTTGTTGTTTCACCGGCCATGTAGATCATAATCGTACATGTGTGTCTCAGTACTTGAGGCACAAAAGTTTGGTGAGCTTCAATTTTCACTTAATTTATGACTCTTCACACTTCTATTATACCTTTGCTGTTGTTTCTATAACTCTCTTCTAATGAAGGATTGAGGCACCGCTCCATGATATCTCTTCAATACAAAGGGCTTTCTTTCTGAAGAATTAAGGAACCCTATTTTTTGAGAGCTGTTTGATTTTTATTTTCAGAATAAGCAGTTTGTTTTTTTATTATGAACAACCAATTTGTTTTTTGGGTTAGCTGCAGATGTTAATGATTAGGCTTAGCAGTCACATCAACAAGCAATATTCTACTCTTATTTCGTGGCTCATGTTACTTCAAAAGTACTTCCAAGGACATTATATCTCAGCCCATCTCTAAAAGAAACAAGGATTGCGATATTTGTCTAGAAGAGTCTCCATTTCTGTCGAGTATGATGGACGAAGAAAGGGTTCACAATTTATCTACATATCATCTACAGAGGCAGGCCATCATCCTTCTTTTTAGGTGCTCCTTTAATTTGATCAGTATAAGCAAAGAAAATTTTGAAGAGTGTGTATGTGGGCAGACACATTCTTGCTTAACCTGTGAGGAGAAAAGTAGCAAGGAACTGTATCTTGTTTCTTCCATTTCAGGAATTCCTGAATGGCTTAGGCTGCAATTTTCTTTTGTTTCCCGTGAAAACTACTCAAACAATTGCTGCAACTTCATCATTTCTTTCCTGCAACTATTTATGGATGAGGTATGCATTTTTCCATCGTTGGTAAGTTTCTTTTATGTATGTATTTAACTTCAATGTTGTCTGTTACTCTTCAATTTGCCCAGTGTGTATATCATAAATACAGAATGCTGTTTTATCATTGAGGTTTATGAGTGATTATGTTCATATCTTGGGCTTTTTTAAGCTCTCTTTTGATGCATAAGCTATACTATTTCTTACCTGAGGTTGTCTTTTTCTGTGATGTAATCATTACCATTTGTAGATGCATCCATTGAATTTATTTACGTTTGGATAAGTGAGAACTAATTTGTTAAAACTTAAAAAAAAAGAAAAAAGTCAAGACCGCAATGCTAATGCATTTCTCAGTTTGATGGATCACACAAAGGTATTATGTATATGGTGGTCAATTTGCTTAGAACTCCTACGCGCTCTGAATGAATTTGATCTCGCTGAGTCACAGTTTATTGAGAACAGTTGCACTTGGAACAAATCATATAACTTTTGAAAGTCAAACAGCAAAACAAACTAAACATCCTTAACTGATTGATGTTAAGATGACCATCAAATATAAGATGCTTTCTCTGTGCATTATAGTAAGCAACTTCATATTTTTTTAAGGAATTTTTGGAAAGGATGTGCTCTGGGATCCTATTGGCTTGGTTTCCAACGTGGTTCTGAATTTCAATGCCATACTATTGTTTAATATAATAGAATAGTATTAATTTTTTTGATAGCATACACCATGGGATAACATGTCGTGTTTGACATGCTTATCAGTGGATCTAACAGTTGTCTATTCAAACTGTAGGATGATCTGTTATTCGAAGTTCTCTTGCAGTTGTTGGATGTTGCCTCCCCTATCTGGACAGAGTGAGATTCCTTATCTAATGTTGAAAATGTATACTTTTTGGAACTTATGAGAAGGGGAATTATTTTTTTTCTTTTTTGACAGTTCCCATTTTGATGCATGCAGACAGTACTACAAAATTGTTAAGTCTGTGGAGGAGTTGAATGAAGGCCAGCTTTTTCATCTTCCAAGCATTATGAATCCTGTGCATCTTTTTCATCTATTTCTTTCAGAGGTGCGATATAAACCATCACATACATATATTTATACCCAAAGATTTTCATTTGACCACCAAGCTTTTTACTGATTTTATACTTGCACACACTATTATATCTGCATGTGAATAAGTCATGACTTGTATCACATCCTTTGTTACAGACTTAGGAGTTAACTCCCAAAATTTCATGTTTTCTCCTGGCATTCATATGTTAGCTTAACCTCAGCCAGAAAAACAATTATCTACATGGATTTGAAATGTTCAGCTGAGCTTTCCACCAACAAACATTGTGTGTCCTATTCGATCATGATAGTTGATCTCTGGGGATACTAGTTCTGACATCATGTTCGTGGTACACTGGCAAACATTTCATGTCCATATGTAATTTAATATTGATTGGCATCTTAAAAGTACAATCAATATCTTGGCTTGCCAGTCTAATTTGCCCTGAACTGTAGGTTAAAGGTGGTGAACAATAATTAATGTGCTTTCCCTTGTAATTTGCAGTTACAGTTTGATCACCTGGTGCTTCTTGATTATCTCATTTCAAAAGATACAGGTCTTACTTGCTTACAATATCTTTTGAGGTACACTTTCACTCCCTTATCATTATTAATTCATTTTTTTTTTTTGTAATTGTGTGATCTTCTCATTTGAAAATATGTGGCCCTCTTTAAAATTGTAAATTTTATTTCGGAAAGTTTTATTCCAATCTTTCTGTTCCAGTGTTCTTATAATTAAAAGTTCAATCGGAGAGTTTTATCAATATGTTTTGCACTTTTCATGTAGTATTTATTCTTCACATCCTCTGAATTTTAGGTGTTTATGACTAAGCAATTCATGGAATACATTTGTGGAGTTTGACAAAAGTGGAACTGAGATGAGTAAGCCATCCCTTAAAAAAAGAAAGACCAATGTGAATAATCAGAAATGCCAGGGGAATACAGAGCCGCTACTATTAAAAGGCCTAGACAATATTATGGCATGTCCAAAAAGAAACAAGAAAAGCCTTAAGCTTGGTGGTATGCATAAGCCTGGTGGATATTGTGCTTATCAAGATGCCAAAAAATGTTTGCTTTCTCTGAAAAAAACTTTGGAAGATCTTCACCAGAAAAATTTGTTTCCGTACAATCCATCTGCACTTATCAAAAGGTATGTCACTTTCCTTTTGCAAGTTGTCTATTGTGCATTCAATCGTAATTCTGCAAATTGACTTCCAGAAAAATGATTTATAATGCTCTGTATTCCTCTTATTGAGATTTTTTGTGAATATGATTTTAGTAAATCTTTTTAGGACACTTTAACCTGGAAATGAACTTGGCTGAAAATTTATCATTTTGTTCCCTTGCAGTTTCTCAAGATTCGAGCAGCTTTGCCAAACACAATGAGAGTACTTGCTGCTACTCCAATGGAACTCTAGCTGCCATGTGCCATCAGTGTAGATTTTCCCAACATCCTTTCTAAAGGTGACAATTTCTGTCCACTCCATTATTCCTCCTCGTTTCTCATGATTACTGCTTTATTGCACTTGTTGGCATAACTGCTTATTGTTTCTTGCTGGTTGTTTAGCTCATGGTATCTTGACTAAAAAGTAATAATCTGTGGTGCAATGTAGAGGTGTGAAACTCTTGTGCCATTCTGACCTTCGAGGATCCCATCGATTGGAGGAAGAAGAAGAGTGATCTAGCATTGCCAATTGGGTCAAAGATTATGTATGTTTCTCTACTTCCGATAGGCACACTATCTTCTGATATTAATTACCAAATAAATTGTCCCCATCTTTTTCCCACCCTTTGTGTGGTGTGGAAGAGAAACATGTGAATTTTATCTTTCAGAAATGCTCAACAAACAGTTTTTTAGAGAGGGCGACATTGTTTAGGTCAGGCAGATTCGATTCTTACATCATCAGTGTGGGGGACATTATTCAGGTACTGCTTATGATTCATTTTTCTATCGATGTCTGTCAAAGGATGCCCTTGTGCTGTCTTCTCCCTTAGAACTTGCTAGTGTTTCATATATGATCTATATTACCAATTGATGAAGATATATAAATCTTTTAAATAGACAAAGCAGATGTTCTTAACCTTTACTTCATGTGCTTGCTTGGTCCAATTATTAGTTAAACACCCATTTTGATGCCAAAAAATTTATTAAAGCATAAAGTACACAGATCACATTCGATTATATGGACGAATAGTCACTTCCAAAATTTCACCCCAACAAGATACCATTTTATAGGTTTTTATGTCAATCAGGTCAAATTCATTTCCATCGTCCTTACAGTCGGGGCTCGTTCTTGAGTGTTATTTTACCATTAAAAATCTTTACTTTACCATCCGCCTAACAATAATATGTTTTTGGTTAAATCAGTATGCACCTCCGACCTCCTTGAAAGAGGTCAAAAGATCAAATCCTGGGAAAAACCATTCTTAAAAAAAAACACAATAATATGTTTTTGTATGTTTGAATCCATGGCATGTACAAGAGCACCGGGCACAGGGTGTCAGTGAAACCGGATCACTGGTAATTTTGCATGATTTAAACTTAGTAATTGAGCTGTAAAACATGGCCATACGATACACATTTCACTCTGATAACTCTTTATTCTACTACTCATACTCCAATATCCTACTGTATACAAATTTTAGACTCAACATACAACACAGAATTGCCTGAACATTGTAAATGAATTAGGTGCAAAGCAACGAGGATCAAGTGAATTTGCTCGCGACGTCGAGGAGGCACTCACAGAGTTCCTTAGGCTTCGACATCATGGCCATGTGATCGGCTCCTTCAATCACCTTCACCTCCTCCGGGGGGCTCTTCTGTATCATCCACCTCTGGTAGTCTACCATGTGAGCGAAGTCCTCCTCGCACACCACATAGACCCTCCTCACCGACTCATACCTCTCCGATAGCATCGAATCGTCCAATCTGTCCTGGAGGAACCAACTGGTTGGCCTTACCAACATCGTCGCCAACGTGAAATCCTGCATGTTGATTCTTGTTTCAACTTATGTTTTTAGGGTAATCGCATACATAAAATGTGATATTAACCTCCTCACCTCTGGTGGTGACAAATTATACATCTTTGATGACATGTACTTCGGCCCAAAGGTGGTCGAGGTCAAGTGGTTCTCCGGTCCATCATCGTGTTTGAATATGGTGTCCAAGAAAGATTCAGGAGGATGCCTTGCAAAGAACTGATATTCATTGATTGGAAAGGTAAGTCATTACTAGTAAGAATGATCAATTTCAATTAATCCGCATATAAGATTTTTCCTAACATTATTATATTTTGAAACAGATTACATTGATGTTGGCGCAAGCAAATAAATGTACCTCTCGCCCAAGATCGGATAACGGGTAGCCACGGCCAGGCATTACAGCCGTGACAAAGACGCCGGCCGAGACCTTCTCCGGGAAGGCTTCCATGGCGAAGGCGAGGCTCAAGCCTCCGTAGCTATGTCCGACGAGGACCACTCGCTCTCCAGGTGGCACTGAACCCATGAACTCCATCAAGGGTCGGTTGTAGTCGGCGAAGGAGCCGAGCTCGTCGATCCTCTTGGGGTGCACGCCGCTCGCTGCGAGGTCCAAGGCCGTCACGCGGTGGCCGGCCGACCTCAGCAAGGTCGCGAGCTTGTACCAGCACCACGCGCCGTGGCACGCGCCGTGCACCAGAACGAAGTGTTTCTTGCACTCCATGTTTGTACACTCAAACACATTTGCAAGGTTTGATATGCTTCATTGTCTTTCATTTTATTATGATGTGGACAAAGCGTATTTGACTTTGCTTGCAAAATTTTCAACTTATTAGGCTGCCTGTACTGTTCTTTCCCTCTCGAGTTGAAGATCCCCGTTCACATTGGGGGTCCAAAAGTAGGAATTTTTTGTTTTTTATGGAAATTTTCAATGTGTCCGGATTCGGCTTCGGATTGTGTCTCGAATTGAGAATTTTAACTAATGCTAGTTAAGGGCACGCGCAATGCGCGTAATAACAAACATGAATAAGTAGTATTAACTTTTCAACATAAAAAATAGCAGTAACTTGATAAGAATATGAGAAACATTGTTGGACCCAAAAATTATGAGCTATTGTAAGAACATTGGATTATAATTAAGCATTCATCTAACAAGATCATATGTAAACGAGTCAATCTTTTGATCAAACAACACCAAGAAAAATAATTGAATAAATATAATTTTTTTAATAAATAAAAACGAATGAAACAAACTATCATTGTTAACGATTCAAAATAAAATATTAAACAAGATAACAATCAAATAACACCACGAAAAAGAATTGAATAAATATAATTTTTTTAATAAATAAAAACGAATAGAACAAATGATCATTGTTAGAAATTCAAAATAAAATATAAACAAAATAACAACACGATGAACTAATAAATTTGTTATACATTAAAGATTACTATGTGACGTGATTTGACAAAAAAATTACATTTATGGAATCTATCATATATTACTAATATATATAAAAAAAACATTGCCATAAAAAACTAAAAAAATACTTATTTTCACATCTAAAAAAAATGATACATATAGATCCAAAATCAATTAAAAATATTACTAATATATATAAAAAAAACATTGCCATAAAAAACTAAAAAAAATACTTATTTTCACATCTAAAAAAAATTGATACATATAGATCCAAAATCAATTTAAAAAAAAAGCAGAACAAGTTTTAAATTTAAAAACAAAATATCCATAAAAAAATTTATGAGTTTAAATAGGTCCGATTCTATTTATAATTTTTGTATTTATTAATATGACTAAAATATTTATATTTGATAATTTTATGGGTATCTTAATGGGTTTATTTATTAATGTGATTGAAATATTTATATTTTATAATATTATGGATATCTTAATGGTTTGAAAACTCTTTGAATGAAGTTTCATTAAATTTGAAGTCTAAAAAATCATGTTTTGAGAATAGGGACGTAATTGTAAATCTTGAATTTGGATCAGGGACCTGTTTATAATATAGATAAGGTCTAGTTGTAAAACTGGTAGAACATGGGGGTGGATCCACATAAAGCCCAAAAAAAAGACAAAATTAGCCGGTTTTGTTAGGGGCCTAATTATAAATACGAGGGTCTTGTTTATAACACATATAGGGGTTCATTTGTAAAAATTCCACAACCTGGGGGTCTATATGAAAAAGACCCATTGTTGTTTCGCACTCATATTTGCCGCTAACGTGGGTGGCTGGGCAAAATTTTTTGTCACCATCCGGGCGGTCGTGTATTAGAATGTATGTTAGATAATATATTAAGCCCCCATTTGAAACGGGAATAAACCCTCAGATAATCTGGTATTGATTAGAATATGGGTTTTAACTCGTTTGTTTGCCTGGAATATCCTAAAATATCTTATACAGAATAAACTGATATAAAGTGGTATATGGACCAACCAACCCCTTGAATTAAAGTTATCATAGGTTATTACATCCAAAGAATATGTGGGTTCACTGTCAAATCAATTGTCATCATCTCTTATAAATCATCACTTCTTATAAATCATCTGTCAAATCAACTATTATTATTTTTTCACCTTTTACAAAATTTGATTCATACTTTATTCACATTTTATCTAGGCAACAAAACATTTATTCTTACGTTTACCAACGAGAATAGTTCAAAACACAACCAAACACAAAATCACTTTATATTTATTTATACTCACTTATGTCGGAATAAATGTATATCCAATAATAAATCTTATTCCCATTCCAAACAGAGGCTAAGGGAGGTTGCTCTTGTTACCCCAAAAAGAGTTTATGGTTTTTCAAGGGGTTCTGAATCTTCAGATATATTCAATCCATGAAAACGTTTCACTTTATGAATTGTAAATCCACCCCTCTATATAATCACGGGGATGATTATTGAACCCTCTTTTCGTGCAAACCCATTCCCCATTCAATATTAATGAATTGCAAACCCACTCTTATCTAACATACATTCTAATGCACGTCCGCTTGGATGGAGACAAAGGAGTTTCGCCCGGACGCACACGTTAATGCCAAAGATCAACAATGGATCTTTTCAGATAGACCCCCAGATTTTAGAATTTTTACAAATGAACCCCTATAAATGCTATAAACAAGTCCTTCATAGTTATAATTAGGTCCCTAACAAAAACAACTAATTTTGTCTTTTCCTGGGCTTTCTGCAGATCCACCCCCATGTTTTACCAGTTGCACAACAAGACCCTATCTGTGTTGTAAACAGGTCCCTGATCAAAATTCCATGATTTACAAGCAGATCCCTAATATCAAAACATGATTTTTTTGGACTTCAAATTTCATGAAACTTCATTCAAATATTTTTCATACCATTAAGATACCCATAAAATTATAAAATATAAACATTTTAGTCATATTAATAAATATAAAAATTACAAATAGAATCAGACCTATTTAAACTCATAAAATTATTGATTGATGTCTTGTTTTTAAATTTAAAATTTGTTTTGTTCCTTTCTTTTTTTAAAATTGATTTTGGATCTATATGTATCAATTTTTATAAGATGAGAAAATAAGTATTTTTTAATTTTTTATGTCAGTATATTTTTTATATATTAGTAATATATGATGGATTCCATAAATGTAGGTAAATTTATTTTTTGTCAAATCAAGTAAGTTTTCATCTAATATAATTATGATTTGCTTTCATTTTCCTACTTTTGATTCATCACATAGTAATCTTCAATGTATAACAAATTTATTAGTTTATCGTGTTTATCTGTTTATTGTTATCTTGTTTAATATTTTATTTTGAATTGTTAACAATGATTGACTCCTTTACAAGTAATCTTGTTGGATGAAGGCTTAATTTTAAGAGTTAAAGACATCTAAGTCCCTACAAACATGGAGAAACTCATATAAGTCCCTACTAAAATTGGGACAGACGTACGAGTCATTGAAAAATCACAAAAACCTAATTATCATCCCTGAGTTAAATTTCCATCCAAACTTAATGGAATATTCCCATAATATTCCATCATATATAATTATGTAGACATTGAAGTCCCTATAAATAGGGGTGGTAAACGAGCCGAACGATCCGAGCTTTGACCTGCTCAGGCTTGGCTCGTTTAGTATCTGGCTCGGCTCGGCCCGGGAACGAGCTTCATTTTGTGTTCAAGCTTAGTTCGTTGGGCTCGTGAAAAGCTCGGCTCGGCTCGTTTATTAAACAGGCCAAGCCAAAGCTCGAATCAAGGCTCGGCTCGGACTCGTTTACCTAAAAAATATATTGTTTAGCATTTGAGAAGTCACATTTCACAAATCACACCACCTTATACATGTGAAAGTAACATAAGCTTGGGCTCGGGCTCGGCTCGTTTACAAACCGAGCTTTAAAATTGTTCAAGCTCGGCTCGTTTGTCTAACCGAACGAGCCTGAGTGAGCTTTAACCGAGCCGAGCCCGAGTCGAGCCCGAGCTGCTCGGCTCGTTTACCAGCCCTACCTATAAACAGTCATAAAGATAAATTAATCCATACAAAAAACATAATTACCCCTGAAAAACTTTTACATTAAATTGTGTACACATTGCAATCCCTATAAATAATCATAAAGATAAATTAGTCCATGTAAAAGATAAAATTGCCCTTCAAAGACTTTTACATTTAATTGGATAGATATTACAGTCCTTATAAACAATCGTAAAGACAAATTGATCCCTATAAGAGACAAAAATGCCCTTGAAGGATTTAAACAATCATAAAGACAAATAATATAATCCCTGAAAGACAATTAAATGTAAAAAACCTTCAGGGACCTTTTTATCTTTTACGGGGATCAATTTGTTTTTACGATTATTTATAAATACTATAATGTCTATCCAATTAAATGTAAGTCTTTCAGGGGTAATTTTGTCTTTTTCAGGGATTAATTTGTCTTTATGATTGTTTATACGGACGGCAATGTGTACACAATTTAATGTAAAAGTTTTTCAGGGATAATTTTGTCTTTTGTAGGGACTATTTTGTCTTTTGTAGGGACTATTTTGTCTTTATGGCTGTTTATAGGGACTTCAATGTCTACATAATTATATGTGATAGAATATTCTGGAAATATTCCGTTACGTTTGGATGAAAATTTAACTCATGGATGATGTGGAGGTAAAAATCTGTACCCGGACACGTGTCATGATAAGGCAGAATGGCGAAACATGGGCCGCACGGCAGAAAGCCCATCATGCCCAGTCTACGAAAGATGACGTTACAATGACGTCACCTGGCGAGTCGACTCGACTAGGCCAGAGGATCTAGTCATACGGTCGATCAGTCTGTAAAGCAAAAGGGATCATCACGGGTAGTCCAAGGCACGACCAGACGACTGGTCCGGTCAGTCGACCTTACTCCTCGGATACGAGCGATCTAAGGCACGACTAAACGACAGGTCTAGTCGGGCGATCTTATCGCTCACATGCGAAGTAAGACACGACTAGATGACAGGTCTAGTCGGGCGACCTTATCGCTCACGTGCGAAGTAAGGCACGACTAGATGACAGTTCTAGTCGGGCGACCTTATTGCTCTGGTATAGATAATCTGAGGCACGACTGGACGGTGGGTCTGATAGGGCGACCTTGTTATCCATCGGCGTTACGCATATCAAGAGGCCCCGAACAGGTCCAAAAACGGTCAAAGGACCGTGAACGTATGTAACTGCCATGGCAGCATTCAAGGCCCATTACTCACAAGAATGTGGGTAATAAGGGTGACGTGAAGAGTAAATGTAGGGAACATTTTCTTAAGAAATAGCTCAATACCAGTTAGTGGGAAAACAATTACAGAGTAATCAATTGAACTACGTGAGACTTGATCCCCAAGCGGGTACGTAGGCAGCCTATAAAAGAGGTCGCGTAACAGCACTCTTTGGATATGAGAGATCAATTTAGAGATTACTAACCGAAGGTAATCGATAAGTTGAAAGTTGAGAAGTAGCAACACTGTTACTTCCAACAGCCAGGCACAGTCTCTTTCCCCTCACCAAAAAATCCCGTTTCCATATAATCCTACCACCAAAAACCCTTTTACCCAATTTTCTTTGAAGTTCCGGATCCTGAGAAATACAAATCTAATTGTGAGGGGAAAATATCATCCTCAGTTTGGCGCCGTTTGTGGGATCCTGGAACAAAAGGCTGAGAGCTCACAATGTCTGATCAAAACGACATCCCCGGAGAAGGTCTGCAGGATGGAAGTATCCATCCACCTAACACTGGGGGTAACCCCCAAGTTAACGTTGGAGGCGGCTCACCTGGAACCTTGGCAAGCCAAGTCCAGGATCTCGTGCGGGAGATGGAAGGTTCACAGGAGAACTTGTTTATCCGGTTGTAAGAATCAATGCAATAGATGTTCGAAGCTTCGATGCAGCAGTTCCACACGAACGGACATCAAAGGCCACCGATATTGGAAGAAGCTCACCCACCAGTTCCGGCACTTCTGCAAGCTAACATCAAAGTTTCGGAAGGGAGTACTTCTTCCTCCAATCAGAGACAACGGTCCCGGTGGCGTTCACGTACTCCGCAGGTGGGCCGCCCACCTCACGAATATCAAAGGCGTGGTCGTTCTCCCCACAGAGAGCGATCCGTCCGAAGGGAAGCTTCCCGTAGACAAGCACACCAGGAGCGGTCTGCTCTGTGCGAAGCATCCGGTAGAAACCAGCGTGATTCACCTCCCTGTCAGCCCACCAAGGGGATGGTCTCATTGCCCCGCCACACCTTGCGCTCTGAAGTGCACCGCATTTCTAATCGGGAAATGGCGGATCATGAGACACGAGGATTCACATCCCTGTTCAGCGCAGAGGTCTTCAGAGAACGTTTACCACACAGGTTTGTTCAACCCAAATTCAAGATGTACAACGGCACGACGGATCCTTATGACCACATCCTGGCATTCCGTCACTCCATCGCACTGTACGAGCTGTATGATGGGTTGATGTGCCGCCTCTTCCCCTCCAGTCTGAAAGGGGCCGCATTGACTTGGTTCCATCTTCCACCCGCAACGATCAGAACTTTTGAAAAGCTCGGAACCATATTCGCCAAGCACTTCATCTGTAGCCGGCGGAGAAAGAAAGATTTGGGGGATCTCATGAAGATTCGGATGAATACGGGTGAGACGATTCGACAATATGTCGATCGTTTTCATATACTGGAGTTTGAAGTGGAGGACTGCAACGAGGATGCTGCGGTCATGGCTTTCCGGAATGGCTTACCGACCAGAAACGGCCTCAAGGAATCGCTCATCAAGCGCACTCCTACTAACTTGAGGGACCTGATGGGGCGTGCTAAAAAGTACGCCAAAGTTGAGGAGGAATCCAAACTCCTGAAGCAGGTAATTACGACTTCCAAGCCAACTCCCGTTTCTACCTCTCATCCAAACAGGTCCACTCGAGAGTTTCGTCCGAAGGAGCAACACGGCGAGAGGAACAGGCGACCAGGTACTTCGACCAACGAGGTACGCGAAGGGCAGGGAATGTTTTTCAAGATTCCCCCGTCCCAAATTCTCTTCAAAATCCGAGGGCAACCTTGGTTCAGGTGGCCTGCTCCCTTGAAGAGTGACGAGTCAAGGCGAGATCAGAACCTGCGCTGCGACTACCATAAGAGCATCGGCCACACCACCGTCGGTTGCCGAATCCTCCGAGCATTTTTAGAAGATCAAATCCGGAAGGGCCACTTGAAGGAGTACGCTCCAGCGGAGATCGCCCCAAAACCCAACGCTCAGCATGTGACAAATATTGGCCCCAACACTGGTGTTGGGATCATCGATGTCATATTCGAGGGAGTTCCTCACTTCACCTCGCCAAAAAGTGCTCAAAAGGGCCCTACGAAGATGCAGGTGTCATTTGAGATGATGCAGATCGACCAGGAGCCAAAGCTGGTCGTTAAAAGGCCTCGAGGGGATGACGACGATCTGGAAGGAGTCCAGGCCCCACATTCGGATGCCCTGGTACACATCTCTAACTTTGACGTGAAAAGGATCCTTGTAGACACTGGGAGCTCGGTCGATATCCTTTTAATGAAGTCATTCCTTCGGATGGGACTGAAGACCGCAGACCTACATCCGACAAAGGACCCCTTGGTCGCATTTAACGGAGCGCGAGTCGTCCCCGCCGGCCGCATCACGCTACCCGTCCGAGCAAGAAATCAGACGGCTATGACGGACTTGACAGTCATGGACATCCCGTCCCCGTATAACTCGATCATCAGACGGTCATGACTTGCGGCGATGAAAGCAATTCCGTCCACCTATCACCAACGTCTCCGTTTCCCTACGGCACATGGGATAATGGAAATACGAGGTGATCAGGTGGTCGTAAAGTGTTGTTACATGGCGACGATGGCCGGAAAGTCAGCCCTCCCAGAGGTAGAGGAGCTACCTGAAGATGGGGAAATCCACCCAAAGAGATAGCAATTACTTCAGGATCGGGTCAAAGCTGATGAGCGCCGGCCCGGTCTTGAAGAGACGGTCTTGGAAGACCTAGAGCAGGACCCGATAGATCCGCTTGACCCCGAAAAGTACTTTCTCATCGTGAGTCTGCTTTTTGCAAAAGAGAGGCAGACGATACTCGACCTCCTTGTGGAAAACAAGGATGTATTCGCTTAGAGACCACAGAACATGCCAGGGATCGATTCCGAGGTGGCAAGCCACCGACTGTTCATCTCTCCGACCGTTCGCCCAGTCCGACAGAAGCAGAGAAGAATGGCTACGATCCATGCCGAGGCAGTACAAGACGAGGTGAACAAACTTCTGGCCGCTGGGTTTATACGCGAGGTGCGACACCGTGAATGGCTAGCCAATATGGTGGTGGTCCCCAAGATGAATAAGAAATGGCGAGTTTGCGTGGACTTTACCGATCTAAACAACGCGTGCCCAAATGATAGCTTTCCACTGCCGAAGATCGACCAGCTGGTGGACTCTTCATCAGGTAACGAACTAATGAGTTTCATGGACGCTTACTCAGGGTATCACCAGATCCCGATGTACGAGCCCGCCCGGGAGAAAACGGCGTTCATAACGCCCACTGGCATTTATTGCTACAAAGTAATGCCATTCGGGTTGAAAAACGCTTGAGCTACATACCAGAGGCTGGTGACACGAGTCTTCCAACAGCAGATCGGAAAGACTGTGGAAGTCTACATCGACGTCATGATGGTCAAAAGCGCAAATCGGGGTGACCACCTGATACACCTCGAAGAAGTTTTCGCCGTGTTGCGAAAGTATCGCCTCAAACTGAATGCCACCAAGTGCTCATTCAGAGTCACGTCGGGCAAGTTTTTGGGGTATTTGACGACCCGGCGAGGGATTGAGGCCAACCCCGACCAGATCAAGGCAATCATGGAGATGGAGCTACCTCGGAGCAGGAAAGACATACAAAAATTGGCCGGGAGATTAGCCGCGCTCAACCGATTCATCTCGAGGGACACCGACCGGTGCCAGCCATTCTTCCAATTGCTGTGGAAAGCTCAGAAGTTTGAATGGACGCCAGCATGTCAGAAAGCGTTCGAAGAAGTCAAGAAGTACCTCAGCACACCACCATTTCTGGTGAGTCCGTCCGTAGGAGACGTCCTACTCCTCTACATCGCGGCATCCGAGCATGCCATGAGCTCAGCACTATTGAAGGATCTCGACCACAGGCAGAGAGCTGTCTATTACGTCAGCAAAGCACTCAGTGGAGCAGAAATCAGGTACTCCCGTATCGAGAAACTTGCGTTTGCCTTACTTGTTTCTGCTCGAAAACTACGCCACTACTTTCAGGCCCACTCGATACATGTCGTCACCGACTCGCTTCTCAAAGCCGTGTTGAGAAAGGTAGACGTTGCGGGTCGACTGCTAAAATGGGTAGTGGAGCTGTCAGGTTTTGACATCCACTATCGGCCCAAAAACGCTATCAAGGGACAGGTGGTTGCCGACATCATTGTTGACCTGACACCCGAAGAACAACAAATCTGCGCCATCTCTGACTACAGACCCATTTCTTGAACACTCCATGTCGATGGGGGCATCCAACCGAAAAGGGTCAGGAGCTGGGTTGATTTTTCAAAGTGAAGACGGATTCCTCTTCTAGCACGCAATCAAGCTGGGATTCGAAGCTTCCAATAATGAGGCCGAATATGAGGCTCTCATCGCTGGCCTGGAATTCGCGGTAGACCTTGGCATAAAAAAATTATCAATCTACAGCTCCCAGTGGACAAGGAAGAAGCCAGAAAGATCAGAACCCGATCAGCTCGGTTCGTGATCTCCGAACAAGGGGTGCTGTACAAACAAAGCTTCAAAGGTCCTCTCCTCAGATACATCACCATCGACGAGGCTCAAAAAGTGTTAGAAGAATTGTATTATGGAATATGCGGTTGCCATACGGCCTCGAGGTCTTTGACAAAGCGTGTATTGACCATAGGATACTTCTGGCCCACCCTGGCAAAAAATGCACTTAACCTGGTCAGAAAGTGCGACAAGTGCCAGCTGTTCGGCCCGTTGATCCACCGACCAGCAGGGGACATGAATACCCTGTCGAGTCCTTGGCCATTCGCATAATGGGGGTTCGACATTGTCGGACCCATGCCGATAGCACCATCACAGAAAAGGTTCCTCCTTGTCGCCACCGACTACTTCACCAAGTGGGTGGAGGCTGTGGCCCTGGCTAGAATCTGCGACACCGAAGTGCGGGGTTTCCTTTGGAAAGAGATTGTATGTCGATTCAGGGTACTGAACGCTATAATCTCTGACAACGGGATGCAATTTGACAATGCTACGATCAAAGAATTTTGCGAGGAGCTAGAGATAAAACATCTTTTCTCCTCCCCTCGCTACCCTCAAGTGAACGGTCAAGCGGAGATCACCAACCGAACCATCCTGGACGGGATCAAGAAGCGACTTGATGCAGCCAAAGGCAACTTGGTGGATGAACTCCCCTCAGTACTTTGGGCATATTGCACCACGGCGCGGAGAGCCACTGGGGAGACTACATTCTCTCTAGCCGGCGACGTCAAAGCAGTTATCCCAGTGGAGATTGGGATTCCAACCTTTCGTACTGAACGCTTTGAACCTCAAATTAACGAAGAAGTCTTGGCGTCCGAACTCGATTTGAGGGACGAACGAAGGGAAGCGACCTCCATCAAGATGGCCAATTATCGGAACCAGATCGCTCGAAGCTACAACAGAAGAGTTTCACGACGAAACTTTTGAATCGGCGACCTGGTCCTTCAAGAAGTATTCCCCGAATCCCGAAAATGATCAGATGGTAAGCTAAGACCCAGTTGGAAAGGACCCTACAAGGTCACCGGACTGGGCTCCAATGGTGCTTACTATCTAGAACGAATGAATGGCGAGTCACTCATAAGACTTCGTAATGTAATGCATCCGAAAAAGTATTACTTTTGAAATAAAAAAATTAGTTGCATTATCCCTAGTTAGTTCATGCATTGTATGCCATGTGAATAAAAGCACGTTCGAGGTCGCGCTGTGGCAACTGGTTTTCAGATATGACATTCTTACGAGAGATCGCGAGTTAAGCACTCTCTAACAGAATGTTGCACTCCTAAGATGTCACTAGATATAGAAGTCCATGGAGGTCGCGCGATGGACCAGTTCAGGTCGTTGGATGAGCACTCTCGCAGAGAGGTCTCGTTGGGGACGCCCCAACCTTCGATTAGCACTCGAGTAAAAGGGAAACAGTGAGACACATAGGTTACACTCACAAAGGTGAGGTCGTTCGAAGTAAAGCTTCCCCTATTGTAGATACCCCAATTTTGACCGTCCAGAGAGACAGAAATACTTAACACCTGGAAATATCCCACGGTTGGACATCAAGTAGAGAACCGAAGTTCAGGAAACCGGAAACCCTAACCTAAACCCTAGCCCTAGCCCTAACCGGAAACCCTAACCCTGAACCCAAACCCTAACCCTAACAGGAAACCCTAAACTAAACCCAAACCCTAACCCTAGCCCTAACCTAAACCCCAAAACCCTAAACCTAGCCCTAAGCTAAAAACCAGAAACCCGAAAACCCTAAAGTCCCTGGCTAAGGGCGGCTAGTGCTAACTAGCCGCCTGGGCGGCTAGTTAGCACTAGCCGCCCCCCAGGCCGACTTTAGACCAGTCCCCTGGATGGGACATAAAGCAGTATTAAATGCTGATCATTGCAGCGGACGATGGTCTTTAGCCGCCCTATCTTGGCCGGATTAACCCAAGTAACCGACCCAAGCCACCGCCTGTCAGAGATGGGACATTTGGCAGGTTATGATAGGGGCGGCTACCAGAAAGTAGCCGCCCCATCCTGGGCGGCTAGTTAGCACTAGCCGCTTTTCACCTGGTCTCCGACAGAAGAACCAGAGAATTAATGACGGGTCTAATCGAAGCCAACCCACTCTATTACCCCCTGGACATTCCCCTACCTCTCTTTTACTATAAATAGAGGAGGTCCCAAGCCTTTAAACCCATCACAAAAAAGAAAACCAATTCACATCAACAATCCACAACCCACAATTCACATTCCCCTTCCCCAAGAGAGAGAGAGAGAGAGAGAGAGAGAGAGCCCCTTTTGTGAGAGAAATACTCATTTCCCTACATAAAATCCCCTCTCATCCCACCCTCCAAAAACCCGGGCTAAACCTAGCTTAGCCCCTGTCCACAACCAAACCCATTTCCTACCGAAGTTCTGTCCAAACCAAACCAGGCCCCGGACGGCTAAACCCTATTAGCCGCCCCTGACCAGACGGCTTGATACCACTAGCCGGCCCCCCTATACACACCCCATCTGCACCCCTATGTCCCAAGACTCCTTTAGTCAAGCCCCGGAAGCAGAATAGGATTACCTGTTTTTCACCTCTGTGTACGGTATATCCGTGTCTCAGAGCAGAGACCCCACAAACTCCCCACGTAGGCGATCACATCCAACCCCACCCCTTTTCCTGCTTTTAGAAAAAGCAGGTGGCGATCACACAAACCCTGGAATCCTCTTTAGCCGCTATCGGGCGTCTCAACCAGGAACGACACCCCTCACCCTTCTGAGAAGACGATCCGACCGAGCCCGCCAGGGCACGCATTCGATCCGAATCCCCGAAGAACTCCCACACACGCAAGCGCACCCGTGCACCGCCGGGACCCTTTCTGAAAGCACCAACAACACACGCAGCCATTCGGAGGCCTTCCCGACGATACCGACAAATCTGGCGATCACGGTGGGACATCCCTCGTGAAAAACAACAAAAGGTAATCCTCTTCTGCCCCCTTTTACAAGCTTGACTAGAATGCTATCAACCCTCTAGGAAGGTTAGAGTTTCTCACCCCTCGAATCAGTTCCTCCTCTAATTCACATCAAAGCATCATTTACTGCTTTGTAAGCCGCACACCGCTACGCAATCCTTTACTGCTTTGTAAGCCGCACACCGCTGCGCAATCCTTTACCGCTTTATTTACTGCTTTATATCTGCATTCGTTCCCTTAAATCATTTCACACGCATCATAGAATCCCGCATAGAGGAAGAGATATTAGAGGAAAGAACCCACCAAGAGGGTCAGGCCACGCAATTCTTGACCCATCTAGAGGAAAAGATGGCCAGTCTAGGATACCAATCCGTAGAGGACATGTTTCATGACCTCGCCGACTACCGCTAGGTCAAAACCCTAAGACCCCGTTCACACCCAGTCACTCGGTCAACCCGAGCGTCTTTTCGTTCACCCCCCTTTCTCCCGCGAATCCAATATTCCCAACCGTTTCCACCCCAGGCCCTTACCAGGTCACCCCAAACCCGGGACTGCTAGGTAGCCCTCCCAGGGGAGAAACGCTAGATGAAACCATCCGGAGAATCCTCTCCGAGACTGGTCCCTCAGCCCCCAATCACATGTCTCTACATAATCTGAGACAAATCCCGTCAGTCCACCTACCAGAGGGATTCAAAATCCCCAAATTCTGCCGGTATAACGGTCGTGGAGACCCAGACATTCATTTAACTGCCTTTTATCTAGACACGTGCCTGTTTCTAGATAATCAACCTCTGCTAGTCTTCCTCTTCCAGAAATCATTGGAAGGAGAAGCACTACAATGGTTCTCCACCCTCCCTGTAGATCACTTGTCAAATTTCTCGGCTGTAATCGAGAAATTCTTGGGCCGCTATGGTTACCAGATGATTAGAACCCCCTCTATTTCAGATTTAACCGTAGAGAGAATGAGGCCTAGGGAGGAATTTGAATAATACGTGTCTCAGTGGCGCACGCTTGTCCACCGAACCGGCCTGCAACTCACAGAATGTCAAGAAATTAACATGACGTTACAGAGCCTGAGTCCAGAGCTTCGTACGGAGTCTGTACTACGTATCAGCTTCTAATTGACCGCCACAACAGGATTTCCCGTTGTGCAGCCCCAGTAGTCCAAACCCAGTCCCCACCTATCAGCCATAGGGTTGGACAGCCGCCTCGTAAGGCACAAACCCCTACGGTAGAGGGGATTATTACACAAGTATCGGCACTCTACCCGAACGGAGCACGAGTTCCTGATCGAGGAACGGCTCCGAGACAGTACACGTCCGGTTCATCCGGGTATGCGCCGCCTCAGCCAATCAACCAAAACTTCACTACTCGATCAGTACCCATCCCCGTGCCGATACAACAAAACCCCGCAACCCATGATTCCCCAATCCAGGCCCCCTCAAATCGAAACCAGGACCAAAACAGAAGACCCTTCTATCCTATCCCCCAAGAACGCAAGGCATAACCCCTAGAGAACCCGTGCGCAGCCCCCGTGATAAGGCTGCACCTTCCTCCTACGGCCCAAGATGGTCAAACAGAAGAGTTAGCTATCCTCCCCTTCCAGAAACCCTAGGGAACATCTTCAGAGCCTTATTGAAGGTCAATGGCATTTTCTTGCCCATAGCTATACCTTCGCCTATCGGTGCTGACCCCACCCGTTTTTGTCAGTATCATCGACATCACGGCCACACCATCGAGCAATGCTCCTCGTTTCGAGACATTGTCTACAATCTCGATGAAGAGAGGCGCTTAGACTGGGCCACCATCAGGGGACTCAAAAACAACCTAGTTACCAAATCCCTAGAAGTCAAGCCAGCCCCAAAAACCCCCAGCCATATAGAAGCCACAACTCAAGACCCAAGGTCAGCCACGAGGGCTTCCTTGGAAGAACCAGAGAGCCTAAGCTATGGAAGCGTCTACACCATAAAAACCGCTGACCACGAAGAGCCACCCAGAATCCTCCAGGCGGCTTAATCCTACCAGCCTCTTCCCCCGTCCTACCAGTCCCCTCCCTCATTCTCCCCAGACACACAAAGCTCCCCCTCCCTAAAAAACTCCAACCATTATCCCCCTCACCAGTTAACGAAGGCCTATACCTATCAAAGCAAAACCCCCGAACCACCATTGACGCTCTGAACCATCATACCACTAGAGCAGGCAGAATTTTCAACACTGTCCCCTCTTATAGACACCCCCTGCCTGAAACAGAAACTAAGGAGCCCCGCACCGGAGATAAGATCGACATCCTAGACCAACTCTGAAAAATCCCCGCAAAGATTTCCATTTTAGAGCTAATCGAAACCTCAGAACACCACCAGCAAGCTCTAAGAATGTTCCTAGAAAGAATCCAAGTCGACCCACAAATCTCTACCCTAGGCGTACCAATAGCTCTAGCCACCGCAGGACTAGGGCCCATCATAACCTTTAGACCTAAAGAAGATGTTCATGACAAGGTCATTAGCACCTCAACCCATGCACAACAATTAACCTCGAAGGATACTCGGTGGATAAAGTTCTAATTGACACCGGAGCAGGGGTAAACCTCATATCTCTACAAACCTTCGAGCACATTGACGGACGCATAACTACACTCTTTGAAACAGACACCCGTATATTCGTCTATGACAGAACGGCTCGTCCGGTTCTAGGCTTTAAAGACTTCCGATTAAAAGTAGGGCCACTAGAAACTAGCACTAAAGCTTACGTCCTAGAAATGGATTCAGATTATAATATGATTCTAGGACTCAAATGGCTAGCATCCATAAAAGGGGTCTCCTCTCCCCTACACCAATTGTCACGCCCCAGAGCGGCCGTCTCCGAGACGTGGCAAATATATAATATCATCAATCCATACACGAGGTCAATAAGAGACTCTACTCAATCATCAAAGGTATTTAAAACATTTAACAAGGGAGCTGACATGATATATATAAACATATGGCGGAAGCTTAAAATGACTTAGTCTGTAATTTAAAGACATATTACAAACCAGAACACATAATCAACTGTCCTGTGAGAGCCAATATACAACAAAGACATCAAAACCCAGTACTGTGCTCAAGCACGAGTAGCAATACATACAAGGAAACGGGGGATGCTGATGGCCTCTCTCACTCGCAGATCCAAAACACGTGCGCTGCTCTGCTACGGTACTGCGCCTATGGAAGCTCCACCTTCAGGTCCGGCTCAGCGACAACTGGAGGGAAAACATATGCGAGGGGTGAGCCACACGCTCAGTGAATGGTACGATCCATGCATCACAACACATATTAATCTTTCAAGTCTCAATAATCGAAACAACAACATAAGTTGGCGGTTGGGTGTCGACCCAAACCTACCACACCATGTTAAATATTCTGAGTGGTTGGGGTTCTAACAGATGGAACAGTCACTTAAGTCATTGGGTCGGGTCTCAACCCAACCCACTACACCCTCACCCTCACCCTTAGGTGACATAGGACTATTGGGGAAAAGGGGTCAACTGGTCTACGCCTTTCGTCATCCGGTAGCCCTCTGCCGAGTAGCCTCGACCTGGTATCCTCCCATGACCTCTACTTCCACCGTATGGGCGCACAACCCGGCATCATAAATAGTGTCTGGGAGCGCCTAGCAGGACAGCTAAACCCGGGTAGCTTCGACACGGAAGCGACAAAGGGGAGAGCACTTGACATACGCGGTTTTGATCCTCATGGATCTGTCGTCGATAAGGTTACGAATTCTCATGAATTCCCACCAGAGCGCATAACTCAGATGCGGGGAAGACAGATGATTTGTAATGTCAATGCCACGGTATGACCCCATCAGAGGTCATACACTTGCTTAATCTTATTAAGCAAGGTTCATGGCCTCTATATATATATAAGATATATAGAGATGAAGTATACAACATATAAATAATTACATAAGGAATTAAATCAAGAAGTATACAATTAATGTTACAACAATATTGTAATATTGTCTAAGGCATGCTTGGGCTCATATGTATAACACATGGATGTAATACTCTAGTATCCAAGTCTAACATGATAGAAAATAATTAAGGTCACTACCTTATTCATGCCTTATAATCATGCATACATGTAAATACTAACACATGAATAACCTAGCATGGGACACAATGCATAGACAAGTATGGGTCCCTACACATGGTACTAGGGTATATGGTCCTAATCATATTAAGTCTTAGTATGACATGGATGCAACCTAGCAAGATATGCAATAACATGCACACTTAAGAAGATTAATATGTGGTTACGGTGCCCCAGGGGAGGGCAATGCACGTCTACGTGCATCGAAAACCTCCCGACTGGGTTGGATTGACCCACTCACCGTAAACTGGGTCGTCGCACGACCGCTCGCCAAGATCTGCAAGACAAGGCATCCAAATAGGTGAGTAAAACCACATAAAAACACTTAAAAACAACTAGAAATGTCAAAGACTTGGATATGCACACATACGGGCTCGCACGCATGCGAGTACGCACGTATGCGCACATGTCCGAGTGCTCCGACACCTACCCGAGCCCCCGGGCAGCCATACGCATGGCCCCCCGCACGCGTACGCACGCGCATGCACGCGCGCACGGGCAACCGCGCCCGCCGGCGAACTGCCCCGCGCCCAGTTGCACACCCAGCACCCCTGCCTCGCGCACGGCACCCCCGCACTGCGCGCCCGCGCCCACTGCCCATGCTCCGCGCGCGCCCGCTCGCGCCCTGCGCGCATGCGCACGCGCGCGTCTGCGCGCCCGGCAGACTCGCCTGAAGCGCGCGCACGCGCGGGGACAGACCCGCGCGCGCGCCCAGCAACCCAAACCCACCCTCTCTCACCCCTCACACAACCAAACTCATGCACAAGGGGTGCAAGGTCCCCTAGCATCAGACCAAACCCAGAAAACCAAAAAAAAAAGGAGAGGGGGAGAGCTCACCAAGAGAGGGGGAGTGAAAGGGGGGAGACCGGTGCCCTCCGCGCACCCGAAATCACCACCACCGCTACCACCACCTCCTCAGCCTCTCCACCACCTCTATTTTGCTGGAAAAACAGGGAAACCAGGGGGGGTAAGAGAAGAGTTTGGGAGAGAGAGGAGCAACAACAATTCCAACAACACCTACCTTTGATTCCCTCTTCTTCTTCTTCTTCTTCTCTCTTTGGTTTCTCTCAAAACACACACAACACACATCAAGAGGGGCTGGAGAGAGGGAGAGAGTGTGTGAGAGGGAGAGAGAGCAAGAGAGGGAGAGATGCACGCACACACAAAGGGGGGGTGATGAGAAGTGAAAAAAATAAGTGGGAGAACCTAATCCCACCCTCTAACATCCAACAAATATCTAATGTTGCTTAACCATTAAGTAAGGGGTGGTGAGGTTACCTAGGGTGACCATAACCACCAAAATATCTAACACTATTCCTCCCACAAAACCAGTAACGAAGAAAACTTGGATACGGTTCGGAACTGCATAATTTTCCAAACGTTACCGGAATTCGATGAAATTTTTATGGGTAGTACAGAATGGTACCAGGACCCATAATATGCAGTTAGATTTTCGATCAGAGTCCTCTAGCTCACGCAGATGGCTAAAAAGCCAAAAAATTTTCATTTCCGATCGAAAAAAGAAATTTTCAAAAATGGCCAGAATTGACCCAAAGGTTACCAATAGGCCAAAAATTGACACATATATAACACCAATGTTTGAAATTCCCCTTGGGAAGTCAGATAATCAAAATATAAGGGGATGCGATCAAAGGACCTAAATCAAGGTTCGCCGATAATGAAACCATCGCTGTAAAAACCAGTAACTCAAAACCCATAGAAGCCACCATCCACATCTTAGATTTCCCAGCTGATTGGCTAAATCCCCGGAACACTCTCTCCGTTACCACAGAGGCAAGCCACCCTAAACTTAAGAACCCTGGCTGGCATATAATGGGGACCATGGGCTACCTTCCCGGGGGAACCTTGGGACAAGAAAATGGGATCTTGGACCCCATCGAACTCTCGGCATGGCTAGATAAAAGAGGCATCGGCTCATCCAAGCATCGCCCTAAACTAAAGGAAAGATAAAATTGTAGGTTGTATGAACATTTCGTAAGAGGGATAATCGTAGATCCCGCCGAAGAGGTCATACGCCCCTACCCCCTGGACCCTATCTAGGAAAGAGAGCCAGACTATCTCTCTGACTCCCTAGAATGGTTATTCCCACACCCTGATAAACACCTACACACACACTCACCGGCAGACGATAAAACTCCAGCTGGCCCAGCCTCCTTTTCTCGTAGTGCTCAAGCATCGCAACAAAGGAGCGCCAGCTGCTGGAGGAAAGTCGCTTGAAACACTTCCACCAATCCAGTAGGTTGTAAATAATAAGTGTCTTTTCTGTTTAAAAAAAAATGGAAACCAAAATCTTAGAGTCCCTGTTCGACAATGATGACTTCACCCCGGCATGGCACCCCTTTAGCGATGACTCTGATCTCCTTAATAAACTACATCGTCTAGCCAGTCAAGCTGAAAGTCCTGACCCCAGTGCCTCGTCCAAAACAGTCAAACCTACTAGGAGTCAAATTCCTGACCAGATCATTAGCAGTTTAGAGGGGTATAGCAGGACCATATTAGGTTTAGAAAAATTTGAATCAATAGCAGTTATAGAAGAACCAGACCTAGATAACATAGAGAACCTAGACGATGGTCTAGGGGTCTTCGAAATCTGTGATGAGGACGACGAAGAAAAAGAGGACCTATCTAAAGAATTCAAGCAAAGCCTTCAAAGGTTCGATGAAAAGACAGAAGAAGCAGACGAGAAGATAGAGGAGCTAAACCTGGGGACAAAGGCTGACCCCAAAATCATTTCAATTAGCGCAGGACTGAATCACGGTGAGAGGGAGGGCCTGGTTAAAATATTACATGAGTATAAAGACGTCTTTGCATGGTCTTACAAGGACCTGCCTGGACTCGACACCTCGTTAGTTGAACATCAGTTAATCTTAGAACCAAACGCAAAACCAGTAAAACAAAAACTGAGACGCCTTCATCCCGAGGTGGCTTTAAAAATCAAAGATGAGGTAGAAAAACTTCACCAGGCTAAATTTATTCAGGTAGTCTTATACCCAAAGTGGGTAGCGAATATCGTTCCAGTGTCCAAGAAGGATGGGAAGATCCGGATATGCATTGACTTCAGGGACCTCAATCGAGCATGCCCAAAGGATGACTTCCCACTCCCACATCTTGACCTCCTTGTCGACAACACGGCAGGGTATGAGATGCTCTCGTTCATGGATGAATTTTCTGGATACAACCAGATCCGGCTGGCAGAAAAGGACCAAGAAAAGACTTCTTTTACCACACCCTGGGGAACTTACTGCTACATAGTCATGTCTTTCGGGCTAAAAAATGCAGGTGCAACATATCAAAGGGCTATGACCTCAATATTTCATGATATGATGCAAAAACTAGTAGAAGTATATGTGGATGACATCTTAGTTAAATCTAGGACTCGAGTAGGACACGCAGACATACTCAGGCAAGTACTACAGAGATGCAGGGAGTATTCACTTAAAATGAATCCAAAGAAATGTCGCTTTTGGGGTCTCCTCTGGGAAACTTTTAGGATTCATGGTAAGTAAGCGGGGGATAGAAATAGATCCGACCAAGCCAAAAGCCATCGCCCAAATGCCCCCACCTAAGAACCTAAAAGAATTAAGGGGGCTCGTAGGAAGGTTACAATTTATTAGGAGATTTATTTCGCAACACGCTGAAAGATGTCGCCCCTTTTACAAACTGTTAAAAGGGGGAGTCAAGTTTAATTGGGATAGTGAATGCCAAAAGGCTTTTGATAATTAAAAAAAGTATCTTCTTAATCCCCCAGTCCTTTCGGCTCCAGTGCACGGACGACCCCTGCTCCTCTATATAACTACAACTAAGGAAGCCATTGGTGCAGTGCTTGCACAACACGACGACATGGGAAGAAAGGAAAAGGCCATTTACTACCTGAGTAAAACCCTGATTGAATACGAAAAAGCCTACCCTCCCACAGAAAAAACTTGTCTAGCATTAGTATGGGCTTCCCAAAAGTTGCGACATTACTTCCTTGCCCACAAAGTCAAATACTTTACCAAAATGGACCCAGTAAGATTCCTATTCGAGAAAGCCGTATTAAGTGGACGCTTAGCCCGATGGCAAGTACAGTTAAACGAGTTTGACATCACGTACGCCACTAAAAAATCCATCAAAGGGCAAGCTATTGCTGACCACCTCGCTCAACTACCCCACCCTGATTACGAACCAGTAAAAACTGACTTCCCGGATGAAGAAATATTTGCGCTTATTGAAGAAAAGAATAGAGAGACGTGGACGCTAAACTTCGACGGAGATGTTAACCAAAAGGGAAAGGGAATAGGAATAGCACTAATCTCCCCCGAAGGCATCATTATCCCACGAGCGTTTCAGCTTACGTTCAAAGCCACCAACAATATTGCTGAATACGAGGCCCTGATAGCAGGTTTGAAGGCAGCCCTATCCCTAGGAGCCAAAAATTTAGACATCATTGGGGACTCCCTCTTAGTGATCCGCCAAACTCTTAAAAAATATCAGACTAGAGACCCAAAACTGAAGCCGTACAGAGAACTAGCCATAGTCCTGCTAAAACAATTCCGTGAGGTTACTCACGTTTTCATACCCCGGACCGGCAATATTCTTGCAGATTCTCTAGCCTCTTTAGCCTCATCGCTCACCTTCCCCTTATCTAGAACATCTGAAACAGTCACTATCCAAAGACTGGAAGCACCTGCCACCGAACTCTGTGACTATAAAACTCGAGATCTCCTAAAAAAGAACCAAACCAACAAAAATGCTAGTACCACAGAAATCCTAGCCCTTGAACTAGGAGATATGGACGACGGAAATCCCTGGTACTTTGACATAAAAAATTACCTTGAAAACGGTTCGTTCCAAAGCTATGCTACTAGCAACGACCAGAAAATAGTTAAAAGGGTGGCAGTCAAATACTGCCTTCGAGGGGGGATACTCTTCCGAGCCTCCTTCAATGGGGAACTACTCAGGTGCTTGGACGACAAAGAAGCATATACCATTGTAGAAGAAGCTCACTCTGGAGTATGCGGAGGACACGTCAACGCCCAGATGCTAGCGAAAAAGGTACCAAGAATGGGCTACTATTGGCCCACGCTTGAAGGGGATTGCAACAAATACGTTAAGCGTTGTATCCAATGTCAAACTCATGCCAACAAAATACACGCACCAGCATCTTCTTTACATCCCATGACTTCACCATGGCCCTTCTCTAAGTGGGCATTAGATGTGATAGGACCATTCCGGGACACTATAGAAAACACCACCCAGAAAGCCTTCATCCTCACCGCTACAGAATATTTTACCAAATGGGCTGAAGCCGAGTCCTATGTAGTAATTAAAAGCTCTACCCTGGCTCGTTTTGTCCGCACTCACATCCTCGCGCGGTTCGGCACCCCCAAAGCAATTATAACTGACAATGGTCCCCAGTTCATCTCCCAAGAATTCCAAGACCTATGCAATAAACATCATATAGAACTTCATCAATCCACGCCATATTATCCACAAGGGAACGAACAAGCAGAGGTCACCAACAAAACCTTGCTCAAAATTATAAAGAAAATTGTAGAAACCCATAAAGCTACCGATTGGCCTGATAAATTGGTAGACGCCCTCAAGGCATACCGAACCTCCATTACGACACCCACTGGTCAAACCCCCTATTCACTCACATTTGGAGCCGAAGCAGTAGTACCCTACAAAATCCTTGTCCCATCCTTAAGAATAGTACTAGAAGAAGACCTCCAAATTGAGGAAAGGAGAGAGGCACTCCTACTACGCCTCGAACTACTAGATGAGAAAAGACTAAGAGCGGCAGACCATGCCCAGGCCTACCAAAGAAGGGTGGCAAGGGCATTTGAAAAGAAGGTAAAAAAAAGAAAATTTGAAATCGGGGAACTAGTACTTAAGCAAATCATGCCATCAAGACAGCCTCACCCAAGAGAGAAGTTGCAACCCACATGGGAGGGACCCTATGTGATCACCCATGCCTATTCCGGGAATGCCTACCGCTTGGTAGATGCCGAAGGAGTCGAGGTTTCAGGTTCGTGGAATGCACTTTATCTAAAGAAATTCCATGCATGAATAGCTTTCAATACTTGAGAATTATTATTCTTTCTTTCTGCGATTTCCAGCGTTTAGTACTTGATGATAGAACTATAAGACTCTCAAAGATAAACTCGTATCTATTTGAACACATCTCCGCCAAATCATGCCTCTTCATTCACACACGTATAACTGGACGATCGATTTACTTGATGAAAGAGAAATTGCCTACCCCGTAGACTGGGACAATTTAAAACCCCCAAAGCAAAACCTCCCTTATTCCCACCCCACTCGTATTAACCCTAAGTCAAAATGAGGAGTTACCTAGACCTGGCATATGTCCCAAAACTGGCTCTGGCACTATACAACAACTTCTAGAGGGGAAGCACGAAAAGAGTCGGGGTGAAAAACGGAAGAGCCCCCCCCCTCAAAAAAAAAATCAGGCAATGAGAGGCTAACAAAGGAAAAATAACACCCAAGTGAACGGGTTAAACTCTCTATTTTAGCAGGCTTTCACGCCTTTACGCACGGTATACGCTAGACAACGGCTATACCAGTACATATCCAAACAACGGACTGTACTTTCCACCCAAAATAAAGAAGTGGTAAAAAGAAGAAATCCAGAGGGACCTAGAAAGTAGGACATAAGCTAGACTGGGACAATTCTAAAATATTGCCCAAAAAGAAGATATTACACTTACCCCATTCCCCCCCCCTTTTTTATTTTCGCAATGGGATTCAAAATTGGACTATGTCTACCGGGAAAGGCGAAATATTGACCAAAGGTAGATCATTTCCAGGTTTACAAATTACACACACTCACGTGAGTTCACTTAGAAACTTGCCTATCCAAAGGAAGCTTATCTAACTTGACTCCTGGTACACTCATGGATTTTTCAGCATGTTTAGAATAATACGATCAAGCATTTGAGAACCATGAACCTAGAAAAACCGGCACCTAAGGCCTATACCTTTCAAATACAACCCTGGTTTGGACATAGGTGACCACAAGGGCTCCTCCACGGGGACTTGATTGTATCTTTTACTTAAGAAGATCGAGAACATTGCCCTCTCATATGAAAGAAAAACCATTGAAGAATTAAATGCCACAATACTTACGCATAAGTTCGCATTTTTCTTTTCCAAAGCATGTAGGCATTCGATTTTCTTGGAATATTAAAGTTAACCCCCCGTACCTAAATATTAAAATTGTCCCCACTCATTTCACACCCTTCCGCACATGCTTGAGAAGAATTATCCCACTTTCACGCATACTTAAAAGTTTTCTTCACTCACGCACTTGGAATCCTTTCCTTGCATACTAAAGCATGGTCTCCTACACTTTATTTTCTCGCATTATCTTTCCATTTCACCTTAAGATGGATTGTAGCCCTTGACGATTCAAGCAAGAAAGAGCTCGAAAGTCAGTGCAGGGGCGCAATCCGGACAGATTTAACACTTGGTCCATGAAAGGATGTTTTTATAGGTCTCGAGAGTCGAAGCAATCACAAAAGCTTTCAGCAACAGCAGACAAGAAGCAAAACCAGAAGAATTGTCCTAGACAGGGGGCGGCTAAACCCGACTAGCCGCCTCTCACTGGGCGGCTGGTTTACACTAGCCGCCCCTGCCCATTGTTTAGGAAAGTATGCCCCAGACAGGGGGCGGCTAAACACAACTAGCCGCCCCCCACTGGGCGGCTAGTTTACACTAGCCACCCCCTGCCTGCTACCCTTAAATCTGCTGTCAGCCCAATTTTAATCAAGTCTTCGTGTCTCCAATACCTATCAAGAACATTTCTTTCCAAAATTGCATACACACATTTCATACACATATACGTTCATAAAACCAATACGTATACACTTCGAAAAACAACCATGTCTCAAAATCATGAATCAAACCGATAAAATCCAAGATTCACCTACACACACATACGTATCCATAAAAATCCATGCTAAATTACTCTAAACCATGCATACAAAATGAGAAATTAAATTGTCCCATTAAAACCATAAACATAGACTGTTCTTCTAAACTAAGAGAGTACATAAAATAGAATCTTTCAAAACGCTCCAAGCTCCACAGTCTTGAGCTATACTTCACTGAAATAATCACCTGAGTCAAAAAGAAAAGAAGAAAAGCATGAAATCCTTGCATATATACCATTCTTCTACCTAAAACCAAGACACAAAGAAGCTATACCTCGGCGTATCGTCATCCACTGGAGGCTGAGTAGGAGGAACATCCTGGCTTGGCTGAGAAGGGAGCGGTGGCTGAGGAGAGGACTGAACCTCTGGAGCATCAGGAGCGGCAGGAGTCTCTCGAACCGAAGACGCAGCCCTCGCGTATATCCCACGACTCCGAGATGCCGAAGGACGAGAAGCACGGCTGAAGGTGGCCCCAGTAGCCAAGGAAGCCGAGAGAGAATGGTCAGGCTCAAGCGGAAGAAGGTCAAGGTCCGCCTCGGTCATAGAGCCCCCTACAACCAAATTCCCCTCATAGTCGCCTCCCAGAGATGGACCTGCTGCTTATCTCTGTCCCTCCTCTCCAATCTCTGACGGAGGCAACTCTCTGTCGCCCTGGCCCGATCCTCGGCAGCCCTCAACCTCTCCTCCAACTCCCGCGCACTCGCCTCCGATGCCCTGAGCGCCTCTCGGTCCCTATCCCTGGCCGCCTGGAGAGAACGAACCAAGTCCCCCATCAAACCTCCAGGAACGCCCGCTGAAGCCTCCAACTCCGACACCCTCATCTGGAGGGAGACCCTCTCACGGCCTAGGGTGATGAACCCCTCCTCTCTCAAAGCCACCATGGACCTCAGCCGGTCCGTCTCCTCCTCAGCTCGAGAAGCCCTACCCGTGCGGCCCAGCTCCATCCGTGCGGCCGCCAACTCACTTCGGGCCGCATCTAACTCCCTCATCAGCTCGAGCTCTCTCTCAAAAACCATGGAAGGTGGAGGGACGGAAGAAGAAGTGGCACCATCGGCCCTCGCTCTCGACAGAGCATCCACCTGAGCCTCAAGGACGTGGACCTGGTCCTGCAAGCGTCTCCGTTGTACCCGCAACGCCTATATCTGCCTGGCCCGCGCTTGGAGGTGCTCATTGGCGGTCTTGAGCCTCTTCTCCATCTCATTCAACTCAACCTACAATGCAAATACCATTCAGAAAATATTCAAGCAAGGGAGAACGAGGAAAGAAAAAAGGATCTTCAACTTACGTAAGCATTCAGGATCTCCTCCTCCATCGTTCCGAGGATACCCGCATACTCCTGACGATACCAAACTAGGTATTCGTCACTCGAAGTCACCTCAGGACGACGCTCCACCAAGACGCCTCGGCCCATCCATCCTGCCACATACATAGCGTAATTCCTCGGAAGATTCGTGTCCCGAGGAATCCCAGCCACCAGAATCAAGGGGCGCCGCGGCAGAGGATCGGGCACCCACTGATGATAGCCAAGCTGGCGGACGACCCGGCTGATCGCATCAAACACGACCTCGTTGAAATAGATCAACCAGACGTCTCGCGCCAGAGCCTCGGGAACCTCCTCCGGATAAGGCCTCCACGTCATCTAAAAAACATCAAAGATAGGAAGAGCGCTTAGTCGAAAGAAAACCAAATACAAGCCAAGGAAACTCGATGAAAACATGTACCTCTTCCTCCGACAAGACATGGAAGGCCTCTCGGAATTGAGCGAGGCGGTGCGAGCGAGAAGACCCCCGGGGTTCCCATCTCATAGCCCAAGGAAGGACATGATCAAACGGAGCCAAAGACGGGCGATCGATGGCGAAATACTCCTACCCGAAGATCTAGCAAAGCAAGAGGGAAATTATCATGATCAAAGTGAGCTAAACCAAGAAGAAGACACTTACCACTTACACATACCTGAAGAAATGGCACAAAGCCGCCAAGGTTCTTTCCCCCGGCCCTCTTGACCTTCTTCGAGAGCTCCGCAAAGAGATGGGCGAGCATCGCCGCTCCCCAGGCGTAGCGTCTCATGCCCTCCAGGTCCCTCATCAGCAAAAGAGAGTGAGAGGAAACCTTATCAGAAGCCGTCGAGAAGAGGACCAGCCGAAGAAGTAAAGAAAGAACGCCCTCAACTCCCTCCGTGCGCTCTGTGGGCACGCGGCCGCCTCTCTCGCCTCGATCATTGCCCGCCTCCTCTCGAAGCTAGCTGCAGCTTCGCCCTTCTGGCGCTCTGTAAAGGAACCGAGGCCGTACTGCCCCAAAAGCCTCCCCAAAGGGATCCGGTTCAGCGTCCGCTCCCGCTCCACGAACTCCCATTCCCCGATCAACTCTCGGAAAAACCCCCTGTAGTCCGCAAGGTGGCCGCAATCACTGCCTCCCCCAAGACCGGAAGGCTGGTGATCCGATGGACGTCCTCGAGCATCGGCATAACAGCGCCGGTAGGGAGAAAGAACGTGCAACTCTCCGGGTCCCATCTCTCCGCCAACGTCTCCACATAAGGGCGATGGACGTGGAACGGCTCGATCAAAAAGAAGGAGCGGAAGCCCGCCCCATCCACTAAGCTCCTCTCCTCCTGCCCCAAGGCATCATACCACCTCTTCGTCCCGTGCCATAAAGCCCGGATACGATTCGGCCGCTACAAAACAAACGAAGAAGAGATGGGTTAGTTAAAAAAGGCGATCAAGAGTAAGAATCCAAAACTTGAAAATCATTTAGAGATCATGCTTAGGAAAGTAAAAATTCTCATATCAAACACAAAAACATTCACGTAGAGGTTCACCTCCCACTCCGCATATGATCACACATGCAAACAAAATATATATATCAAAAACCACCGTGATCACCACTCACGCTCTTTCTTACATCACAGCCTATCATGCTTATACTTTCCCTAAGACACACCTAAGCATATAGGACGTGGGCCCGTGAAATGCATGCATACACTCCCTCATGCTCTACCACGATCAAACACGTACGAAATCACATACATAGAAAAGTATCGCATGCAAGCATGTTAGCTATATCATTTCTCTCTCCTTTATATGCATATAACAAACATGGCTATATATATAGAAATTATCCCCCTCCCTATAAAAACAAACCCATCTCAGCATGCTTACACATCCCACCGTGACTAACTTATACACAAGCATGCCTATTTAAAACACACATATACGAGTATAATACACATATACAACCTGTTCATACTAACCAAAACACATGCATATACACCAAAATAAAAAGGGTAAGACTAAACAGTTAGGAACATACCACGGCCCGTGTGGACCCAGGAGCGTCCACCTCGGCTTCGTCTGGATCATCCATCCCATCGTCATCCCCCTCCTCCTCATCCTCCTCGAACACGGCCTCAGCCTCCACGCCCACACCGGCCTCTGCAGCCCCGGTGCCCGTACCATCGGCCTCCCCGGCCTCATCCCTAGCCTCTCCTATCCCCTCCACCCTCCCCACACCAGAGATAAACTCCGCAAAAGCCCCCATAGCCCTACTTTCTTCCTCCTCAGCCCTGGCCTCTGTGGCCTCCCTATCCAACATCCCAACGAGGGCATCCAACGACGCCCTCACATCCTCACTAACCCCCTTAGCCCCTGCCCCCTCAATTACACCCTCAACCGATCCCCCGACCCCCGAAACCACCTCCTCGACCACCGCCGGTCGATCCCCACGCCTCCTCTTGCGTGTATACCCTATCATGCTACTCCCAACCTCCGAGGCAGTCCCCAAAGGCGAATCTCCAACCTCACCCGCGTCGATATCCACCGGTGGCACCTCCGCCGCACCCATAGCTTCCCCCACGACCTCGACCTCCGGCCTATCGCTCTCCGATGATGAAGAGCTCGGGCTACGCTCTCCACGAGGCACCCGTGGCCGTTTCCCCCTCGAAGCAATCGCCTTCGACTTCGTCATCTCCTCGGTTTGAAAAAGAAAAAGGAGAACCCAAACTAGGGTTTCGAAATCAAGAGAAAGAGAGAGGATTAAGGACGAAATGGAGGAAGAGAAGGCAAAGGAATCAAGGTTCCTCGGTTTAAAATGAAGAAGAAGAAGAGAGGATGGAAGAGTAACCGTTTTAAAACGTATGGAGAGAGAGAGGGCCCCTTTTCGGTTATAAGGGACCCAGTCGGGAGGCGGGGCTACTCACGAGTAGCCACCCCCTCTCGGGCGGCTAGTTAGGACTAGCCGCCCCTCCCTGTTTTTCTACTTCCACTTAAAACCCCTTTCCAATCTCTTTTCAGCCTTAAATTTCAAGGTTTTCCATACCAAACAGCCATGTATTGGCTTATTTCCAGACACTACTTGATCAAACACGACTTTCCCGAAGTTTTGCCACACTTTCAGTACCGTTCAAATTTGAATTTCTTCAGTTCTGGTTCTTTTCCACAGTTCTTATCCTTCGGACGATCCAATTCACCAAATCAACTTTTACTTGCTTTCTGTCGGCGATATCCCCTCCTTGCTGAGTTTTCCAAGCACAGGAACGGTATGCACGAGGAAACTGACGCTGGGCTGCTCTGCGCACGATAGCTAAGAACCCCGACCGCGGGTTGGATCACTCACCATTTACTTTTCCCCGCCTTCCACCTGGATCATCCTTTCGGCTAAAAATTCTAAGCCAAGACCTAGCTCTGACAGTCTAAATCAACTCCCCGAATAGTACAGTTCGTGTTGGCACAACTTCTTGAAGGTCGGGCCGGCCAAAATAGGGGTCTCTTTCTTTATCATCAGTCGAAGTCTTTCCTGCTTCGCACAAAGACTCCGTCCGATGAGGGACAATTGTAGATACCCCAATTTTGATCGTCCAGAGAGACAGAAATACTTCAAGTAACACCCGGAAATATCCCACGGTTGGACATCAAGTAGAGAACTGAAGTTCAAGAAATCGGAAACCCTAACCCTGAACCCAAACCCTAACCCTAACCGGAAACCCTAACCTAAACCCAAACCCTAACCCTAGCCCTAGCCCTAACCTAAACCCCAAAACCCTAAACCTAGCCCTAAGCTAAAAACCAGAAACCCGGAAACCCTAAAGTCCCTGGCTAAGGGCGGCTGGACCTAACCAGCCACCCCATACCAGGCGGCTAGTTAGCACTAGCCACCTCCCTGGCTGACTTTAGACCAGTCCCTTGGATGGGACATAAAGCAGTATTAAATGCTGATCATTGCGGCGGATGATGGTCTTTAGCCGCCCTATCTTGGCCGGATTAACCCAAATAACCGACTCAAGCCACCGCCTGTCAGAGATGGGACGTTTGGCAGGTTATGATAGGGGCGGCTACCAGGAAGTAGCCACCCCATCCTGAGCGGCTAGTTTGCACTAGCCGCCCTTCACCTGGTCTCCGACAGAAGAACCAGAGAATTAATGAGGGGTCTAATCGAAGCCAACCCACTCTATTACCCCCTGGACATTCCCCTGCCTCTCTTTTACTATAAATAGAGGAGGTCCCAAGCCATTAAACCCATCACCAAAAAAAACCAATTCACATCAACAATCCACAACCCACAATTCACACCCCTTCCCCACTAGAAATCCCAAGAGAGAGAAAGAGAGAGAGAGAGAGAGAGAGCCCCTTTTGTGAGAGAAATACCCATTTTCCTACATAAAATACCCTCTCATCCCACCCTCCAAAAACCCGGGCTAAACCTAGCTTAGCCCCTGTCCACAACCAAACCCATTTCCTACCGAAGTTCTGTCCAAACCAAACCAGGCCCCGGACGGCTAAACCCTATTAGCCGCCCCTGACCAGACGGCTTGATACCACTAGCCGCCCCCCCCCCTATACACACCCCATTTGCACCCCTATGTCCCAAGACTCCTTTAGTCAAGCCCCGGAAGCAGAAAAGGATTACCTGTTTTTCACCTCTGTGTACGATATATCCGTGTCTCAGAGCCGAGACCCCACAAACTCCCCACGTAGGCGATCACATCCAACCCCACCCCTTTTCCTGCTTTTTGAAAAAGCAGGTGGTGATCACACAAACCCTGGAATCCTCTTGATACGCTATCAGGAATCTCAACCAGGAACGACACCCCTCACCCTTCCGAGAAGACGATCCGACCGAGCCCGCCAGGGCACGCATCCGATCCAAATCCCCGAAGAACCCCCACACACGCACGCGCACCCGCGCACCACCGGGACCCTTTCTGAAAGCACCGACAACACACTCGGCCATTCGGAGGCCTTCTCGACGATACCAACACCTATGCTCACAAGGTCTAAACGGGCCCAGGTCATTTGACCAACATTCGGAGGTCTCGCGGTAGGAACGAACAGAGTTAGCCCCAGGGCTTAAATTCTGAAAGGGTCCAGGCCCCCTCGTTCCGAACACTCCACCATCGTTGCAGCGTCAGGAGCGCACGAGATATCCTTGTACGATAAGGGTGGAACCTAAAGAGACTCGCAAACTACCAGAGGCTTGCAAGGTCTAAAAGGACTCAGGCCGTACGACCAGCGATCAAAGGATTTCCAAGGTCTAAACGGGCTCAGGCCATATGACCAGCGACCAAATGATTTCAAAGGTCTAAATGGGCTCAGGCCATACGATCAGCGATCAAAGGATTTCAAAGGTCTAAACGGGCTCAGGCCATATGACCAGTGATCAAAAGATTTCCAAGGTCTAAACGGGCTCAGGCCATATGACCAAAAGATTTCCAAGGTCTAAACGGGCTCAGGCCATACGACCAGTGTGCCCAGCGATCGAAAGATTTACATGGTCTAAACGGACTCAGGCCATACGACCAGAGTATGGAGGTCGCATAGAAGGGCGAACAGAATTAGCCCCTAGGCTTAAATTCTGAAATGGTGATGACCCTCTCGACCCAAGCACTCCAAACATTCTAAATTAATCAGAAGACAATCAAGCAAATACGAGGACAAGTTGTTTACAAAAATAATGTTCTTTACAAAGATAGGCTTAGGCCCTGATCTAGGCCTCGGGGAGAACAGAAGTGCTGGAAGGAGACACGACTACAACTCGAGGAGATACATTGTTGGATCTATCTTCATATCCCTGAAGATATCCACGATCGTAGTTCTTCAACATCGCTAGGGCCTCATCCTGCCCCCTTACAAAGCCTTCATCAAGAGCAGAGGCGCGGTCAGCCCGAAGTGCGCAGAGCTTGACTTGCAGCTCCTGCAGCTCTTTTGTCAAAGACTCGACTCGCTCCTCAGCATTCTGCGCCCGCAGAGTGGAAAGTTTGATCGAGGGAGTGGGAGAACCTTTGATCGAGAAGTTCTCTTACTCGTTCTTCAGCAGCTTTGGCCCGAGCCTGGGTGATAGCGGCTTCTCTACGAGCAGCCGACTCAGCAAGCTCCAAGGAATGGCGAGCTTGATTCGCAACTGTCAACTGCTCGTCCACGACCTCAGTTGCGCCTCCCTTCGAAGGGCCAGGCCTTGGGTCGACTTCAGCAGGGCCTCAAGCTTCACGATCTCCGAGCTACGCTCGCCCAACACCTGCCAGATGACAGAATTCTGAAGAAAAATTGACAGCACCTTGAAGAAAGAAATCTATAAGGAAGGAGGTTCGGGCTACTCAAATTATAAAGGCTCAAATCGAGCCGAGCAAAAAGTGCGTCCGTGGTAGCTCGACGTGTGCACACCAGATTATCCTCAAGAAGGCAGCCCTTAAGTCGAGCACTAACATATTCCCTGCTGGCGCAGTCGGCAAAGGGATCTTTGGAGGAAGTACCAGCTGATGTCGCAGGGACAGAGGTTGGAGCCAATGGAGCAGCAGACATATCCGAGACGTTCGCACGAAGGGGCTCGGTGCCTATCACTGGGGGTATCCCCGCTGCAGTTGAAGCGACTGGGGGTATCCCCCCTGTACCAAAACCAACTGGGGACGCCTCCTTTACAGTCTGAGCGATCGTCGGAAGGTGCCCTCTCGGCGGTCTCCTCAACAGGAGGCATCCCTGACGATGTCGTCATAGAAGGACCAAAGGCGGAAGCGTCGATCACAACCACCTCCGGTGAAGAAGGGACCATCACCATCTCAAGCGCGTGTTGAACCAGCGAACTAGGTGGATGTCCGGCTCCCCGAGTTGACGAAGGGGACCCGGCAGCCGCCACCTCAGCAACGGCTGAGGGCAAAAAGCCACCTGGGATAGAGTAGATGGCGCTGCAAGACCAGGATTTTCGACCCAAGTCGTCGCACCCGTTTCATCAGGCGACGAGCCGTGTCGCAAAACTTTGGTGTGGGACTTTGAAATAAGCGGCAGCCTCAGCCACTTCCTGGATGCCGACTTGCCCTTGGCAGCGACAGAACGTTCACCACCTCTTCAACCGTGGAGGGGATCGAAGCAGAAGGAGCATCAGAGCCGACAGCCCTCGAAGAAGAGCCAGCAGCTCTGAGAGGCGGAAGGCTAAGGATTTTTCAGAAATCTCTATCCAAAAGAAACTGAGATCGAGCAATCTGGTCGAGCTTGACCAAAGACAGATTGGGAGTCTTTTTCTCTGACTCATCTGTAAGGAGGATAAAAGAGCGATCAGCCTGATTCGAACTGAAGGAATTGCAAATTCACTGGTTCAATACTTACCAAGGCGGTCAGGGTGAAATCGGTATGGGACGGTCGCCTTCCCGTCCACCACAGGGGCTGGAAGCACCCAGAGACCAGTCAGCTGCACCAAAGTCTCACCTCGCCATCCGCTATCGACGCATGAAATCCTTTACCAGCTCAGGGAGAGGGAAGGAGAGAGCACTCCTCAGCATCTGGGAAGGATACATGTACAGCTTATCCAGAGCAGCATCCTTCACGTTTTTGAAAAATTTGAAGGGCGTTGGGGAGATGTTGATGGAGTCCGGGATGGACAAGGTGGACCACAACCTCTGAGCTATATCCATCGACATGGTGGAACTCATGAAAGAAGAAGGACTAAGGACAAATCGAGAGGAGGTATTATTTTCTTCAGATTGCAGTGCCCCTCTATTGTCTCGAAGTGGGAGGGTTTTTATGGGATGGAAACGTCTCCTCGAAAACCCCTCCCATCATGAAGGAACGCAAAGATCGAAATCGTGGAAAGATTTGCCGTCGAAATCTTCTGCGAAAATCGAGGCACAGCTGGCGCAAAAGGCAAAGCGACGGTTTCAGACACGTGGCAAGCAATTTAACTACTACATCCTTGCGTGTCACAAAGGTTATGTCACTTCAGGTCGATGAAAATAGTTCAGGACGTCTGATCACGAAGTCTACTCGTATGTGTTGCTCAAAAAACACGTCAGTGTTGATCGTTTCAACGACCAGGTATCTCAGTATAGCATACATACAAGGGAGTGCCAAGAGAAGTCAAATTTTTATTGAAAGGGCAAACGAGTAATGATATGAACAAGATTGAACAGAAAAAGTAATTTTTTATTCATTTAATGGATAAAGATTACACAAAAAAAATTTACAAGGAAAATTCAATCCTCTGTCATATCTTCTGCTCGGTCCTTTCCTTGAAGTCTCTTCTCCCGTGCCGCATGAAACAACGTGGGCAGCTCTTCATTGCTCATCCCTCGAAAACCACGCGAGTGGTCAGAATAGTCCAGGCGATATCCACTGGCGAAGTCCGAAAGACGATCTGCATCATCACCCTCGCAAGCTTCGTGAAGAGAACGCAGCTGATGATCTATGGAGACAGCGGCGGCACAAACTGAGGCTTGTTCCTCGAAGGATGACTGGAGGGGAGAAGGATCCCATGCAAGCATTCTTTAGGCGTAAGAGCAGCGTCTGCCCCAACACCCAAGTCCGCAGGCGACATTGTCGGGGGAGGGTCAATCTCCATATGGCGAGGGCTAAGGACAATGCCCTTACCATCAATAGGCACCGCAGAAGACGGAAAGGATTGAGAAGAAGAGGAAGAAGTAGAAGCGGGAGAGGAGGATGATCGAACGGCGAGGGATGGGGTTGGTGAGTCAGGAGAAGGCGGCGTCGACATCAGATCCACTAGTTGGGCAGTGGAACATGATCCAAAACCCAACCGAAGGAGCCTTTGAGAGCGCCGCCTCGCTCCAAGATGCAGTCCGGGAGAAGGATGAACCGAACCCTGACCCCCAAACGGCTCAACCACACCGGCAGGAGAGGTTGCAACCGGAGGAGCTCATCTCGGTTCCTCCAACCCGAGAAGCGCCCACCACGATCGATCAGGATACTCCATCGCTCGGGACATGGCGTCCATATTCACCTCCTCGACCCCCGGTCTGGGGGCATCCACCATCAGTCTCCGGGGACGACACAAGTGGCGTTGAAAAATATCCCAACCAACCGACATACATGGACCCCGAACCAGAACCCGACGGCCCTCCCAGTCGTAAATATCCCCCCGAGACATGCCGAGTACCAGTTCTGGTATCCCGGCACGATGAGAGATATAAAAAGACGGAGAGCGCCCCGAAATCGAGCCTTGATCTAGTAAATCCACCAGATCTCCGACAGGCCCAACTCAGCCCCCATCATCTTCCCCAACTCCACCACGCACATCAGGATGTGGTATACGTTGGGGACGACCAAGATGGGGTGAAGACAAAAAAAGTCAAGAAATTCGGCTATCAAGCATGGTAAGGGCAGAGAAAGACCTCCATCCTTGAAATAACTTGGATGGAGGAGGACAGAGTCAAGACTAAGGGTGGGGATCTCATCCTTAGACAACTCATCAACTGAAAAGATAGAAGAAATCCCTAACTCCTTATGAAGGTCTGAGACAGGAGCAGTGTCCGCCATTGTCAGAGAGAACAAAAGCTTCAAAAGGAAGAAGACGAGGTGGGATGAGAAACGCTTCCTACTTTGGCCTTTAAATAGGGCATGGGCGACGCTTCGAAAAGGTGGCAGCAATAATTCGCTGCGGATACTGAGGGATAATCAATGCTTTGAAAAAGGCGTTTTCACAAAACCCTAAGGGGCGCCGACGTTTGGGTAATCGAAGAATGACGTGGGAAGCCACGCGACATTAAGAGCTGACTCGAAAAGTAGCCGCTAAATCCGCAACAGAGCAGAAAATCCCGAGGGGTCAGGCGACCAGATCTTTGGCTCTCGAAGAAGGATGAAGGGCGACCGGATTTTCTCATATCTCCTGCTCTCTTGACACTTCAAAAGAACAGGAGAGGGGGTATCTGTGGAGGTAAAAATATGCACCAGGACACGTGTCATGATAAGGCAGAATGACAAAACATGGGCCGCACGGCAGAAAGCTCATCATGCCCAGTCTACGAAAGATGACATTACAATGACGTCACCTGGCGAGTCGACTCGACTAGGCCAAAGGATCTAGTCATACGGTCGATCAGTCCGTAAAGCAAAAGGGATCATCACGGGTAGTCCAAGGCACGACTGGACGGTGGGTCTGGTCGGGCGACCTTGTTATCCATCGGCGTTATGCATATCAAGAGGCCCCGAGCAGGTCTTGAAACGGTCAAAGGACCGTGAATGTATGTAACTGCCACAGCAGCATTCAAGGCCCATTACTCAGAAGAACGTGGGTAATAAGGGTGACGTGGAGAGTAAATGCAGGAGACGTTTCCCTAAAAATAGCCCACTACCAGTTAGTGGGCAAAAGGTTACAGAGTAACCAATTGAACTACGTGAGACTTGATCCCCAAGCGGGTACGTAGGCAGCTTATAAAAGAGGTTGTGCGACAACACTCTTTGGATATGAGAGATCAATTTAGAGATTACTAACCGAAGGTAATCGATAAGTTGAAAGTTGAGAAGTAGCAACACTGTTACTTCCAACAGCCAGGCACAGTCTCTTCCCCCCCACCAAAAAATCTCATTTCCATATAATCCTACCACCAAAAACCCTATTACCCAATTTTCTTTGAAGTTCTGGATCCTGCGAAATACAAATCTAACTGTGAGGGAAAAATATCCTCCTCAGATGATAATTGGGTTTTTGTGAGTTTTGAGAAACTCGTATGTCTGTCCCAATATTAGTAGGAACTTATATGGATTTTTCCATGTTTGTAGGGACTTAAATGTCTTTAACCCTAATTTTAATCAAATGTTCTTAGAGTGGTTCACAATTTTTGGGTCCAACAATGTTCCTCGTATTCTTATCAAATTACTGCTAATTTTTATGTTGAGAAGTTAATACTACTTATTTATGCGCGTGCCCCTTACTAGTATATATAATCACACAATACACACCAAGAAACCCACCCCCAATAGAATTTTTATTTTCTCCTTCCTTTCCCCTTCTCTTCTGCCGGTCACAGTTCTCATCTGCCGATTCTCGTCCTCTACCCCTGTTTCGTCCTCTTCACCTCCGCTTCCATGCCCTCCTGTTGCGCAACCTTCAACTACCCGGGCTCCCCCCTTCGTTGACGCGTCAACGATCCCGCTCGTCCTGCGCAACCCAAACTACCTCTTCACGCAGCAGTTCTCCGTCAACGGCGTCGGCTCACCGGCACAGATGGCGTGCTCGTCAACACATTCGACATGCTCGAGCCGCGCGCGCTCGCCACACTGAACCATGGGGAGGTCCTCGAAGGCCTTCCGTGTTCGCGATCGGGCCGCAGATGCCGCTTGAGAGGAAGCGCAACGGGTCGGCGCACGCACGGGAGGCTGGACGGGCAGCCAGAAATTGAGGACATCATTTTTTTAACATAGTGGGTACGGTTCATGATGCGGTGGGGTATGTAGGGGTGGGATAGGTTTGATGTCAAGAGTGCATGAAAACCAGTTTTTATTTTTTTAACGGGGTGGTTTTCTAATTATGCGGGGTGGATATATAGCTTCCCATCACATTATATACAAATTTATGCATTCATTTGATATGAAAGTATATTTATTTTTTAGAAAAAAAATGAACATTGTTAACATTGTCCATTTTAAAGTATGTTGTTATACGTAATCCATTTTACAGTCTTAAATAATTTATTTACTTGATTAACCCTTTTCACTTGTTATAATGAGTTATATATTTCAATAAATTTTTTTTACATAAATGATATCATTCAATTCACATATTATATAATTCACTTTCATAAAATTACATAAAAATCTGTTCAATGAGTTCTATAATTACGCATAGTGACCGGGACATTTTGGACTTTATTAGTCCTTAGATATATTTTTAATTCTTTATTTTTAGGTAAAGGAATATGTACAGCTCACTGGTATACTGCATATAAGATTTCTCTAAATTAATGTAAAAAATATCTGAACACGTTTAAAACAGGCATTCTAAAATAATATTATTTTTTTCATAAGCACAACCCCGGTGACTGTTTACTTTGGAGAACCCAAAGCATTAGTGACATTTCCTGAATATATTTACATTCCCATTGGAGCCACCAAATCTATAGGACCCGTTTGGGGTGTGACATAAGATTATTTGTCCTTGATAGCTATACTGGGATAGATAACAATTCATGCTGAATAAGTAAATTTTTGTTATTCTCATTAGAAAACGTAAAATTGATCATTTTGTTGTTTGGTTCACCTTGAATAAAATAAGGATAAGTGGTAGATAAGAGATGGATAAGAGTTTATGACTTTTTAAATGACAATTATACCCCTGCATAAATTATTTGTGTTTGGGAATAAGTATAAGAGATATGAGTGTAATATGATAGATGTGACAGTTTTTAGAATGTGTGCAGAGATGTGTTTGGGAATAAGTATAAGAGATATGAGTGAGATGAATATTTTAAAATGACAGAAAAGAGTATTTTTATCCATTGGCATAGATAAGCTCTGATAAGCAATTCTACCATTTTCTTAGAATAGTTATCAGACCTTATCCTAGCTTATCCAGACATAACTATCAAGATTTATTCTTATCAAACAAACAGTTGTTTGGAGCTTATTCTTCTGTATTCTCCCCTATCCACCCTTTATTCTCCACCCCAAACGGGGGGAGAGCATATTCAATTAATATGTTAGCTAAACAAGATATTAAAATACCATATCAACACTTTATACCTCAACTACACACTCATTTACTACATCCCTATTTAGTTAATTGTTGTTGCTCCAATGGATTGGCTAATAAATTAGCCAAAATAATAGTGGACCCCACCTCTCCACCAACTCAACCTCCCAAATGTATTTTTTTTAAAAAAAATTCAAGAAAAACTAAGTGAGACCCACATTTGACTAGCTAAAACACTAACCACAATTAACTTAAAAGATAACACCTGACACATGGAACTCACATTTAACACCCTTTTAATATCTCCATTAGAGCAACATTTTTACATATTATGTAACAACATGACACTAACATGTTAGTTAACTTATCCATTGGAGATGCTCTTAAAACCATGATCCTAAACTAAAACAAGTAAACAACACGCCTTTTCAGTTTTCAGTCAGTGTGTTCATAAGAGAATTATGGATTCATCAAATACAAATATCAATCATATTTACATTTCAAACAGCAGTATGTAATAAATGAATCCCAAGTCACCTACAAGATAAATAAATGTGGGGATGATCATTTAGAAGATGACAATATCTATGTTTGGGGAAACTCAGGTGTGCATTGATGATGTCAAAAGCTTTTCACATCTTACATTACTGCTTATTCAGTTGACCATAAAATATAGAAGCATCCACTGCACAACCACCTCTAAAGAAGCACCTGCAAACAAGCCACCAAATGTGTATAACATGTGTGTGAATTATGGAATACCTCTCTCTGATTTCAGATTTCACCACCTAATGTCCAATGTTAGAGCCTCAGGGGGTACTACGACGGAAGGAAACTGCGTAAAAGAAATATTCGACATGATGTTGCTCCATGCCTTGCTTTCCACTGCGACAAACGGCACCAGCTTCTCCACCATTATAGGCTTCAAAACCTCCCCTTCAAGTTTGGCCAATACCTCAAAATGAGACCTCTCCACCTTGGCCATCGTTTTCCAACTCGTATCGTTTTTTCTCACGTTTCTTTCCAGCTCCAGCACAAACCGCACTACGGTCGTTGATGAAACTCTGGCTTTCAAAAACTGTGACGGACCTTTCTGCAAAATCTTGTGTGATGAAATAACTTTTACAAGCCTCTCAATCTGAGATAATCTCGAGTTTATAGATGGGATTGGTTGATATGGGTTCCTGTTTAAATAGCTGGTGTAACCCTTCTCTGAGTGCAGCTCAATAGTGTCTTGAGACTGGATAATAGTTTTGACATGAGCATCAGGACTATGAGTCCTGTAAGCATATATAGTTGCGGGTCCTATAATACTTGCAGAAGCTAATGGAGCACATGAAGGCTTAAGAGGCTGAAACTGTTCTCTGTATCTATTAAAAGCTGGACTTCTGTTTGTGGGAAATTTAGTATCGTGTGGGTAGACAAGAGAGATCTCCAGAGCTCCTTTTACTTCTGATGTGATGCCTTCACCAATAAGCACCCGTTTCAAGCCAGTGTGAGTGCTATTAAACTGCATACAAGATGGGACAGGAAAATCATAACAAAATAAAACGAAATCAACGCATTGAGTAAAAACCATAGATTATGTAAGTCACTTAAAAGGAGATTGGGATGCACTGAAAAGGTAAAGACACATTTAAAAGAAAAAAATAAGTGACCAAACCTACACTGCCTCAACCAGTTTTCTCAACTAATATTGGGGTTCCTCATCAAAATAAAAAAACACCACCTAACTGATAGACTAGAAATTTACATCATGATTCAAAAACTACAGGGTAGTGGCACGATAGTGATATAGTGATGAGAATTCTCATTATGTCAGGTACTATCAAGGCATGGAAAAAAAAATAGAAATTAGGGGAAAAAAAGGTAACAAGGTACATCAAGGTAATAATTGAAAGAGCATAACCAGAAATATAATAGTAACAACAGTTGGAGTCCCTAGTGTCCATAGCACAACGGTTCAGGGTTTAACGGTGTTACTGATAGGTCCTGGGTTCGAGTCTTGGCGCTGACTTACCCACCTGTTTGTTGGCGATTATTCGAAAGAATTTTCTGTGGGACCGGGGCAAACAGGCGAGGTAGCTTTCCCAGCTCGACCGTAAGGTCAGCCACGGGGAGTCCCTCCGATATCAAAAAAAAAAAAAAAAAAAAAAAAACAACAGTTGGAGTTTATAATAGAAGTCTAGAATGGCATAACACAACCACAGAGGTAATGATAAAATTTAATAGATTTTACTTCAAATCTACAATCCTCTGATTATGACTTTTATAAGAGATGAGTAAAGAAGGTGGCTACCCCACCATGGTCCATTGCTAAAAGATGATGCTGCAGGGGTACCAAAGATCAGAAAGTCTGAAAGAGAAACAGAGAGAAAAATATTTCCTTGTAATTGTCAAGAAATAAGCGATTACAATAAGGCATGAACCCAATGCAAAATCACATCAATTTTAATAAAGCACAGATATTATCATTCATTCTGATGCTTGCAGGGGACAATTACAAGGGCGGACTATTTAATGAATGGTTAAATAAATTTCTCCATTCCCTATCCACATCTCTATATACTGCAGCCACATTATTTAACCATGTTTTGAGTCTTCCCTTAAACAAGGCTTAAAATTCTCCCAAACATGAGTTAAGAAGGAATCAGGGGCAATCATGCATACAAGTAATGTTTTTTCAAAATAATACCAATAATTTATTAATAAATTCTGGATATCTGTACACAAAATATGGAAGAGTATTAATTTAGAGATTAAAAAAACCTCCATAATTATCCTAAAAAAACCTCCATAATTTCCCATTTTAACTGAATTAGTTTCTACATACATTTCACAAGATAAAATAAGCAACACTGGTGTTGTAATTATCATATTGACGGACATGAAGGAGAAGATTGCAGGCTAAAAGTTTTAACTGCGCCAAAGGAAGTTCAAGAATAGCTGAAAAAGAAAAGAAAAGGAAACCAGCTATGAAGCGCCACAGTTTATGAGCTCCCACCTTCTTGAGTTGGATACTTGGATGACAGTGAGGGTTCCAAAAGAATATAAAACTGAGACCATAATCTCAATTTTAATCAGGTATATACAAAAGCATATGAACTTCCCTCCAACCCACCAAAAATCCCTCAATGGAAAAGGCCTATGATCCCCGTGTCTTTCAAATGCACCATATAGTATACACCCCAATTCAGAAATTTCTAAGACGGTTAAAAATTGTTTTTCATATGAATAAGAGTATAATCCAATCACACTAAACCTCTAATGCTCCACTAAAACAAACTACTCAAATCATCACAATTAATGGCTTAATGCAATAAATACAATGATGACTATAGTCACGAAGTTCTTGTCCGACAAGTATTTGGCTAGGGTAATGTTCAGGTAAGGTACATGTACATTCATATGATAGATAAGTACAAAGATAATTAAACTATTTTCTATATGCATTCTTATTGTCAGAATGGGAAATACATACAACAACCTCGCCGTTGGGTGTGATGGCAGTGAGACAATTAGGACTAGCCTAAATTACAAAGAATGTAAATAGAGAACCAGTTATTAAAAGTACTAAATGCGCAGTTTGACAAACAAAAGTACGTTCAACCGATAGGTATAACTATGATAATAACTTAGGCCATCAAAATTAACCAAAAAATCACATGATCATGTAGTAATCACATAAAAGTTAAACAAAAGTGCTTCTTCATCACCCAAACTAAAACATTTCTATATCCAACAACAAAACCAAATAAAAACCATCATAAACTTACCGGCAAGAACAGCGAGAACCCATCACCCCCAACCGCCCGCACCTCAACCGGCCCCACCAGATCCACCGTCCCAACCGACGCCGGCGACGGCAGCCTCAGCCCGAACCCGAACCCCTCCTCCCCCCGCCGGATCCGTCTCCACGACGCGACGCCGTCCGAGAACCTGAAGTCGATGACGCTCCTCGAGACCCCGACCCGGAAATCGTACCTCCTCGACCTCCCGACCCTCGCCTTCGACGCTTCCACCCTCGAAACCCTGACGTCCTCCGCCCGCCACCGCTGCTTGGCCGCGATCGCCCTCACGACGTCCTGGTGGGAGAGAGATAATCAGATCCAACGTCGCCGTGGATCGAATGGGGGGGTTAGGGTTTTGAAGGTCTCACCTTTAGAGAGGGAAGGATGGTTTCGGAGGAGGAGTCCGACGGCGGAGGGGACGGCGCGAACGCTAGGAAGTGGAGGGCGGAGAATAGCAAGAGAGAGAAGGCCAGATGAAGCGACGTCATCGTCGTCTCTTTCTCTCTCTAGTTTTCCATCTCCATTTCTCTCTCTCTCTATAATCTGAAGCAGCTATTATAAGTTATGACGGTGTCCTTATACAATGGACCCCAAGTAGGATCCGTGGCGAGAGTGGGCTCACTTGGAATCATTTTAAAAACTTTTGACAGTCCGGATGAATTTTCATAATTTTGAATTTCAAAATTCATCAATAAGAATCCACTAACGAAACCCAATGACAAACATTAAATGATATAACATTTTTTTAAATAAAATGATAGAACCTATTGACACGCATTTGATGATTATAACATTTTAAAAATAAAATAATGGATAACGTTGAATGCTTAAGCGTTGACATTGATTTGACGGTTTGAGTGGATATTTTTAAATGTACGAAAGACACCAATGTGAATTCTGAAAAGTTAGACATGTTCTGATGGATGTGGTATATACATATGTTATCTAGTATATACCATGAAATACAAATATATCTGGTGTGACTACCGAGGACAAGCTGACGATAAGGTCTGACAAAAAATTTTCAGCTTTCAACGTATTTTATTGTAAATTCGTTCTTTTTCCTCTTTCCTCACAGAAGACTCACATGCTCTCTTTGTCCAACCCTTTGGTCTTTCACAAAATGAAATTTCTCCCTCTATCTATCTTCCCTTCACCTCTCTTACTCACCTTCTGATATTATCAATATAGCTTACTATCAGCGTCTGCAAATGTGGTATTTCACCATTGTCTTCACCGTTTTGCCAGTGTGATACCTTTGTTGCGTCTTCACCGTCTTTGAAGCATGGATCTTCTGCGTCTTCACCATTGTCTCCTTTTTAATTGTCGCTTCCTTATTTTCTTTTGTTAGCATATGGTTTCATGAATTATGTTTTTACAGATATGCTTGTTTTCCTTGTTTTCTTTAGTTAGAATATGATTTTTTTCATAAATTATGTTTTTGTAAATATTCTTATTTTTTTTTGTTAACATATGGTTTCATTATTCATTTTTCACATAGATTCTTTATTTTCTTATTTTGTTTTGGTAGCAGATAGTTTCGAATATGTATTTTTCACAAAAAATTTTGTTTTGATTATTTTCTCATGTTAGCATATGATTTCATAAATCATTTTTTCACAGAGATTCTTTATTTCCTTATTTTCTTTGCATATCATATCGTTTCATAAATCGCTGTCTTTCATTCAATGTCTTGGTGTTTCAATTGTTTTTAGTCTTATCTTGTATCTTTAAAAATGAAGATTGCAGATTCAAAAATTCGTCCAAATATGTATCTAATTAAAAATAACATTTGTGCTATATACTCACATACCTTCTTGAACTACTATATACTTATATTAGGCTAGTATATACGCTTACAGATTATTCGTTCGATATTGATTTCTTTTATTCTAGTGTTATTTATTTATTTATATCGTGCACAAAATTTGAGATTGATTTGATAACATGTCTGTGATTCTCGATGCGGGTATACGTGTCGCCATCATTGTAGAGGGGTGGCCTCATGTTCTTGATGTCCCTGCTCCGCAGCAGTCCGGTCAGCAAGAATGCGATGTCTTCTTCTATCATTGGATTTCTTACAGGATGCTTGATATTCGTTTTCATTTTTGTACCAATGATGATATGGCTTATATGCGTGCTATGATTACTGTTAGATTTATGGGTGATGAATTTTGTAAAATCTAAACAAGTAAATGATACAGTTTTAGTTGATGTTTATTCAGTCATGTTTCGGCTGTCATATACGTGATGATTTTTTGTTGTGTGGTGTGATTATTTTGTTTAATAATTATTATGTAATGTGATTGTTGGCTATGTTATATACTTCGTGGGATGAGAGGTATATGCTTTATTAAGTTACGTACATGTCTATGATGCCTAGATAGGTACGTTAGTATGAGTTAGATAAGTAACACAATAAAGAAATGCCTACGCCAGGTTGAAAACAATAAGTCAACTTCTTATAAATAACCAAATTGTTCAATTCTACATTTGTGATGTTATCCATTGTCAAATTCCTCGTCTAGCTGATGTAATTGTGATCCCGATCACTTTAAATGTTTATAAACCTATCGAGGTATATGCTCAATTAAACATTGTATGTGTTATTAAAAACTTGTTAAATACTTATTCACATTTAATACAAATAGTCAAGTTCAGAACGTAAAACCTCACCTTACAGAACTTGAAAAAATGTCCACGCCAAGTTGAAAACAACAAGTCAACTTCTTATAAATAGCCATATTGTTCATTTCTACATTTGTGATGTCATCCATATGTCAGATTCATCGTCTAATTGGTATGGTTGTGATCTCAATTACTTCAAATGTTTATGAACCAATCGAGGTATATGCTCAATTAAACATTGTGTGTGCCACAAAAAATTGTTAAATGCTTATTCACATTTAATAGCGTTAAACATCATCTTATAATTGCTATTTTAACACCAATGATGATATGATTTATATGTGTGTTATGATTACCATTGGATTTATGGATGATGAATTTTATCAGCAACAGACCGCATTTGAAAGCCTAAGAGAGCACCTCAACATTATGCACAAGACTATCCTTGATATTTACTTTAATATCAAATCCGAGCACATTCTTTTTACCCAAGGCAGAACGACTTTATATAGAATTCTTTTTATAGTCTCAAGTACTTTATTTGTCATCCAATGAGTCATATATTTCCTTATATAAGTATATACCTCTTAAATCAGGTATATACTTTATTAATTTTTATTATCCTCTAATAACAAAAAAATCCAATGGCACAAAACCAACGTATCACACGTAAATTTAAATAGCAAGAATACCAGCACGCAAAAAAAGCAAACACTGAGCACAATCATAGATAAAAAAAAATTAACTTCATTTGTCAAAAAACAGCAACACATCTACAAAAGACATATCATAACCTCAATCAATCTGAATCATCATCTTCACCACCATTAGCTATAGCAGCGATAAGGTCTCTCAGAGACCCCAGATGGGGGAGCTCTAATAGAGACTGCGTCACCCTCAACTCCTTCTTCACCACCAATGTCTCCACTACGTCCAACAGGTTCTTCATCTCCTCAATCAGCACCGCCTGCACATCTACCTACAACAAACAAACACATCATTAACACCGATAATTTCACTCACGCATTTTATCAAACAGATTGTGATCACCATCTGTAACAAGAGCTCATCGATGGATAATAGTCTAATGACACTCAACGTCGTCAGATTGGACTGCGGGGTTGAGGGGATCTAAGATTTTATGTCGACGAACGTCGAAATGGACGGTGATGGGGATGGCACGGTCGAGCTCCTTGTGGTACCTCTCTGTCACCCCCTTTAGCGGTACCTCTCTATCACCCCGATTTAGTGGTTGGTCTATGGTGGTTGTCATTTACGAGAGAGGAGAAACAGAAACAATAAATGAAAATAAAAAAGGATGGCAATGAAAATGTTAAAAAACAGGGTTACAACAAAAAAATAGCGGTAATTTTTTAGATAAATTTTTGGTGAGCAGTTTTCATGAGCTGATATGGCATTTTAAAAAAAAAATTCCACGTGGGCAATCCTACGTGGGGTTTGAGAAAATGTTGGTGATGAAAACTGAGTGTAACAACACTCTACAACGGACCGTGTGACGTGGCTCATACGTGCCAGTACCGAACCCACATTTTATCCCTGGCCCAACAGGCCACCGGGCCGGCCTGTTAATTTTATTGGGCCATCCGGGCTGCCCGACAAGGTCAACGGACTAGAGTTTGGATTCAGTCAGACATTGTACCATCAGTATTGAATTGCACATCCTATGGATTGAATTGCACACTGTGCAGTTCGATTCATAGGTTGTACGGTACAATGCTGATGATACGTAGATCTAACTGGATCTGGATTCAACAGACCAGCCCACCAATTTTTTAAAAACATTTTTTATATTTTTAATTTTAAATTTAATATTATACACACAATATGTATATATACTTATAATATATGTACATATATATAAACATAGACGTTATATATACATGATGTAATACAATTTAAATCAATTCAGTTGGCATACCAGGAACATGACATGTAGGAGGCCTTATTGCTTTTTGGATATCTCACTTAGACATTCAATGGTGCCCGAGAAATCAACAGGCATGCTATTTGCTTGTTAATATTCCGGGATATCAGCCTTGGTTGATTACGGGGGTTTATGCAAGCCCTGATCCTTCGGAAAGGGAATTCCTATGGCAAGAAATTACAGAAGTTCTAACAGCTGGATTACCCACACTTATTGTTTTAATACACTCTTGTGGCCAGAAGACAAGAAAGGTGGCTCTCCTTTCCGTTTGACACCAGAAGTTCGGAAGTTTCGTCAATGGAAGGATATGAACCATTTGCAGCAATTGGTGCTCAAAGGAGCTTGTTTTACTTGGTGTAATAATCGAAAGGGTGCTGACCGCACATGGGAAGTCCTTGATCGATCTTTCGCTACAATGTCTTGGCTAACATTGTTTCCAATGGCGCTGACTGAAGTTTTACCTCGCCATGTCTCGGATCATGCTCCTATAATAGTTTCCATAGAAACACCTATGCCACATGTTTCAAGATCATTCAGGTTTGAAAAATTCTGGCTTGAATATTCTGAGTACCCACAATTTATAAGACAGTCATGAACAAAGGCTATTATGGCTTCCCCAATGGGTTGCTTTCATAAGCAACTTATTGCCCTGCAAAAACATTTATGTCAATGGCGTCGTTGGGTGGGTCAATTACCTTGGCGTATAAAGGTGACTCATACATATATGACTCAATTGTCCCAAGAGATAGTGGAAACCCAATAGCATGGAGACATTTCTCATCATATGCGAAGTGCCTCTAACTTGCTTTCTGCTTTACAACGTCAACAAGAAATATATTGGGCACAGATATCCCGAGTCAGATGGCTTCAGGAAGGCGATAAAAGTACTAAATTTTTTCATGCGACTGCTTCACGTCGTCGCTCATTTAATCGAATAATGATGCTAAACTTGAAGATGGGAGCTCTTTGACCGATCCTACGCTTATTCGACAGTACACTCAAAATTATTTTGAAGAACATTGGCATGCCAAAAGTGAAAAGGTGAAACCAATCCCTCCAGGGCTGATCCAGCATAGACTCACTCCAACCATGGCAGAGGAGCTAGTTCAACCTTTTTCAGAGGATGAGATAGATTGGGATGTGAAACGCATTCCACTGAATATGGCCTCAGGGCCAGATGGATTCCTAGGTGAATTTTATAAGCATTTTTGGCCAATTCTAAAGTAGGATTTTTGCAGGCCATGAACTATTTTCACCAATATGCTTTTTTACCTTTATCATGGGGATCAACCAATGTGGTTCTCATACCAAAGGTTTCATCCCCATCTACTTTGAAGGAATTTAGACCGATTAGCATTTGTGATACCAAATATAAAATTTTGACACAAATTCTTGTTCGGCGGTTGAAGAAGACTTTGGTTTATCTTGTGGGACCAGAACATGGTGCATTTATCCCTCATCGATCAATACATGTTCATTACTTATGGTACAGGATTTGATGGACTCCCTGCATATGCGGAAGGGTCACCAAGCACTATTTTCTGCAAAAAATGATCTAGCAGAGGTTTATGATTCGGTTGAATGGTCAGGTCTACTGAATGTGATGGAACAATTTGGTTATCCCTCTCTTTGGATTAAATGGATTGAGCAATGTGTAACATGCGTGCGCATTGCCATTCTCATCAATGGATCTCCCTCTTCTTGGATATTCCCAAGAAGGGGATTGAGGCAGGGAGATCCCCTGTCGCCATATTTGTTTGTGCTTGTAGCTGAGGTTCTTTCGGCAATGCTACGAAGAGAACAAATGAATGGTAATTTATTTGGGTATCAACCCGATGCAAGGCTCTCTATGCAACTTCATCCTCCAGGAATAACTCATATTCTTTATGTTGATGACTTACTTCTTACAAGTACAACCACTCCTAGTCAATGTCAGATTTTTAGACAAGTATTGGAAGAGGTTCATCATACTACAGGATTAACGGTCAGTTGGCCTAAAAGTACGGTGTGGTTTTCTCTGTCAGTTCCTCCTCAAATTTGCAGATGGTTGGCTCATATCTTGAAGCTCAACAAGGCTGGTCCAATTTGGAGGTATCTTGGCATCTCTCTTTGTGGTAGCAAGTCCCAGTGAGTAAGAACCCAAACAGTTTTAGACCAAGCTGTGCGTAAGTTGCAGGGATGAAAATCCCAATTGTTATCAATGGTGGGTAGGACTGAATTAATTCGGTCTGTCATAAATTATTTGCATGTTCATCATATACATGCAGCGTTGATGCTAATTTCCACGTTGCACAAATTGGAAGCTATGGCTTGTTTATTCCTTTGGCAGTGTGCTAAGATGCAACGTCTTATACATTTTATTAGTTGGAATGCTATTACTAACTCCAAATCTCAGGGAGGCTTGGGATTGCGAAGACTCGAGCTACTTCGCTTGGCAATTCTAAGTAAGATTGCCTTCTTATTTCTCCTTCATCCAACATTGCTTGGGAATGCTCTCAAACTCAAGTACTAGTGGAATGGAAACCCTTGGGAGGTAAGAACTACATCCCGATCATCGCAGGTTTGGAGAGAGCTCTGCTCTGGTTTAAGAATGGTGCGGACATGTGTTCGCAAAATACCATGTAATTATTCTAATATTGATTTACATAGAGATCCATGGCTAAACTCTATACCATTATCAAGGATTCCCACTTTTATAAACATGGATGCAGTCATATATGATTATCGCCTTTCTGATGCGATTGTCAATGGTGCTTGGAAAGAGGATATATTGCATTGTATTTTACCACCTTATTGGATGGACCAGGTAATGAGGTCTTCCCCACCAAAATGTAATGCAGATGGTGTATACTCTTGGGTTTGGGAAGGATCTACCTCCTTATATCCTTGCACTATTGATATGTATAATATCATACATCCCAGTGTGAAACTGGACTCCCACGGTCAATGGGGATAACTTTGAAAGATACCAGTAAACCCTCGAATAAAATTTTTCTTATGGAAACTTTGTTGGGGTAGACTTCCTACACGCACATACCTAGATTCAATTGGTATGTGTATGGATTGTCAGTGCCCGATGTCTGGAATTGTTCCAAAATTTTCAGTCCATCTTTTTTTACAGTGTCCATTTGCAATGGAGTGTTGGTCTTCTATTCCTTGTCATTTGAGATTTCTACAATCACTATGGAAGAATATGGACTGGTTGTCGGCCCTCACTATGAGAGATTGGTTCTCAGCACCTAATGGTAAATTTAGACAAATTTTATGTACTATATTATTATGGGGATTTTGGAAATCTAGAAATGCACTGATCTTTATGTCTAGGAATAAGGGTATTGCTCCAAATGCTATGCGGACAGTGGCTCAGGCAATGTCTATGGCACAGGAGTGTGCAAAGTTACTCTCTCCAAAACCTGTCATTGTTCCACCGATATCTCTTTCGATGAATAAGACCCCATCTAGTACTCAATCCCAAACAGAGGGTAGAATGGCACATAACAATCAGGTTTTTATTCTCACAGATGGGAGTGTACATCCTTAGAACTTTAGTGCAGGGGCTGCATTTGTGGTTATTCAAGATTCTCCTCTAACCATTTTGGGTGCTGGTGTTGAATCTTGACCATGGGGTACCCCTATCAAAGCAGAAGCGCAAGCTATACGCTTGGGTTTACAGTTTGCTCGTGCCAGAAATTTAACAAATATACAGGTGTGCTCAGATTCTGTATCCCTTATTAACTTGTTGAATAGTGTAGGAGAGGGTCCACCCTAGTTGAGACAGTTGATTATGCAAATTTGTCAGCTAAATTGGACATTAGACCCGGTTCAGTTTACTCAAGTGCACAGGCAAGTGGTTGTTTCTCCAGACCTCTTGGCGAAGTTTGCTCGTCAGACTCAAATGCAAGTCATAACAGATGGATTACAACATGATAATATTAGGGGTCTTTTAAATTCTGTACAACAAAACTTGTTTCTATGTACTTAGTTAAGGTCTGGACACGAGTCTTTTGTGTGAATACTCGAATGTCCAACTGATTTTTTTATACATATTAAATAAATATATGCCCTTTTACAAGGGCCTTTCAGTTTCAAAAAAAAAAAAAACAATTTAAATCAATAAATTATATGTCACATGGTTTTGTTGTGTCGTACAATGTGTTATTGTGTTGTGCTCACTAATATGCCATATCAGAACAGATCAACGTGTCATAAACAGCTATATTCCTTTAACATGTCATGTGTTGTCATGCTAATAAGATATTGTGTTGTGTTCGCATGACTTGTTTTAATTCTATCTTAACAATTGATTAAAAACAATATCTTTATATTTAAACTTTAAAATTTAAAAATTGACTAATCATTCACAATATATCTACATCCATACCACATTCACACACACTAGGTGATTTAAAAATATATTGAGATTTAATATTCCAAAAAAAAAAACAATAGATTTTAAAATTCTTATCAAATATCCATTAAAATTATAAATTTTGTGTGCATATTCAATATGATCTAATTCATATTTAATCTTCTATATCACAAAATAGGTTTTAAAAATTCATCATTAAATAAAGAATAGAAATTAATCATTAAATTTTGTCTATTGGTTAACCATGTCTATATGTATATGATAAATATTATTTTCGGAACTTTTTATATTATATATAAATATGGTTAACCCTAAGATATGATATAGATTTAAAATTAACCGTATTCATAATTCATATGATATAGATATTACTACAATGTTAACCATATCTATTATATAAACACGGTTAATCTATACAGTTTAATATTAACCATGTTTGCACATTCAATATCATATTTTAAAAACATGCTAGTCATATTTTTATAGCTTTGAAAATATTATAAAATCATATTTATATGTCTATTGGATTTTCAAAGATATGTTATAAGATGTACCATCTGATTATTTTTGGTAATTTTTGTCATTTAGATTAAAATAAAAAATAAATAAGGTGATATATACACAATCAATTTGTATTTTATTATTGAGAGGTACAGTACAGGAGTTTTATCCATTAATTTTCTTCATTCTTCCCTTTTCCATTAGCAAACTTTTTAAACAAAAAAATGATTATATCACATCATTTTATTTTTTATTGGTTTATTGGGATAAGGATAGAATAATTTTTTTTTATAATTTTAAAATTTAATTTTTTTAAAAAAATTCTATTTTATATATAACACATTTTTTTAATATGTAACTTTGTAACCTATATATTCACAAATTCCACAACAATTTAATTATAATATTATATATATATATATATATATATATATATATATATATATATATATATATATATATATATATATTGTTTACATGTATATCTATCTATATACTAAGCGAAAATGTTTTCAATTGTACGTAACACAATTTTACGTCTATACCTTTTAACAAATTTATTAAAGTTCATTATAATCTAAAATCAATATTTCTTTCTTAATCTTATCTTAAAATTTTGAATAGATAATTATATTTTATAAATTTTAAATAAAATCAATTTATCTAATAATTAATTAAAAAATATGGAATTTTTAAAATAAAATAATATAATCTATGGGTATATTTCATTTGAATTTTTATTTTTTTTATTTGTTGGTGAGTTGTTTTTGAGATTTATTAGCATATCATATTATATTATTTGGTGGGATATATGGACATGGGTTGGAAATACATTTAATTTATTTATTTTATTATAAAATATTTATTGGGATTAAAGGGATATTTCTTATTTTATTTTATTGTTGGTAGGTTTTTTTATTGGTTCATTAATATATATATATTATTTATAAGTTTTATTTTCACGCGTATCGTGGTGCATAGAGAAAGACTATATAATCTATATGCATAAATCTCTACCAACCACTTTCCGACACGTAGGCGGTCTTTTATTATCTTCCATATAACGAAGACACAGTTGAAAATCCGGTAATATCTGTTTGGCAACAACGGAAATCGGATTTTAAGTGCTGATTGTTAAGTGCAGAAAGAGGAAGGATGATAATCTTTAAGAGTTTAGAAAAAAAAGCGTTTGGTTCAATGAAAAATATTAAGCAGTATTTTAAATAAGTGTGTTTGATTAACCATTTGACTTATGTGATTATTGAAAGGGTATTTTGGTCCATTTTATAAGTGCTGAATGTTATTTTGATGTTTGGTTGAAATGGAAAAAAACATGTTTTTTTGAAAATATTAAAGATTATTATTTTGCCCAATAAAATCCCACACCTAAAATCCTAAATCATCAGCTCATATCACCAAATAAATTCGATCTCTGAGATGAAAAAAGCACGACAAAAATAGCTATCATCGAACATTACAATGTAACAATATGTCAACTAAAAGAAAATCAACATCTAAAATCTTCTTCTTCCTTTCCCTCTGGTTCTAATTCACAACAACTACCACTCAAATTACGACAGACTCATTCATTATTCACAAAATCAGAACCAATAGAATCCCAACAAACAACGACCCCATCATAAACCTCACTCATCTCCTCCTCTCCTTCACCGTCCCCGTCCGCCCGTCTCGACCTCACCGTCCACCCTCCGCCGCCCGAATCGTCGTTGGCCATCCCCACATGCGACACCTCCGTCTCGAACCGAATCATCCGCCCCAAATCGAAATCCGGCGCGAAATCCTCCAAATAACGCAACACCTCCCCGTGCCCCGGGAACCTCCGCTGGTCCCGCCCGTCCTCCGCCTCCCTCGCTAAGAACGGGTAGTCGAGGAAGCCCATGGACTCCCTGGGGAGGTTGGTGCGGAGCGACTCGTAGAGGCTCGTGTGGACGACCCTCCGTCGAGGAGAGAGGCTGAGAAGGTCGGATTCGACGGCGGCGTCGTAGATCCACATCCTGCCGACGCCGCCGGCGCATTCGAAGATGACGACGCTGTGTCCTTCCCTGCGGAGCTCGAGCGCCGCGACGAGGCCGGCGGCGCCCGCGCCGATCACGGCGATTCGGCGGGCCGTCCTTGGGGGTGACACGTGCGGGGCCGCGCAATGGTTCGGGCAAGTCGTAGTCGAGGAAGCATTTGTTTTTGCTTTTTCGTCCAGCAGAAGTTTTGAAGGAGAGAGAAGGCACCATCAGATGAAAAAGGGTTTAAATACCCTATGTAAAAACAACAAAGTAACAGGGGTACTTTCATCTTTTCACAGGCGGACCAAAGTGCTGAACGAGTTTTTCGATTATTTCATCTAGATAAGCCAGCTGATCTTTTTTCAGTACATTTTCTCTTAATGAGGAAATAATCACTGCTTCATTGATCCCAACCAAACACACTTAAGGAGGTTATTTCAGTAAAAAGCTTAATAATCACTTATTATCAGTGTTGCCAAACACCCCCTACTGTTTATATACTCGTAAAACAATAAATAATAGTAATAAAAAATCCAGCGAAGTTAAACTGAACAACAGCTGTTCGTGATCCCTGATCGAGTCTCTGCTTTCTGGAATCCCAAATTAGGGTTCTTTGTTTTTTGTTTTCTGGTTTTCGATTACGCCTGGCTTCAGGTCCGAGGAAACGATGAACTGTGAAGTTTGCCATCTCAATGAGCTGGTGAGTCCCCGAATTCTGGATTTATCGATGCCTGTTTCGATAGAGGTTTCAATATTCATCTTTTGATATCACGTGGAGGATCGGCTTTGGATTTCTGTGTTTTTGTGAATTTTAGATTTATTTTGGAAACTAGGTTTGCTAGGAACGGATGATCGGTCTCTAAAGAATCTCCTTTTTAAGAAAAGAAAATTGTGCTTGTATGGTGTTGAGTTTAATGTATTTTTTATTTGAATGTTTGTAGGAGGTGGAGCAGTTAGAGATTCGAGAAGTTCTACGGTGTAAGTTGATTTATGTCTTCATTGAAGTGATGTTTTTGTTGGCGGCATAAATTTGAGATTATATTATCTGTTCATTTGAAGTTTTGGGTAGATCTTTAGCTAGGATTTAGCCTTTGAAATCTGATTTTGCTGCTTTATGTACTTGAAGGCTTTTCTATGTCATTGGGGCTATGAGCTCATATTTCTTTGATGATCAGTCAGTTTGCTCTAATTAAGCATTCATTGAGTGTTTTTTTCATCAATGTATGTTTTTGAGTTATGGGAGGTTTTATATTCTAATGTCCCTGTTTTGGTACTTTTAATTCAATATTGAAGTTCTCTGCTTTGCAGTGCACGTGGTTTCAGTGTCTTGTGCAATTTTCAAGTATAGGATAAATTGTACATTAATAATCTGTTAGTGATCATATAAGAACGTCCGATTTTTTTGTATGTTGTTTTTTATTATGATAAGTTCATAGTTGGGGTGGTACTTTGAAGGAATAACTAGAGCATAATTCTTCTGTTATCTTTTGAGAAGATTCAAGAATCCGCACATGGTATGAGTAATACAATGTCTTTATAAACACTTTTGTGCACCCCTAAAAAATTAATCATGAACAAGTGAAATTCATCCGAAAGAACTGGCACTCCTCCAAGCTTTTATTTCTAACTAATGGAGGGGGAGTATTTCACTGTAATATTCTGTATTTGATATTGACAATTCTTCGTAATTGTTAAACCTGTCTCATCTATTAGATGCCTCATCTTTTACATTTTCTGCTATTTATGGGCACATATTTAATTATATTGTAAAATTCTCCACTATCATCCACTAGTATGGTATGTGTTCAATGTGCTTTTCAGCAACGAGATTTCTTGTTGCTTCACTTCCATCTGTTGGTGAAGTTTTTCTGATCAAAATTCTTATACATGCACCTGTTATTATTTATCTTCTATGAAAACCCAGAACATGTCTTTTGTTGTATGCAGGTATATTGCACACAATTGTATTTCATAGAGCTTTAGGTCTTATCCGGCCAAAAGATGTTGATTCAGAAATTTTTGAAATAACTTATGTAAGTGATTTTCTTAATCTTCGAAAGTCTTTGTTAGATTGGTTTTGTGCATCATCTCATCTCTAATCCATACTCCCTTAGGTAGTGTGCGTTTTAGATTGTTCTTTGATGTGTCTTATTTATGGAAAAGTATTCTGCACAGCGATCTTCCTTTTGATATCAATGATTGCACATTTAGGAAAGTTAAATTTTCACTTTATGATTAATGTTAGGTGCATTGTAAGATTGCTAATTAGAAATTGGTGATTTTATATTGTGACTCACATGAATACACCTTTAGTTTTTTTTTTCCCATCCATTGTGCCAAATATGATTGTACCAAATTTTTAGTGTGATTATTTTGTTGTATTTTTAAAGTTCAAGAACACGCCTTGATGAAATCCGGTCATGTTTTCTTGCTTTCACTCTATTGACAAATTCCTCAAATTCCTGACCCTGCAATATGTGATAACTTAAACAACATTTGCTCTCATTTTCATGATCGCTGGGCTTGCTGTCAAAATGCCACACCATCAGCACTTGATCATTTGTATGCCATGATGTCATTGCACTTTATTCAACAAATTAGGTAACACTGAGTTATATTCTCTCACTGATTCATTTTTTCTAATGGTTAGGTACAATGTGGAGTTGCTGAGGTAGAAAAGAAAATAGAAGAGAAGATAGATCAGTTCGTTGCTTGGGTAGAGAAACACCCAAATAAGAAAAGCCAGGTTATTTTTTCTTCTTTTGACTCAGAATTAAGGATCCTTATTTTATGAGGTTGTACGATACTTGGATACTTGTAGTGATAGAGCCTAACATGAACCAGGGATGCAGGTAAAGGGGTAAGGGACATGAATGGACTGTCATTAATACTTTTTAGCTATGCTATATTTTCTTCATTTGACTCTCCATTTGCCATCTCTAATTTGTTGGTCATTGCTTGTTTATGTGGCTTTTGATTTGGTAGGAAAGTTATGTATGTCAGTTTGAAATGAGGAACTCAAACATGCTAATGGAAAATGTGGGCAATTGTTTTCTTAATTATAAAAAACATGTTCTTTTGAATATCAGCAAGACAAAAATGGTTCATTGCTGTATAATGGAACTTTACGACCTCATTAAACTTATTTTTCTATTCTATTTTAATTATTTGAAAAGATGAATTTTAAGCTCTTTAGAGTGACCGTCCATGATCACCTCCAGCTTCCATTCGTTATTCTGACTTGGAAACTATAATGTGACAGATATGTTTGTCTTTCTATGAGCTAAAAAACAAGCAGGCAGCATGGTTTGGTAACAAAACTGAACGCCTCATTTGGGAGAATTGGTATATTAATCTGAATGTGTTGCACCCAAAAGCACATTCTAGCAAGCCTCATCATGCCAAAGTGGTTGTAGGTACTGAGGGTATGTACATTCTTTTTTGTTGGAAAATCTTAGCTATTTTATTTATAATCTGTGACAGTCGGGCAAAACATGAACAGCTATACCTCCTATATGCTTGGCATACCTTTTTTTTTGGCACTTAATTTTGAAACTTCTAAAAGTTTCATGTTTACAGTTCCATTTTTGAAATTCAGTTCTTTGTTTAACACTGGCATCCATTAAATTTTTATCCTTTCCAGAATCGACATCCTTACTCTTCCATAATTACATAGCTTTCAAGTGATCATGTGTATGAGACTTATCATGTTAATGGTTTTCCATTTGGTTGCAGTGAATATGCTCGATGAGAGGAGCACGCGCCGAGCTGCTCTGGAGTCATCCCTGCGTGAAGTATTGTTTCAAATCATAAAATTTGTTAATGATAAGAAAGATCATATTCCTCCTGTACCGAATGTTGAAGGGGTGTCTTTCCCATATGAAATCACAATCTCAAGGTAATCCTTCTGTTTTTCGCAATTACATGATAAATTTTTTTAATTGGTTTCCTCCCACATTCATCATACTTGTGTATGGTCAACACTGTAATCATGAACTTATTCTTTGGTGATTTTTCTTTCTAGGCTACATATATTTTCCCCGTATTTTTTGTATGCCTCATTTTCTACAGTGGCAAATAGGAAGTGACCTGGTCAATTTATTTATTAATTTGTGGAGTTTTTTTAAAACTGAGATGGAACCATGAATTATTTGATCTTGTAACTTAGCTGAGTTTTTTGAATGTGACTCTCCTGTTGCTCTTGAGTTGCAATGATCTTTGTCAGCTCACTGCACACAATGCACTATGATTTCATCTATTAACCCGAGTGTGCCCTCCCTAGCTACCTCCAAAAAATGATATACTTTCATTTATTATTTGTTTTTATTGTAGTGGGAAATTCTATTGGTAGTTCTGATTCCTTAAAAATGGGAAGTGAGCATGAGACTAAGCATTTAGTCCCTCACATATTCACTCTATGCTGGTGGAAATGGGAGGTGACCATGGATGCTTAGCTCATTGCTAGCTGTCCATCCCTTGGGGATCTGACCCAGAGTATACCCGTTTGATTTGCAATCAAAAGGTTTTAGTGTCGAGGCAGCTTACACTTAAAATTAAATGACATGGCACTTTAGAAGATTCATCACTTGTTCCTTTCTCTTTGCAATGTACTGGACTTAGTGCCATTATAATCTCCCCCTATAGTGTAGTTATGATCTCCCTTTATAAAATCTATGAAATATATTTCCTCTCGTCTCTTTCCTTATGCAATGTTTTGCAAAACTTTTGATTAAAGGTAATCTTCTTGTGGTTTCTTGGGTTGGAAAATGAATATAGTTAACTCCTACACGTCATCTAATTACAAACTTATTCTTTATAATCATGCTTTGTTCACATCAGTTAGATATTGTAAGGTACAATTTGAAGTGGTAAGTGTGAATTGTTTTACTTATTCACAGTAGGTGCTGTGAATTACATCAATTTTTTTTTTCTCATCTTGGGAGAGAGAAAATGGGGCATATGGAACATTGAAGGCTACACATCCACCACCACCACAGCCTCCCATACATAGAGCTCTGCTTTTCCACTTAATGAGTCCTCTATCACATATTTCCACCAATGTGTTCCCGTTCTTGTTCCGGTTCCAGTCCATCTATAGATAGGTTGCCCCCTTTTTTCAGTAGGAATTCAGGCTATTTTACCATCTGTTTCACATGTGTTGATCTTCACTGACTGCTTCCTTAACATTGGTTTGTAGAAATCATGCTTCATTTGACTTTCTCATTTCTGATGCTTTTTTTTTGGGGTGTGATTATTCAGCTCATCTGATTCTACGTTCGGCATGGACATGCTAAAGAGAATGTTGCAAACAGGGCATCCCACCATGCTTTAGCTGATTAGCTGAAGAACGAGATGATGATATCCATTAAATTCATTAGCATTCGCTTTCTCCGCTCATTGTAACATAGCATGACTCAACTCGTCCCAGGGCTACATGTACAGATCAAAGTGAGTGCAGCCTTGCATCCATTGTTGGCTATATTTGTTCCTGGTGTAAGTAACTTCAGCTTGTACATATATACAAGTTGAGTAGCTGGTTTTACATAATAGAGCCTTGCAACAATGTAAATTATATCACATGCTTCTTACACCTGATGCCACTTCACTGATGCCACATTTTTTTTGGGGTTTTTTAGTTTCAAGTCCCAATAAACATACTTATTTAGTGGTCGATTCTCACTTCTTCACACTTTGATTTTAGTCTCCAGATTTAAATGATATGTTCCTTTTTAGTCCCTCATAGGGACTAAAAAAATCAAATAATTTAGGGATTGGTCCCTCTCAGGGACTAAAACAAAAAATTTGGGGATTAAAACTAAAATATGAAAAAGTGAGGGATCGATAACTAAATTCTATGATTTATGATGACTTAAAAATAAAAAACATTTTCTGTTAGTAAAGATGTAGGTGCTATCTTATTTATAGAAAGCCTCCTGAACGAGGGATTTCTAAACAAAGATAAACAAAACAAAATAAAAATGGTTGCTAAAATAAAATAAATCCCCTACAAGAAAAAACCACCCTATTTTAAAGGATAACCTCCAAGCTAGGGGTCGGCAATGGGCCGGCCCTGCCCGTTGAAACAGGGCCCAAGCCCGGCCCACGGGCCTGCTTGGCCAACGGGCCCGGGCCGGGCTGGCCCGTGGCAAAAAAACAGGGCCCAGGCCCTGCCCACGGGCCTCACGGGCCGGGCCTGGGTTCGGGCCTACGTGCCCAACTTTCAAAACATTTTATTTTTTTATTTTACGTTGTTTATTTGTATATAATGTTAAAATAACACAATTTAAAGTATAATGTTGAAAAAAATATGTATATCTATTGAATTTTCAAAATAAAAATATTAAATGAATTAATTACTTACAAAAATGAATAATTACATGTACCTAACTAGGTTGACACCTAAATAAATGTCAATAATTTGTATAATTCAACCACAATTCAAATAAAAATCACATGTTACTAGTTCATTGGATCACTCTTCATGGGCCTACGGGCCGGGCCCGCGGACGGGCTTACGGGCCAGCCCGAACGGGTCGGGCTCAGGCGGGCCTACGGGCCCGGCCCGGGCCCTAGAACCAGGCCCAAGCCCGGCCCGCCCTGAAAACGGGCCGGGCCTGCCCGGCCCGCGCACGGGCCCGGGCCGGGCTTTCGGGCCTCGGGCTGGATGATGACCCTTACTCCAAGCTACCCTGTTCGTTTGCCACATTTTTGTTATCCTGTGTTATAAGGGTTTTGATCCCGTGACAAAAAAACAGACCAAAATTTTAAACCAATGCGTTTTGAGTTAAGTAGAGTTCCGTTTGGAAACACATATTGAAAAGTAGCTTTTGGAATAAAGCTTTTTTTAAAGATGATCTTAGACCTTGACTTTTTTTAGATGTTTTTTTTTAATTCAGGAATCAATATTTGGAAGGAATTTAATGTTTGGTAGAGAAAATTATTTTTCAATTCAAAAAATCGATTCCGACCAAAAATCGTTGTTTTGAGATTTTTAAAACACAGATTTCGAGAGAGAAATTAAAAGGAATTCAGATTTTGATTCTATCGGAATCCGACTTGTTTGGCTGCACGATTTTGAGATTTCAGCTTTTTAAAAAGCGGAATCGATCCAAATCTTGTTACCAAACGGAGCCTAAAAAAGACATGTCATCACTTATAGGAGTGTACATTTTCGTGTCATATTTTGGGTTACCAAATCGTTTCGTTTTATAATAGATGCGACACTTTGCCATGTTGAATAAAGCAAGGTCAGGTTAGTCTCATAATGATGCTATAAAGATTATAACCATGTTCAGTCTTGATAGGTCATGTGGAGGACACTTTAGATTATCCACTACAATTTTAGTAAAACAGGAAAGTCATGGATTTCATTCATGGGAGGTGCCATTTTGTATTGGAGTCATTCTTGTTTAGGGTTTAATGATCAAGGTGATTTGTGCTGCCTTCCATCTCATCCCCATTGATTCAACTGAATAAGCTTCTTTTTTATGATATTTTAAGTTATCCTTCTTGTGCAAACAATCCAAATTGCTTTACAAATGAGGCACGTAATTGACCTAATAAGATTGTCTGAGGTAGCGTTTGGATCAAAATGAGTTTGGAAAATAAAATTTCATTTAATTTTTGAAAAAATATTTTCATGAAGCTTATTTTTGTTGGATTCCCTTTTTCTTTTCTTTTTTGTAATAACTAAAAGCTCTTTTTTTGTTTTCTCAAAAAACAAAAATGAGTCGCGGGATGGAACCGCCTTTACCTACAAAAAAAAAAAAAAGATTGGATACTGAGAATCTCTAATGATAAGTAATGACCTCAAATACATAAAAATGATAAAAGTGTTTAGAGCCAACCTTACTTAAAAACAACTACAACATACATTCTGGAACTTAATTTCTATCCTATTTTAAAGGAAAAAAAATACCTTTAGTGTATTTTATAGTCTAAAACGCAAATAACATGTTTTTTTTTAAATCATTTATCTCATCTAATAAGATATGTGTTTTTATAAAAATTGAAATATGTATTCCAATAAATTAAATGATATCATTTATAAAAAATGTGAAAATTTTCTAAAGAAATATATTATCTCAATACAATGGGGGGAGGGGGGTGGTGGTTTAAAGAGGTATATAAGATTGCATTTTGGATTGTAAAAAGGCTCGAGTGTAATTGAGCTCTATTTTTAATAACGTTTATATTAATTTATTGCCATTTAAAATTAAATTACATAATATATTACTAATAAATATGAAAAATATTAGGTCTTGGGTTAAAGTCTTGATGCTGACTTACTCATCTGTTTGTTGACAATTATTTGAAAGAATTTTCCGTGGAATTGGAACAAACAAGCAGATGTAGTCTTCTCAGTTTGACCGTAACGTCAATCACGGGGTCCCTCCGATGCCCAAAAAAAAAGAAAAGAAAAGAAAAAATCAAATGTCATTTGAAGTAATTGATCCAAATTGTGCAAATATCAATTGAATCGAATCAATATTGATGGAAAATATATGTTAAACATTTTCAATACTAGTATGAATTTAAACGCAACAATGATATCTTTTGAACGGGGAATTAGATTTGCATTATAAAATTACATCATTTCTGACAAATAAAAAATTAAAAAATTTCTATGTTAATTTGGAGACTCAAATGAGATCTTTATTTTGTAACTTACATTAAGAAAATTTAAAGACAAGAAACTGCTTTTTGAGAAATTCAAATATGCATCCATACAAGGAACATCTTTGAAAGCCAAAAAAAAGTGAAGATTGGAAGCTTTAGTTCAGGAGTTTAGAATTTCGAGTCCCTACAAATAAACATCTTTCAAAAGCGAAGTATGGGAATGAGAAACTTTATTTTCGAGGTTTAAATTGCCTCCCCCCACCACAAAGATCATCTTTTACAAAAGAGCCCCCCTGTCACTGCTTTTTAAAAAGTATCTTAAAGATCATTCGATAAATAAATATCTAGAATGATTTAATAACAAGATACATGTACCAATAAAAAAAAAATACATATACTATAAAATTATATACTTACATTATATGCTATTTAAATTCAATAATTTTGTATGACTAATTATAATTCTTAAAATATAAATTTTGTATTTCCTTTAATCTTTATAAAATTTACAGATATCATAAATTCTTTAAAATGTTATCTCTTTTAATATGTCACATGATCACTTGTTTAATGTTCGTTTTTAAATATATCAATTGATTGAAAAATATTTATATCCACTTTAAATCTTGAAAAAAATTACATATAGATTTTAGTATCCTTATAGGATCCATGTAGAAATTAATAGAACGGAAGGATTTAAAGAGGGTCTAAAATGTAAAAATATGAGTTTTTTCAACAATATTTTGGAACAGTAATAGGCTTAATAGCATTTGAATGGCAACTAATCATTCAAAACCATAGGGACAGTGGACACCAATTATTATTATATTTATTATATAATTATTTACATCAAGCTTGTCGTGGTATTCTTGGCGGGATCCCCCTTTTTTCCCCAAAAATTCTTTGCAATCATCACATTCTGGTCCTTTTTTTTTTTTGAAAAATCCCATGTTGTCCTGTGACCGCATTCCACGTGTCATCCTATAAATCCCATATAATGGAAACCTAAATTATTTCATGAACATTTGCATTAATTAATGTATGGAGGACACTAAGATTATTGGTTGATAAGAGCTCCACATGGGGCTAATGAGGACACAAATGATGGTTAATGATGGTATTAGTGTTTCTAAAACCTATATTTAGGGGAGGAGACAAAACCTATTCCCAAGCAAACCCTAGACCTTTCACATGGAAATTGGAGCTAATTTTAAACAATGGGTGTCCACTTTATTAAACAACGCAAATCAAGTAGATTTTGTGACAGGTAGAATATATGGTTTATATTTAAAAAATCATAGAAACTATTAAGGGAAATCTAAGCTTCCTTGGGCTCTGATCGGATCAAATCAACTTGGAATGGACTCAGACAGAATAGAATTCTCAGATTTATGACATCACATTTATGACACAAAGGATTAATTTTTTTGAGTACTGCATTTTTGCCACCTACGTATCTATTGTGTTTTGTCACACAAAATATTCTAACCTTATAAAAAAATCATTATTAAGCTCCATAATCACAATTGGGCTTTATCAGTGCTACATATATTAATTAATGTTAGTCTTCAATTAGAAACTAGCTAACATATATTTTAAATCTTTTTAAAATCTTATATATTTATTAAAACATATGTCATTCCTTTAATTAAAAACTGACATATACTAATGTGATGTTGAAACTTATCTTTCTTGAAATCACATAGCATATATATATAAATATTTTTATCATCTAACATATATATATATAGGGAGATGATGGGGTGCGACCGTGCGCCCGGTGCACCCCATCGTGCGCCCGGTTTTTCGACCGTGCGATCGCTAGACCTCGCGATCGCACGGTCGTGTTTAAAAAAAAAAAAAGAGAATCTCGATTTCAGTCTCTCTCTCTTTCTCGTACATCTCTCTCTCTCGTACATCTCTCTCTCTCTCTTTCTCGTACATCTCTCTCTCTCTCTCTCGATCTCTCACTGAAAATCGACGACTCCGACCCCCGGCGACTGCGACCCCCTCCACGTCGATTTGCGATCCCCCAACGTCCCCTTCTCACACGGCCCCCTCCGGCGCTCCTCTGTTTTTGCGCCCCAATATATGAAACAGTCTTCCAGGTTAAAAGATTTCTTGTGGGTTTGGTGCATTCTTGTGCTTATCATGTGATAGAACATTTTGATGTATGAAATATCATTGTAAGTACATATAGTATTGTAGTGTTGATGGGCTTAAATATCTTTGTTTTGCTTTGATGTTAGAAAGGGATAATATATTTTCAGTATGCTCCTGCATAAAATCTGTTTAGGCATCTTTTGGGTTAATAGGTATAGCTTTCGAAATCCATAATGGATGTGATATTTCTGATCTAATTAGATTAAAATGATGCTCAGTAATACATTGTTTCAAAGCAGGGTAGTTTCATCAGTGTTCTTTTGTGGTGCCATGTCCTTTGACCAATTTGCATAAGCCTTTGTTCTTTTTCTACAGAAAGCCGAGGAAAGTGAAGGTTCTAGATCTTCTGGTTCCATCAAAGGTAAAAGACAGATTACTAAGAAGGTTCTGGAGTACTGCTATGAACCTGAAATGGTGGAGGTAATTTTTTTGGCTCCCCCAAAAATTTATCCATGTTCTTGAGTCTCATCAATGTTTAATAATTCAGTTATTTTGGAGATTGATGCACAGCAGAATATTTTGAAAAGTCACATGTAAGATTATGCATTTCATAGTTTTTTTGGCAAGGGTCTTCAAAGAACTGTTATGCTATTGTTATAACAATTGAAAGTGTGGACTACCAATGATTGTACTGTGAATAAGGTCTTCTGATCTAGAAACAGTACAATCATTGGTGCGCATGTTTGTTTTACAACAGAGAATCAGTTATAGAACTTGTAAGGCAAAAAAAAAAATTGTTTCTGAACTATCTGAAACTGAAAAGCTGATTTTTGTCTTTTTCTTTATGTTAATTAGAGGATATATATTCTCTATCAAAGAAGTCACTGGAGCAAATTAATGAGAATGCTTCATGTGGTTCACAGTTCTATGCTTGTGTGCTAGAGTGCAGTTTTATGCTTGACTATTATTTCAACTTTGTGTATTGTGGTAACTTACTTTTTGAGTACCCATGAGATATCTCTCTCTATGGCAGGCCTATCGGACAAGTATGCTAAAGGCATTCAAGAAGACCTTAGATGAAGGAATTTTCATCTTTATAATTGGTATGTGCTTAATTTAGGTTCTCGGGTATTCGTCTTGTTTTTTCTTCTTAAAGATTAAATCTTGAGCATAATTTATTAGACAGATTTTTTTGATTTTGTAGTTTCCTTTGCCCTAATCCATGTTTTAGCCTTTCATTTTCTCTCCTCCGTGTTGTGATATTTACGCTGGCAAGTTTCTGCTTGTGATTGTTCAGTTGTTTGCTTGATGTTTCGCAATGCTCTTTATAAATGAGGACATCGGGCCTGTCAAATGATACCTTTCTTGCTGTCAGTTCCTGTTAGTGGATCCAATCTTACAGTTCAGGAAACGTTTTGGCATTGGAAGTTCTCATGTTTCTTCTAGTATCTTCCATTTTAAGAGGAACTTGACAGGCTTTTAATTTCCTAAAAATTATTTAAATTTGAGTTGCCCTAGAAGAACCGATAGGGGCCTTGAAATTGTTCCAGCTCTTTATGTTGTTGGAGGTCTTCAGGCCTATGGCATTTTTTTTTCCATATGTGCTGCATTTGCAATGGCAAGAGAAGTTCTCTTCCTTTATTTTTTTTTATTGAAGAGTGAAAGAAATCAAAAGAAATTTTATGGAGGCATGTATATTATTTTTCCTTTTTAAAGTGTAACGGTTACATCCAGGAGTGCTTCTTTTCCTAGGATGTTTTTAAATGGTAGACTACTTGACCATAACTTCTTTGCACAAACTTTTTTCACTTTTCTAATAATATTAGATAAAATCATGCATCACAAACTCAAGAAATTATTTTTACTAGCTTCAGCTTCATATACACCTATTCTTGATAACCTTTTACTTGTTTTAGGATCGAGTTCAGAAGACAGGGATCGGGTGACTGTTGCCTTTCTCTTTCCCTAACTGTAAAATTATGTTCTTAAACATAGTGCTTGGCTTTGGCCTGAACTTGTTCAAATTCTGTCTGGTAGCATCTAATTGTCATTGAATGAGATTTAAGAGCCATTGATAGAGTATATGAAATGTTGCTTTGTGTTACATAGAGGGAGCCACATTTCTGGGCATGAGCATGAACAGAGACTAGTATACAAATCTTTTAAAACCTGCTTGGATATTGAATAGAACATTCTGTGTTGGCAACTTGATGTTAAATACTTTAAAAAAACCAGAAGCTATCTCTGTACCTCAAGTGTTAACTATTTTCACATTAATTTTATTTTGTCGATCATATTCATAGACTTTGCCCTCTAATTTCTAATGTGTTTTGCAGCCTGAGGATTTTTGGTTCGGTGCACCTAAGAAAGGTATCATGGTGTTTTCTCTACCAGGGGAACCTAGTTTGACGGAGTTGGCTGGTGACTTTAAAATCCATTTTCATGATCGCCAAGGAGAGTTCTACTGGTATGTGTCTACCTCTACAAGGATTGTCTAAATCTGCCACACTTAGTATAGTCATGGCAAAAAACAACAAAGAGATTAGCCTTATTATTGGATTATGATTGAATTTCATGTATATTTATTTATCTGTTAGATTGCTCTTTTTTCATGTATATAACTGATCAAAATCTTTGCTTGCACATGAAAGTCTCCATCCACACTGTCTGTCATGAAATTACTAGTGGTATCACTGGGGAAAAGAACTTCTCATGGGACAAAACTTTTTCATATATTGTCTCCTTCTAGCATAAAACTGATTTTTATATGATATGACAATTGGATGCTGGAGGATCATTAGATAATGTGGTTAGTTATGAAAATTCTGATTTTAAGGAACTAGACTAGCAGGATGTTGAATTTATATTTTCTTAGCCCGTGTTTGAATCCTGGACAACAAGGTGGATAAGGCCTCATAGCTGGAAGGGCAAAAAAAGTTGTTTGGTTGAGCTGGACAATACTCAAGAATAAAACTAGATAATAGCCCAATAGTGATTCCATCAGATTGTCTCACAACATTGTGGACCATCTTGGTTGTTGTATCAAAATATGCTTCTCACCAAAGCCTATAAAGCAAAATGGGTGGATCAATTTTATTATTATAAAATAATAGGGATTTAGAATAAATATATATTTTCAGTGGTATAATTTAATTTTTCAATTCAAAATTTAGCCAAATAGGACTCTTCTGAAAAACATTAATTTTAGAGTCATTAAAACACAATTTTGACCACACATAAGGAGATGGATGGAATCAATAACATGGGTGGGAGTGGGAATTGCGTGTAATATAATGCAACCATGAGTTCTATTATAATGTAGAAACTATGATTGGTTAATAACACAATTCATGTTTATGTTAGGTTATTCATATCTAATCATGCATATCTTTGTCTGTCCTCGACTTTTCTCTCTGTTTCCTTCACTTCCAATGATAAGGGCTATCATATTAATTTTCTCTTTGTTCAGTTGGTTGAATACGACGATGATGGAAAACAGGAAGGTACTGACCACATCTGACCTTGATGGCTTTGACAAGGTATGTCATGAGTGTTCTTCTAGCATTCATTTTGGTCTTTCTGTCATTGTCATTTCTTATAAAGGCACAAACACTTGTATCTAAAACAAACAAACCATGCATTGCAGAGAAAATTGCCTTCTCCAGGATTCCAAGTCGAGTCGTGCTAGTGGACTATAATGGCTCCCTCCCTCCAAGGCAAACAAGCACAACCGATGGGACCGAATCATCCAGTGCAAGTTCAATTGCTGGTTCCACTACAAGCAACTCCACCGTTCCACCACCTAACCCAATCAAGGAACCAATTAGCAATGAAGCGAATCCGAGGAGACTGCGTCTTCCAAAGTGGATTCGATGGGCTCGGGCACTGTGAGCGAGTTCAAGGCGATCGTTGCGGATGCTTCTCTGTTTACGTATGGAGATGAAGATGACTATGAGAGCGAGTGAGGGGGGAATCACTGAAATTCTTATTGTGTTTATAAGGGGGGAAAGGTGTAGTTGAACAGATATAGGGGGTCAATCAGTCTATTCTTGCATGTCGTGATCACAGTGTCTGCGCATCATACAACATGATGACAGGTTATTTTTCTATGTTGTATTGTATGAGAAAAATTGAATCTTGGATGGAATTCTCCAATTCAATATCGGTCCTGCTCGCATCTGTAATTATACGTCCCTAAGGATTGCATCTGTCTCGTTGGTCCATAAAATAAAAAATTCAGTTAGTCTCTTGCTATAAGGGTGGAGTTACATGTAGTTCTTTCTGCAATCTGATTTGATGTATATAACAAAACGAGGGTATCCATAATTCATTAGAGCTATATATACTTCACAAAATAAATATACATACTTCATTACATCAGCCTGTTTAATACATCAACTTGTTTAATTCAATACATCAACCTAAATCTGTTTAATACATGAACATGTTTATTTCATCAACCAATATAATGCATCAACATCAACCTGTTTAATACATCAACAACAACCTGTTTAATACATCAACAACAAGATGTTTAATACATCAACATGCTTAGTACATCATCATGTAATATAATACATCAACATCAACCTATTTTAATACATCAACCTGTTCCTGTTAACCTGTTTTAAAACATCAACATCAACCTGTTTTAAATAAAACTAAAATCTTCAGGTGAAACAAAATCTGAAGAACCATCATTTCTCTAAAAGAACCATCTAAGTAGCACCACTCTTTTACAAGCATTCCTGAAATAACAAATGAAACATCACTAACAATTCAACAATGGGAGAAGGAAATTAAACTCTAAAGTATAACAACTGTGAAGCATATTTACCGCCCAATCAGTCTATAGATCTTGGGTTTCATTAAAATGTTGAGTTTCATTCTGTGATAACCTGAAATAATCCAAATTTCAATGTATTAGTATAATGACTTAATTAACATTTCTGGTGTAAACAAAAAAGAAACTTACATTTCTTTCAGTTTGGGACATGTACGCGCATTATGTTTATCTTTTTTTCCACATACACTACAAGTTCTCCTCTTTCCCATATCTTCCATGACAATTTCTTTTCCTCCCTTCAATCTCTTTCCACTTCCTTTCGTTTTTGAAATATTTGGTGGGTGGACATTAACAACTGAAGGGATGCTTCTTTGACTCGAATTGCTACTACCAGAAGTACTATGTGACAACTTCAATTCTTGCAAACTGCATAACATTTCTTTTGCTGCGTCACAAACTTCAGTGGGAGCATCATCTAAACATTCTGCAAAACCACGCACAATCTGAAGATTCTTTCTTCCACACGATATATTTTGGGTTTCTTGAAGCTCCACTCCATTGTTATCATATACTGTCCTCCATTTTGCTGAAGTGGTCCATCTTTCAAGAATTAAATTTTCAGGCAGGCAATCGATGAAGTTATTTCGCAGAACAACAATAATATGTGCACATGGAATGCCTTCACTTTCAAACATCTTGCATGAGCAACTGATTACGTCATTCGATGAATCATATGTAACTTCACGAAATTTCATAGTATCCCCCAATCTTTTCACAACATGCACTTGCACATTCGAGAAATACTTCAACTGCGACCCATATTTCATGGAAGATATAACCTCTTTCTGAAACATGTAGAAAATCTTGTGAGTGTATCTACTTGACATTTGCAACTCTATAGCATAATGAGTGACAATTTCTGGTGTTTTATCAAGCGTTCCATGATCTGCCACTAATTCATTGTATCTTTGACGCTCTAGAGCCCTTTCAAATAGATGAATAAACTCAATTAAACTGTGTTTTTTATTGAAATATTTATCAAACACAGAATTCTGAGCTTCACTGCGCTGACTACTCATCATCCCTGCCATAAATGTGTCTTTCAAGAATAACGGAATCCACTTCTCACGAATATGATATAGAGTCGCCAACCATTCATTCTGTTCCAGTTGAAATGAACTAATTAAATCCCACCACCTTGCCTCAAACACATCTGTGGTTTCTGATCCATACACACATTCTTTGAAGGGCTCCAAAAAATCACTTCTGTAACCTGCTGTACCAACTTTCTCAGACAACTTTTTCATTATGTGCCATATACAAAATCGGTGAGTAACATTGGGGAATAAGTGTGCAATTGCAGCCCCTATGGCAGGATCTTGATCTGTGATAAATGCTTTCGGTGGACTATTTCCCATTGCCTCTTGCCATTTTTTAAAAAGCCACACGAAAGAATCCATCTTCTCATCTTTTAATAATCCACAACCGAAATTTATAGATTGAAAATGATGATTCACTCCGGTGAAGGGTGCACATATTAAAGAATATTTATTTGTGCTATAAGTCGTGTCAAACACAACTACATCCCCGAAATATGCATATGCCTTTCTTGCTCCCCCATCAGCCCAAAAACAATGTGTTAATCTGTTCTCATCATCGACTTCATATGCAAAATAATAAGAAGGATTCATTTCAGCTTTTTCTTTGAAATGGTTTAAAAACAACTCAGCATCATAATCTTTCATTTCATGTTGAGTTTTCGATAAATAGTTTCGAATATCTCTTTCTGTGCATCCCATATCTTGATATCCTCCAGAATCTAAGCCGAATATAGAGACGGTTTGTGAGGTACTGACATTTGCTCCTCTAAATGTATGGATCAGAGACTTTTGGGCATTTTCACTTCTCTATGTGATCTCAGAAGATGTGTTTTTCGAGGAGTGCACAATACATGTGCATGACCTTCAACAAGATTGCGAACCTTCCATATTCCATCATCTTTCATGAAAGATATTTTAGCCTTGCACCCTAATCTTGTATGTCCTCGAATTGGTTTATGAGTGCCACTGCTACTGCTTGATGAGTTTTTAAATCCTTCTTTAGAACAAACAAAAGCTCTCAAATAAAGTTCATTTGATCCCTCTTTGTTTCGGTACTTTGTAGAGGATTTTCGAACCCCGAAGCCCGCAATCTTGGCATACTTCAAATAGAATTTCTCAGCTTCTTCAAGAGATTCAAATGACATCCCAATCACTGGTTTAACCTGATCATCAACATCGGGAATCCAATTTTCACCATCATCACCATACAATGTTTCCACATTTTCACCCTCAATTTCTTCAGAATTGAACATTTTCACTGAACATCAAGTAGAGGAAAAAATGAGTTCATGGAGTGATGAGAATAAAAAACAATAACACCAACACTTTCATATGACATTAACTACATTAAGATGCCTAAGTAATCTACACAAGGTTACAGAACAAGTCCAAATCAAAAAAAGAAAAATTGTAATAGCACAACTAAGGGAAAGGTTTTACTTATGTTATGATTAGATAAATAAAATTGGAACCTCACATTCACAAAGGGAGGGACACGCATTTGAAAACAAAAGAATAGAGGAGGATATGTAAAACTTGAAAGAAAGCCTCCTAAAACAAGATACTCCCCAAATCGTATGTGAAAAAATGATTAAGAAATTCCCATAAAATAAGAGACTCCTAAAACAAGAGTGTGTAAACCAAAAAAATGTGAAAATTGTTTCAATAATAATAATAATATAACTGTATCAAAGAAGTTTCTTGTTCCAAATATAACCAGTAATTGAGGAATTTTTAAACATGTCCTTGAAACAAGATATTACCTTGTTTAGATTAGAAGATTCACCTAATCTTAGACTGCAAGCACGTCTTCTCCATCTCATCTTCTCCAAAGCTATTCTCTGGTAAAGTAACCAAAATGATTAATTTTAATGATATCAAAAGGTAAAGAATGCTCCAACAACATAAACAAAATAAAGCACACTTTATCTATATCACCTAAGATAAACTACTTTAATGATTCGAACCACACCAAATAAGCATGTTATGGTATGTTGAGTCAATGGAGAAAAAAGTGTCATCATTCAAATTACACTCTTGATAAAATATACCCACGAGTCCATGGCCATTTAATCCCCTTGATGAAGCGGATGAGGGTTGAGTCCATGGTATGTTCCATTGAGACTGCATTGCAAATGAACCACCTAATGATTGGTGTACAGAGATAACCTGTTTTCTTGGTTACACAGTTTAAAAACATACAACCATCATTTACATACTTTTATAAAACTCATTCTGCGTTCATATCTGAAAGTCAAACCTGTGACACAATCACATGGCAAAATCTCTCTCTGTAATGTACATTAGTATCTGGACTAAAACAGAGTTTTTCTTGAGTTTGTGATGCATAATTTTATCTAATAAGAATAGAAAAAACAAAAAAGTTTGTGCAAAAAAGTAATGGTCAAGTAGTCTACCATTTAAAAACATCCTAGGAAAATAAGCAGTGTGGATGGAGACTTTCAGCTCATTACTTGTGGATGGATGGAGACTTTCAGCTCATTACTCGTGGGGATGGAGACTTTCAGCTCATTACTAGTAATTTCATGAGAGACAGTGTGGATGGAGACTTTCAGCTCATTACTTGTGGGGGATGTGCAAGCAAAGATTTTGATCAGTTATATACATGAAAAAAGAGCAATCTAACAGATAAATAAATATACATGAAATTCAATCATAATCCAATAATAAGGCTAATCTCTTTGTTGTTTTTTGCCATGACTATACTAAGTGTGGCAGATTTAGACAATCCTTGTAGAGGTAGACACATACCAGTAGAACTCTCCTTGGCGATCATGAAAATGGATTTTAAAGTCACCAGCCAACTCCGTCAAACTAGGTTCCCCTGGTAGAGCAAACACCATGATACCTTTCTTAGGTGCACCGAACCAAAAATCCTCAGGCTGCAAAACACATTAGAAATTAGAGGGCAAAGTCTATGAATATGATCGACAAAATAAAATTAATGTGAAAATAGTTAACACTTGAGGTACAGAGATAGCTTCTGGTTTTTTTAAAGTATTTAACATCAAGTTGCCAACACAGAATGTTCTATTCAATATCCAAGCAGGTTTTAAAAGATTTGTATACTAGTCTCTGTTCATGCTCATGCCCAGAAATGTAGCTCCCTCTATGTAACACAAAGCAACATTTCATATACTCTATCAATGGCTCTTAAATCTCATTCAATGACAATTAGATGCTACCAGACAGAATTTGAACAAGTTCAGGCCAAAGCCAAGCACTATGTTTAAGAACATAATTTTACAGTTAGGGAAAGAGAAAGGCAACAGTCACCCGATCCCTGTCTTCTGAACTCGATCCTAAAACAAGTAAAAGGTTATCAAGAATAGGTGTATATGAAGCTGAAGCTAGTAAAAATAATTTCTTGAGTTTGTGATGCATGATTTTATCTAATATTATTAGAAAAGTGAAAAAAGTTTGTGCAAAGAAGTTATGGTCAAGTAGTCTACCATTTAAAAACATCCTAGGAAAAGAAGCACTCCTGGATGTAACCGTTACACTTTAAAAAGGAAAAATAATATACATGCCTCCATAAAATTTCTTTTGATTTCTTTCACTCTTCAATAAAAAAAAATAAAGGAAGAGAACTTCTCTTGCCATTGCAAATGCAGCACATATGGAAAAAAAAATGCCATAGGCCTGAAGACCTCCAACAACATAAAGAGCTGGAACAATTTCAAGGCCCCTATTGGTTCTTCTAGGGCAACTCAAATTTAAATAATTTTTAGGAAATTAAAAGCCTGTCAAGTTCCTCTTAAAATGGAAGATACTAGAAGAAACATGAGAACTTCCAATGCCAAAACGTTTCCTGAACTGTAAGATTGGATCCACTAACAGGAACTGACAGCAAGAAAGGTATCATTTGACAGGCCCGATGTCCTCATTTATAAAGAGCATTGCGAAACATCAAGCAAACAACTGAATAATCACAAGCAGAAACTTGCCAGCGTAAATATCACAACACGGAGGAGAGAAAATAAAGGCTAAAACATGGATTAGGGCAAAGGAAACTACAAAATCAAAAAAATCTGTCTAATAAATTATGCTCAAGATTTAATCTTTAAGAAGAAAAAACAAGACGAATACCCGAGAACCTAAATTAAGCACATACCAATTATAAAGATGAAAATTCCTTCATCTAAGGTCTTCTTGAATGCCTTTAGCATACTTGTCCGATAGGCCTGCCATAGAGAGAGATATCTCATGGGTACTCAAAAAGTAAGTTACCACAATACACAAAGTTGAAATAATAGTCAAGCATAAAACTGCACTCTAGCACACAAGCATAGAACTGTGAACCACATGAAGCATTCTCATTAATTTGCTCCAGTGACTTCTTTGATAGAGAATATATATCCTCTAATTAACATAAAGAAAAAGACAAAAATCAGCTTTTCAGTTTCAGATAGTTCAGAAACAATTTTTTTTTTTGCCTTACAAGTTCTATAACTGATTCTCTGTTGTAAAACAAACATGCGCACCAATGATTGTACTGTTTCTAGATCAGAAGACCTTATTCACAGTACAATCATTGGTAGTCCACACTTTCAATTGTTATAACAATAGCATAACAGTTCTTTGAAGACCCTTGCCAAAAAAACTATGAAATGCATAATCTTACATGTGACTTTTCAAAATATTCTGCTGTGCATCAATCTCCAAAATAACTGAATTATTAAACATTGATGAGACTCAAGAACATGGATAAATTTTTGGGGGAGCCAAAAAAATTACCTCCACCATTTCAGGTTCATAGCAGTACTCCAGAACCTTCTTAGTAATCTGTCTTTTACCTTTGATGGAACCAGAAGATCTAGAACCTTCACTTTCCTCGGCTTTCTGTAGAAAAAGAACAAAGGCTTATGCAAATTGGTCAAAGGACATGGCACCACAAAAGAACACTGATGAAACTACCCTGCTTTGAAACAATGTATTACTGAGCATCATTTTAATCTAATTAGATCAGAAATATCACATCCATTATGGATTTCGAAAGCTATACCTATTAACCCAAAAGATGCCTAAACAGATTTTATGCAGGAGCATACTGAAAATATATTATCCCTTTCTAACATCAAAGCAAAACAAAGATATTTAAGCCCATCAACACTACAATACTATATGTACTTACAATGATATTTCATACATCAAAATGTTCTATCACATGATAAGCACAAGAATGCACCAAACCCACAAGAAATCTTTTAACCTGGAAGACTGTTCCATATATTTTTTTTCAATTATTATCTCCAAGGAAAAGCACTCCAAATATAGAACTGCTAAAACCTAATCAAGCTAATCCTGCTTCAAAAGAGAAAAATCAGAAGTTCAATTCACTTTTGAACTTCAAATGGAAAACTACCTCCTATTCACTTTTGAACTCCATAGATTAGAGAAGGAATTCATTCACTGCGTCAAGTTAAAAAAAAAAACATACAAAAACTCCTTTAAAAATTACAACATAAAACATACATACTCCCCTTTTTTCATATTTCAAAGAATATGCACATATCACAACAAGATTTGGGATCCTTTTGAAAGCCAAAAAAAGAAGAAAAAAACCCCAATTAATCAAACAAAAGAACAAATCAAAACCAAAAACACAAGATCATGACCTGATGAGAGCTACACAAGAAAACCCAACATAACTCAGAAACAACTCTCTCTAAACCAGGAAAAAAATCCTCCGTTTAAGAATCAATCCTAAATCCCAAAAAACCAGTTACAAAAAAAAAGAAGAAGAAGAAGAAAACCCTGATTGATCAACAACATAACAATCAAAACCAAAAAACCCTAAATAATTAGTTAAAGCCAACACTTACACATATGTTTTGGGGGACGGCGACGGTGACGGCGATGGTGACTGTGCAAGGACGGCGACGGTGACGGTGACGAAGGGAGGTTTGCGTGAGGAGGAGGAGCGGCGGACGGGGGGGCGCAAAAACAGAGGAGCGCCGGAGGGGGCCGTGTGAGAAGGAGACGTTGGGGGATCGCAAATCGACGTGGAGGGGGTCGCAGTCGCCGGGGGTCGGAGTCGTCGATTTTCAGTGAGAGATCGAGAGAGAGAGAGAGATGTACGAGAAAGAGAGAGAGAGAGATGTACGAGAGAGAGATGTACGAGAAAGAGAGAGAGACTGAAATCGAGATTCTCTTTTTTTTTTTTTAAACACGACCGTGCGATCGCGAGGTCTAGCGATCGCACGGTCGAAAAACCGGGCGCACGATGGGGTGCACCGGGCGCACGGTCGCACCCCATCATCTCCCTAAATATATATATATATATATATAAGAATATTTTTATTAGAATATCCAATGTACAAAACATGTAGAACAAAACACGACCCAAATGATCGAATAAACAACAGTGAAAATGCATGTTGAACATCCAAAAGGAGATCTCTTATTTTGTTTTGTTTTGCCCCCACCTACAATCAAAACCTACTCATCCCTAGTAGTAACACAATTACACAATCGTCAAATCGTCCAAAATATTGCCACACTGAATTGTAATAATAAAGGAATGCATGAGAGGTGCCTTTTTGTCACAGGAGCATCTCCTGTTCTTGATATAATAATACATGAGTGAGATGAGAGAGGGTTGGAAACCCTAGAAAAGCTGCAGTTTGTCCAACGACCAGGGAACAATAGTGGCAGTGAATTTGGACCACCCCACACAGACGAAGGGGAAGGGGGGGAAGGAATGTAGAATCTAGAACATGCATGTGGGGGTTGTCATGTCATGTCATCTCAGCATTGTCAATGTCACATGTCTCTACATAGTGATGTTTTCCGTGGCATATATGAACATGCATAGCGTGACTTTAAAATTATATATTATTTTAAAAATTAATTAAAAATTTTGTATTTCAATGAATCAAATTTGTAACTCATAATTATGTAAATATAGAAAAATAGTAAAAATTATCTTTTTTTTTTTTTCCACAATTGTACTTGTGTTGATTTCAGCAGTGGAACTTGAACTCATTGGATTGATCAATCACAATCTAACTTAATTTTTCTAAAACTCAATTTTATAATTTTTTTTAAAAACTTAACATATTTATTTCAATTTAAAATCAAAACAGACAAAATTTGAAGATGACGGAAGGAGGGTGACCAGTAGCGTTTGAGTGGTTCGGTGGGTGTAAGCTTGGTAGAAAATTTTTCTACCAAGTTACACAGGACACCCCTTGGATCCAGCGAGACTGGGTGCAGTTTACCCTCTCTTTTGTTCTTCTCTTTACTTTTATTATGTAAATCTGTGTTCCCTTACCACAATTGAACATTTTTATTAATGAAATAGGAATGATCAAATTTTCATTCAAAAAGAAGAGAAGAAAGGAAAAGAAATAAAATAAATTTTTTTTTGGAGATGGATGACACTCATCCCTCCATTCAAAACAACAAAAACAGAGGTCGAGTTAGTAATATATCAACCCGAACCTGTGAACGCCTTCTCCCACATGATGTCAGAGTCTCCTCGTCCACATGGATGCGGGCTACACCAGCCATCACCAATCCCCATCCGCGGATTAACCATCGTAGTGTTAAACATTCTAAGAGTAGGGTCCCAAGGGGGAGGGCAAGGGCTTGTGGATTGCATTTGCTTTTGCATTTTGTATTTTGTATTTTGTATTTGGCCTGCGGGCTTCGGGCTTCGGGCTTCGGTTCGGGTTCGGGTTCGGGTCTGGGTCTGGGTCTGGGTCGTCTGGAAGAGATAGAGAGTTTTCGTTTTTCGTCTAAGTCGTAACAGTCGCCGCGGCGCGATCTGTAACTGCCGTGATTAGGGCGACGCGATTCGTAACCGCCTTCATTAAGGCGCCGTGTGATTGAGGGCGAACGTTCGTCCGTTCGAGTTTTGTCTCAAACGGCTCTCTTCCTCCCACGCCTATATAAACAGGCTATGGGAGGACTGCAAAGGTATGCAATCTCAGCGTTCTCTCTTCTTCATCCAGAAAAGTTTTTTGTTCTTCTTTTGGTGATTGTTCAAGTCAGCGAACGGTTAACGATTTCTTCTTCCTGCTGCACCAGTAGAGAAGATCAGCGAGGCTGGGTGGTTGTATCCGGGGAGCAGATCGTCGAGTACCCTGTGCGATTGAGGGGGCGATTCTGTTCTTAAGACAGCGTTCTACGTGCCTCCATCCAGGCCATCTCTGAACCTTATCTGTTTTGATCTGCTGTTTGATCATCTGTTTATTGATTAATCTGATTTCGACAAAAGTTTTTCCAACAATTTAAGAACAAAATCCCTTTGTTTTCAGATTAAACTTGTTTTTTCTCCCCTTCACACACCACCATGGTCTTTAATGATGATAGAGAGTCTGCCAAACCCGATACCAAGTTCAATGGAGAGAACTTCAAGAGATGGCAGCAACAGGTGAAATATTGGCTGACCACACTAGGCCTTATTTCTGTCATCTCTGTTCCCTCTATTGACTCCGGAAATGGTTCTGATTATACCACCAAAGTCACAGACCAGTCTACAATCAAAACCCCTGATGCCCCTTCTGTGAGTCCTCAGGATCTTGACTATTTATGTCACAGTTGGATCCTATCCACCCTTTCTCCAGATCTTTATAAAAAATACTGCCCCACCAAAACATCCTTAGAACTTTGGAATGCCTTAGAGGACAAATACGGTTTAGAAGATGCAGGTTTAGAAATGTACCATTTCGTAGATTGGCTAGAGTATAGGATGGTAGAAAACAAAACTGTTACTACCCAGATCCCAGAGTACACCAAACTGATTCAGAATGCCAAAGCCAAGGGTTTCAACTTGGAAGAAAATATCCAAGTTGCTGCACTTGTTGAAAAACTGCCCCTTTCTTGGGACAACTTTGCAAAAACCATTAGGCACCGTCAAGGCCAATTGTCTATGCCTGATTTGATCAAATCTTTGAAAACTGAAGACATACACAGGGTCAAAGACAAAAAGGATAGTCATTCTGAGTCCAACCTAGTAGAGAGAAAGAAATTCAAACCGAAAGGAAAGAATTTCAAACCCAAAAAGAATTTCTCCAAGAACCCAAATGCCAAAAGTGACCCCAAGTCAAAACCAAACTCCACCAAAAAGACCTACCATTGTTATGTCTGTGGGAAACCCGGGCACTTTGCAAAGGACTGTCGTCACCGCAAAGACCCTAAACCTGGAAACTCTTCTTACACCGATCCTCCTCCCAAAGTCCATATGATGACCTTATAAGGAAAACCCGTTGGTTCCACTGATAGGTATGTAACTATTTCTCCTGAAATAAATGCTGTGAGCATTTCCACTGATTGGTGGATTGATATTGGGGCCAACACTCATGTTTGCTTCTCTCCTTCCTTTTCTGAATATCAGCATTCCGATGGAAGAAGGGTGATCATGGGTGATCCCGGCGCTGCAGACATCAAGGGATCTGGATGAGTTGACCTGAAGTTCACTTCTGGGAAGATCTAACTCTTCGAGAAGTGCAGCACGTACCAAACATCAGGAGAAATTTAGTTAGTGGATCCTTGTTAATCCAAACAGGTTACAAGTTAGTTTTTGAATCGAATAAGGTTGTAATAACTAGATTTGGCTCCTTCATTGAAAATAATATTTGTGTGATGGTTTATTTAAATTATGTACTGTTGACTCGTTTGATTACAAAAATGATAATAATACTCCTATTGTTTTTATGACCGAATCATGTGATGTTTGGCATGCTAGGCTAGGTCATGTTAATCATAACTCTATGAGAAAATTGATGAGCATGGAATTAATTCCTAAAGGTCAATTTGATAACTCTAAGAGGTGTGACATTTGTGTGCAATCTAAACTGCCTAAGAAACCTTTTAAAACTGTTAACAGAAATTCTAGTATTCTTGAATTAATACACACTGATGTATGTGATTTGAATGGAATATTGAATAGAGATGGCATGGGATATTTTGTGACATTTATTGATGATCATTCTAGATATTGCTATCTTTATTTGCTTAAATCTAAAGATGAATAGTTTGACAAATTCAAGATCTATAAAAATCAGGTTCAAAATCAATTAGAAAAGTCTATTAAAAGGGTAAGGTCTGATAGAGGTGGTGAGTACACTTCTAATGAATTAAATTTATTTTGTGAACAAAATGGTATTATTCATGAAATGATTGCTCCCTATGCTCCACAATCCAATGGAATTGCTGAAAGAAAAAATAGACTTTAATTGATATGGTTAATTCTTTATTTGCTCAATCTGGTGTAAATAATAAATTTTGGGGTGATGCTTTGTATACTGCTAATTTTATTTTGAATGAAAATCAATTAGAAAAGTCTATTAAAAGGGTAAGGTCTGATAGAGGTGGTGAGTACACTTCTAATGAATTAAATTTATTTTGTGAACAAAATGGTATTATTCATGAAATGACTGCTCCCTATGCTCCACAATCCAATGGAATTGCTGAAAGAAAAAATAGGACTTTAATTGATATGATTAATTCTTTATTTGCTCAATCTGGTGTAAATAATAAATTTTGGGGTGATGCTTTGTATACTGCTAATTTTATTTTGAATAAAATTCCTTTTAAGCATACTGATAAAACTCCACATGAATTATGGTTTAGTAGGAAACCTTGCATGCAATATTTGAAAGTTTAGGGCTGTTTGGCCAAAGTTAAAATTCCTGAAATCAGGAAAAGAAAACTTGGGCCTAAAACAGTAGATTGCATATTTTTGGGATATGTAGAACATAGTCATGCAAATAAATTTCTTATTATTAAATCTGAAATTCCTGATTTTCGAGTTAATAATATTTTTGAAACTAGACCTGAAGATGCTATTTATTATGAGTCTATTTTTCCTATGAAAGAAAAAATCATTAGACCTGTTGGTGAAAATTCTTCTCATGTTGCATCTACATCTGCATCTACTTCTGAATATCCTATTTATGATGAACCTGAATTTGATGATAATCTTGGGAGAGGTAAAAGAATTAGAACTGAGAAGAATTTTGGTTCTGATTTTTATATCTATCTCGTGGAAGATGATCCCAAGACTTATCAAGAAGCTATGAATTCCATTGATGTTGGTTTCTGGAAAGAAGCCATAAACAACGAAATTGAAAGCATAATGAACAACACTTGGATTTTATGTAATTTACCTTCTGGTTGTAAATCTATTGGTTGTAAATGGGTATTTAGAAAGAAATTAAAACCTGATGGATCTATAGATAAATTTAAAGCTAGATTAGTTGCAAAAGGTTTTAGTCAAAAAGAAGGTGTAGATTTCTTTGACACTTACTCACCTGTTTCAAAAATTTCTTCCATTAGAGTCCTAATTGCCTTAGCTGCCATATATAAGCTCGAGGTCCATCAAATGGATGTAAGACTGCCTTCTTGAATGGTGATCTTGATGAGGAGATATATATGGATCAGCCTGAAGGCTTTGTGGTTCCAGGACAAGAGAAATTGGTGTGCAAACTGGTTAAGTCTTTATATGGACTTAAACAGGCACCTAAACAATGGAATGAAAAATTTCATAAAATTGTTTTATCTGCTGGTTTTGTGAGTAATGAATCTGATAGCTGCATTTATAGTAGAATGAAAAATGATGCATGTGTAATTCTATGTTTATATGTAGATGATATTCTGATATTTGGTACGAACATGTTAATCATTAATGAGACTAAGAATTTCTTATCTAGTAAATTTGACATGAAAGATCTTGGTCCTGCAAATGTAATTCTGGGCATAGAATTAACTAGATTGCATGATGACATTTGTATTTCTCAGTCTCATTTTGTTGAAAAAATTTTGAGAAAATTTGAATATTATGATTGTAATCCTGTTTCTACACCATATTATCCCAATTTTCATTTAAAGGTAAATGTAGGGGATCCTGTCCAACAACCTAGATATGCACAAATCATTGGTAGCTTAATGTATTTAGCTAACTGTTCTAGGCCTGACATCTCTTATGCTGTAGGAAGACTGAGTAGATACACTAGTAATCCTAATGCAGACCACTGGAAAGCCTTATGTAGAGTCTTTAGATATCTTAAAGGCACAATTAGATATAGTTTGCACTATTCTGGTTATCCATCTGTTTTAGAAGGATACACTGATGCGAACTGGATCTCTGATTCTGATCAGACCAAGTCCACCAGTGGATATGTTTTTATTCTAGGAGGTGCTGCTGTATCATGGAAGTCTGCTAAACAAACTGTTAGAGCAAAGTCCACCATGGAAGCTGAGTTCATTGCCTTAGATCTTGCTGGTGAGCAAGCTGAATGGCTTAGAAACCTGCTTTTAGATATACCTATTGTTAGAAGACCTCTTCCACCTATATCTATTCATTGCGATAATAAGGCAACCATAGATAAAGCCAAACAGTCTAAGGACAAACCTGGGAAGAGATTCATGAGGCTTAGGTATCAGAATGTAAGGGACTATGTCTTACATGGAGTGATCTCACTTGAATTTGTTAGATCAGTAAGTAACATTGCAGATCCCCTTACTAAAGGATTAGCGAGGAGGCTAGTCTTATCAGCATCGAGAGGGATGGGGCTAAAGCCCTTAGAGTAGCACCACAGTAGATACCCTACCTTATCAATTGGAGATCCCATGAGATAGGTTCAAAGGGACAAACAAGCTGTTGAGTGACTATGTAAAAGCACTAAAATCTAAAACCATCCCTATGGTGCCAGTGCTTTAACTGTGATGGTTTAGGAAGAGCTAAAAACTCTGAATGAATTCAAGGTCTTTAAGACAGGGTATAGGACCACGCAGTATACCCTTGGAGAATTCTACTATAAGAGTGTGATCGTGGGGCCGCGATCTATGAGAACACGGGCTGATCTCTAGAGCACTCTCGAAACCAGATACGCGTAATGGCCGTAATGCGCACACCGACTTGAAACCTGGTCTAGTACTCGAGCTATGCTGTGTGACTAATCGAAATCTGATCAAAAGGGTCTAGTTCAAGACCTAGTTCACTACGTCCCTTCAGATGGAAATCAGTCAATACTAAGTGGAGGTTCAAAGCCCTAAGCTACCTCTACCGAATGCATAGTAAAACATCGCCATATTTTATTTTCTTTAAAACTTTGAAACTTGAGGGGGATTGTTAGAAACTTTTATTTAAAGTTTGGGTTTCCCCCCTTTTTTGATTCAAAAGAGTTCAAATAAGTTTCAAATGTTTTAAAAAGTTTTGGAGGGAAAAAAGATGTGTTCCCTCTATTTGTTTTAGTGGTTTGGGACTTCAAAACATAGTCCCATATTGGTTATTTTTTCTTTCCTTTCCTCCTTATAAGGAAGAGGGTTGGTACTTGGGTAGGGTCCCAAGGGAGGGCAAGGGCTTGTGGATTGCATTTGCATTTTGTATTTTGTATTTTGTATTTGGTCTTTGGTCTTTGGTCTTCGGTCTTTGGTCTTTGGTTCTGGGTGAGATAGAGAGTTTTCGTCTCAGTCGTAACAGTCGCCGCGGCGCGATCTGTAACCGCCGTGATTAGGGCGACGCGAATCGTAACCGCCTTCATTAAGGCGCCGCGTGATTGAGGGCGAACGTTCGTCCGTTCGAGTTTTGTCTCAAACGGCTCTCTTCCTCCCACGCCTATATAAACAGGCTATGGGAGGACTGCAAAGGTATGCAATCTCAGCGTTCTCTCTTCTTCATCCAGAAAAGTTTTTTATTCTTCTTTTGGCGATTGTTTGAGTCAGCGACCGGTTCACGAATTCTTCTTCCTGCTGCACCAGAGGAGAAGATCAGCGAGGCTGGGTGGTTGTATCCGGGGAGCAGATCGTCGAGTACCCTGTGCGATTGAGGGGGCGATTCTGTTCTTAAGACAGCGTACTACGTGCCTCCATCCAGGCCATCTCTGAACCCCTTCTGTTTTGATCTGCTGTTTGATCATCTGTTTATTGTTTAATCTGATTTCGACAAAAGTTTTTCCAACAAAAATTTTCATTGATCATTCAAAAATCTAGTGTTTGTATCAAACAATGAAAGGAAAACATTTTCTATCACTTTCACTCCTCTAATTTGTCTTATTAGAAAAAGTAGGAAAATATTTTCTCTTTCTCATAGGTGATAATTTGAAGGAAAATGGTGGAAAAAACTTTTCCACCACATGCACAAACACCATTAAAGTTGGTCAAAGGAAAAATATTATATTTTCTATCACTTTTTCTTTGACTCAAGTTCCCTAATTTTCTCTCATTTTTCCTTCAAAATTATGCATAAACACTCCTAAGTGCTAATTATTGTTATTATTATATGTGTAACATCAAAATGATATGAATTTTTACACTGCTCTACCTTTGATATATAAGGCATGACCACGATCAATGGCTCAATGCCTCAATGCCATGCCATCATGGTTTATATATGTGACCTTAGTTAATGAGAAATGGTTATTATATATAATAAAAAAAGCTAAAGAGATGGGAATGGGAGGGTGTGACAGTGACTGACCGAGTTGCCCGAGTTTCGAGGGGGACTCGGGCCTGAACCTTTGACGGCCAGTACCAGCTTTTTTCTTTCTTTCTTCTTTTTTATGTCTATCACTGACTCGGGTCATTCTTTTTTGGGTTCGCCCGCCCGATCTGTGAAATGTCGAGTCGGGCCGGCCCGACCCAGTCTCACGTCCTTATCGAGCTGCACGACAAAGCTGAGTCTGTTTCTTAGCGGGCCGTGAACCGGCACGCGCGAGTCAGTCGTATATAACTCTCTCTGATTACGGAACAACGACGCCTCGGTTTTCGTGCAATCTCTCCTGCTACGATCGCGCATGCATCCATGCATGCATGCAAAATCGGGTTTAAAAATGAGTTTCTAGGTTTCTATGTACACTATAACATGTGCTGTTTTGTGAATCATAATGCATTCATTTAGGAGGGAAAAGAAAAGGTTGACGGTGTCCAACCCCGGTTTGAAAAGTCTCTAACATGTACAAGAGTTGAGGTGTTACAAATTTGTTAAAAAAATAAGATATAGTGGTGGTCATTAGTTTACATGATCTAATTATAAATTGCAATGATGTTAATTAACTATACCAATTATTTTTTATGTTCCTTGATCTAGTTTACATGATCTAGTTTACAAGACTTGAGCCCACTGCTCTTTGATTAAATGCACTTTATTTTTATGTTTTAGTCTATATCTCTTTTCACCACCATTGAGACTGTACTTGTTTTGAAAATTTTGAAATAGATACATGCCTATATTTCAGTTCAAAAAACTATACGAATCATTGTTTTTTAAATATACAAATTGTTTAAAAAAATATTTAAGTGAACAAACAATTAATTACATACAATAATTTTTTTTAAAAAAGTATATATGTACAATTTGTCTTATGAAATATGCACATTTGATAGAAATAAAATATATATGCAAATAGATATATTGAATGTATCTCTTGCATAAAAAAATCCACATCCTCCATCGAGTGAAGTATACGCATCATGGCATATAAAATTTCAAAGTTTGAGACACAAATCTATCTCTTATTTATCAAATCTAACTCTACACTGTCACATTAAAAATTAATTACCTCAAAAATTCTGAAGATTTAATTTCAAGTATTTGAAATTTAATGTACACAGCAGCTAGTGAATGATTTAATAGACTGGATTAAAATTAATTTTTCACAGTTATAGTTAAACCTTACAATTAAAAAGGAAAGTGAATGGTTTTCTATACTATCTTCGCAATAATAATAATGATCAATTTGAGTTTAGTTCAAGACTGCTCCATATTATATTAACTTTAGATTTTATCCGTACATCAAATCAAATAAAAAATAAGTGAAGACAGTTTATAATCCACACAAAAATGGAATTGCATGTATAGATTTAGGAATGTGTGGATTTTGTTGGCCCTTCACGTGCTTCCACGTGATAAATTCGTTTTATTCAACACATAATCATTGTGTCTCAACGACAATAACCCCCCCCCCAAAAGATATAACAAATTCAACATTTTAACTAAACTACTATTCCCACGTATGCCTCTCTCACCACTTCCAAGCTTTTCAATATTTGAAAAACAAATGTTAGTATTTATTTAATAATAAATATTAAAGTTAATTACATACCCTTCCCATTAATTCCAAAAGATCTGAGGTCTGGTATAAAAGGGACACTTTCCTTTAAACTATCAATGTGTTCAATTTCTATTGAGATATTAAAAAGATTGAACAAAAAAAAAAAGTTATTAGTCTTCTGGACTGATCTTATGGACTTCTAGTCGAATCTATGTTAATCTAATTTTTTCTAATACTTAACACTGGTCTATCCACTGTATGTAAGAGATTGTATAGGCCATTCGAACTTTATTTATTTATATATTTAAAAAAAAAAGAAGTTACAACCTTCTCCACCTGTATTATTACATATTTTAATGTTTCCCATTCCCCCACCTATATCTATACATCACAACAACAAATAGTACAGACACTCCACTACTCTCATTCTTCCCTCTTTTTTTTTTTCTTTCCTTCCTCTTCACTTTAACACCCCAACAGTTGAGCTCCCCAAAGGCAACAATCTTCCCCAAACACCTAAAATCTTACACACAGACAACCCTACAAATCCAACACACAGAGACAAACTTTCCTTCTTCCAACCCTTCTTTTCTCTTCTTCAACTCCATCTCTTTTAAAAACACCCACCCACCCATCCCATCCCATCCTTTCTTCCCTTTCAAAGACAAACATTCCATCAAAAGAAAAACCAAAATCCAAGATGATCCAAGAATTGCTTGGCAGCAGTGGAGTAGGAGGAGTTGTTCATGAGGAGAGGAAGAAGATCTCCATAGGAGCTGGTGGTGGAGGCTTCATATTTGTCAACACCATCCCCACCACCTCCCCTTCTCAACCCACTCCCCTCTCATCATCACCATCTCCTTCATCCTCCGCTCCTCCTCCTCCTCCTCCCGCCGCCGAAACCAACCACCTCCGCTGCCCCCGCTGCGACTCCTCCAACACCAAGTTCTGCTACTACAACAACTACAACCTCACCCAGCCCCGCCACTTCTGCAAGACCTGCCGCCGCTACTGGACACGTGGCGGCGCCCTCCGCAACGTCCCCATCGGCGGCGGCTGCCGCAAATCCAAATCCTCCAATTGCGCTACCTCCTCCTCCGCCGCCAAACCCAAATCCGCCGCCGCCCGTTCCGACATCGGATTGGTCACGGATCATGACACTCCGCCGTCATGGGCTCCTGCGCCGCCGCAGCAGACGACGACGCATAATTCACATATCTTGGCCATTCTGAGGGCCAACTCTGCATTGAATTCAACAAACATGGAACCTCTCCTTTGGAGGAACAGTCAGTTCCCTCTTCATCTCCAACAACAACAACAACAACCACAACATGATTTTATGTTTGGTGAAGCTTCTAGTACTACTACTAGTAGTAATGCTAATGGGATCCAAGATTTGTATCAGAGGCTGAGATCGCCGGCCGCCGGGGGATTCTACGCCGATCAGTTTGGGTTGTCAAGCCGGGGACTATTGTCGTTGTCTTCGCCTTCTTCGGTGCCTGATCCGCCGGTGGTTTTGGAGCCGACGCCGGTCTCCATCGCCGGGGGTGAATTGGGGGTGTATTGGAACCAGGCGTGCACGTGGTCCGACCTGCCGGCGGCGAGGACGGGTACTACTAATGGTGCATTTCCTTGAGAGAATTTAAAAGTCTCATGTTTAATTTGTGTGCTATTTTAGTTTAGTGTTTGTTGGTGGTGTTGTGTTGTGTGTGGAATGTTTGACATGGTTGGTTAATTGGGTTGTTTTTAGTTTGGTTGTTCATGTGTGTGTGTTTTGTGGTATGTTTTCGTGGTTTGTGTGAGAATGTATTAGGGGGGTTTAGTACATTGAGGGAATTGAAATGGTACATGTACAACTCTTTCTCTTTTAAATGGATGCCAATGTTGGATATAATTGATCGAATGTCAGTACAAGTTATCAAAGTTGGGTTTGTTCCAATGCATGTTGTTTTTATTCTTCAAGTATCACATCGCTCATTTCAATGTCTTTTGCAAGGGTTTTGATAGGGATGAGATCATTTCAAGGCTGGTAAGGTCTCTGATAAGAAATCGTGTTGACAAAAACTGTCACAATCATTATAAACTTACATGTTAAGCATGTGAGGTTATCTTAAGTTGATCTCCAACAACCCTAATGAGTTCGGGCAGACTAATCCATCTCAAACTTTCCCTTCATGACTCAATAAATTTCTGATCATGTCTTCATGGATTTCCTCTGACTATACTTTTCTTGCTATGTTTATACTTTATATGCTCTACTTAAATGTGGAATGATTAGCCCAGGTTATATAAACTGCACACATTCCAATTGACAAAGAAAGCATATACAAGTCTCAACATTTCAGTCCAATATGAGAAGATTGTCCAAGCTAGCAGCTCTAGCATGTGATTGCTTCCCTTACTGTTTCTTTATCATCTCTTCTTTTCAACTAAAGTATGATAAATTATTCTAGACAAATTTACCTTCAAGGTGAAGATTCAACTTTCCTGAATAAATATATATTTTTCTTTTGAACACTGTGTGTGTGGATTAAAGAGAAGACCATCATGTGCTTTTTAGGGTTTATTCACACACAGAGACATGTATATATATTGTAAGTGAGAGAAAGAGAGAGATTGTGTGTGTGACGAGAGTGATGGATGAAAAGATTCCTTGTTTGTATTATGATGTGAAAGTGGAGGGAGAGGGGAGTGTGTGACAGCCTTTGAAGGGCTTTGGCCAAAACAAGAAGTCCGGAATCGATTCCTCCCAGTTTCGAAGAGGTTCCCTTTGCAGCTTTTTCTTTCTGTTTCTCTGAGAAAGAGAATGATGAGAGAGAGGGTGAGTTATCCTTTTGAATATTTGCAATATATATCTCTCTCTAAAATCTAACCTTGTATTCCCTTTCATTCCTGAAACTCATGCATTGACCCATACATGGATATATGTGTTTGTATGTGTGCTTACCAGTGGTTTTTTTTTTAGTGGGGTGTGTGTGTGAGTGTGTGAATGCTACATGGTTGATCAGCTAACAATTGAAGGTCATAGAGATATGGATGGATTAGATGGATATGGCATTAAGGTGGTCTCTGAGATTTTAAGTGGAAAAAGGTTCTCTGGTTTCTGTAAGTCCCTTTGGATTAATGTCACCTGTTTGGGAACTGTTATAGTGTTATTTGTGGCAGATGATATACAACATGTAAGCAAAATAGGAGAAATTTTTTTATTTGGTTGTATTTTTTATTTTCATTTCATGTCTTTTTTTTTTTTGTTAGTTTGATTCTTATTGAATAAAGTACAGTGATTCATGAATAAGGTAGATAGACATATATAACTTTCTAAATGATAAATGGTTGTATTTGGGAATTATGCGTGTCTCGTATGTAATGTGATATATTTTGGAATGTGTGAAAAAGTTTTGGTTAAGATTTTTTTAATGATATAAGAGATTAATCTTTACATATAAATAGGTTTATTCAACTCCATTTAAAATAATTATTAGAGTTTATGTTGGCTTTTTAAGATATTAATTTCCATATTTTATTCTCACGAAACTATCAATTTTTCTGAGTTATCAAAACTTTTTTGGGGCTTTATCTGACGTAATAATATTACACAAATAGGCAATAAAAATTTATATTACATAATACATTGATTTGTTTTGCAGTTAATTTACATTTGTAGTGTAGTGTCTCTAACACAATATATATATATATATATATATATACAGAAATGATGGAGTGCGGTCGTGCGATCGCGGGCCGTCCGATCGCGGGTCCATCGCATCCAATAGTCGACGTGATTCGCACCCGACCGTCCGATGCGATGGATCCGTGATCGACGGCACGTGATCGCGGCCGCACCGACCGCACGACCTCACCTAATCACGTGTGTGTGTGTGTGTATATATATATATATATATATATATATATATATATATATATATATATATATATATATATATGGTCGCGATTACGTGCGGTATGCGGTCGGTGCGGTTTACGACGTGGGCCGTCCGATCGCGGGTCCATCGCATCCAACGGTCGACGTGAATCGCACCCGACCGTCCGATGCGATGGACCCGTGATCGACGGCCCGTGATCGCGTACCGCACCGACCGTAAACCGCACCTAATCGGCTCCCTATATATATATATATATATATATATATATATATATATAAGTTGACGAACGGCGGGTGCAGCGGATCACGGGCCGCGATCACGGGTCCATCGCATCATACGGTCAGGTGCGATTCACATCGACCGTCGGATGCGATGGACCCACGATCGGACGGCCCACGTCGCGGCCGCACCTGCCGTTCGCCGCACATAATCGCAAGTGTATATATATATATATATATATATATATATATATATATATATATATATATATATATATATATATAATCGATTCGTACAGTATATACTACTATATTAGTATGTACTCGTTTAACTTAACATAAAAATATATATATTCAATTTATACAAATACATATATTTATTTTTATAATTTATTTTTTTATAAGTTATTATATATTTAAAAAATCAAAATGCATGTCCGTTGTTAAGTGAGACTGCAAAAGGACAATATTTTGCAAGAGTATAATTAGTGGAGGAGCCAGGATTTTTATAAAGGGGGGTCTAATGTAATTTATGTAAAAATATTTTTTAAGTTATATCGTGTTATATTTTTAATTTCAATAGTATAGATTAAAAATGAATATGTGTAAAATAAAATAAAGGTATTCACATAAAATATATCACTGAATAATTTTAAAAGATAATTATTATATTTTAAAACAATGTGTCAAATTTATTGTTAGTTTTTCAAACATTTTTTCCTTAGAATCCATAACAACATAATCTCTTAAATTATAAAACATAAATAAACATCATTTCATTCAAATTTAAATTGATAATTAGTTTACCTATTGCAATTGATTCCCAAACTTAATTTTACTGCTTTTTCTTCTGTAAATCCAAAACTCAAGGTAGAGAATACTTAGAAATAACAAATATTATATTTGATAATTTTAGATATTTATACAAATATTGTAAATTTTAAACAAATTAGTAAAAATGACAATAAGGTAAAAGATATAAATTATATGTTTTCAAAGTGTGAAGAGGAGAAGATTGACTATTCTTGATTGTAGGAAGGTTAATAGAATAAAAAATAAAAATTAGGGATATTTTAAGAGATAAAAAATGATATTATGAACAATTAAAATTAAAAAAAATATATTCAAAATATATTTTTTTTAAGATAGCTAGACGGGGCTGCCGAGGTGTGCGGTCCATGACCGCGCGGACCACTGTTGGGTTTATTTTCTTGTTTTATGTGGAGCCGTGGATGGAGGGTTAATTATAAAAGAAGGGGGTGACGTGTGTGGTGTGCCCTAATATAATGAATCATGGGTTTATTTTCTTTTTTACTTTTTTATTTTTTGCATGGTGCCATGGTGGCCTGGGCTGGGCGGGCTGTTGTTTTGTTGTTGCTGTTGCGGGCTGGGGCTATGGGCTATGGGATGGACCTTGATAAAGTTTTTTAAAAAGGTGCTGCTACACTCAGTCACATTCACCAATCAAAACATAGGCCCTATATATTTCGTTAGAGATTTAATTAATCATATACCTCGTTAGATGTGGTATATATCTCATTGAAGTTAATTGAGTTTGAAATGGAGCGATCTGTATTTTTTATTAAAACATATACCTCATTAGATGATGTTTACTATTTAAAAAAAAATGAAAGCACTTGAGGTCTGAATTTTGGTTGGTGAATGTGACTGAGTGTATCATTAAATATATTATGCAATTAGTTGGAGCATATGTCTATTTTTTTTATAAAAGCATGTACCTCATTGGATGGAGTATACTATTTTTTTAAAAATTCTTCTAATCAGAATTATCATTAGATGAGGTAACATTATTCTAATCAAAATCATCATTGACCGCTTAAGTAGGCCATTTCTGGGCTGCGCACAAACCCATGTTAGGCCCATACTGTTTCCGATCCAGCTCATATCAAATGGGCTGGGCATAGTTTAAAGTCGGCCAATCACATTGCAGCCCAATGAAGAATCTACATTTTAAAATAATCGGCCGTTCAAATTAGGCAATAGAGCACTGATACACGCAGTCTGTTTTACCGCCCGTTTTATAGCCTCATATGTTATGATAACATAATATACAGTGACTGCACTATCATAGGCGGTGCTATTAGTATATTGGGCCCGGCCCAGATTTTGTAAGTAATTTACTTCCTACATACAATATTTGTGTTTTATAATATATGTCTTTCTATTTTATATATAAATAATTTTTAATCATATAATATTAATCCAATCTAAATATCAAAATCACTTTAAAAATAGAAAATTAAATCTAATTTGTATTGTAGATTTAAATTAAAATATATTGGTTTAATGAAATAAGAAGGGAGTATGTCTCACTTCAAATCATATCATTTAAATAAAATGATATGAGATATTATCTAAATAGTAATATAAATAACAAAAAATTAATGCCATGTTTCAAAACAGGTTTTGGAATTAGTTTTTTTTTCCAAAAATTTAATTTAAAACTGAGTTTGGAGAAAGCTGTCTCTCTACAGTTTATGAAAAAATAGTTTTTGGACACTTTATTTGTCAAAATGTGTTTGCAGTTTTTAATTAAGCTATAATTTATTTTTTTTGAAAATAGATTTGAAAAAAATCAGATTCTTCCGAACCCATAAATCATAATCTTTCCAAATCTACATCAGAATCTCATATCATCTTAACAAATCAAATCTTTATATGATTTTTTTAATCAAATTTAAATATCAATATCCTCATTCTATGAAAAATACTTGATGATTTTGTTAAAATAAGAATAAATTTTTTTTAATTAAAAACTAACATTAGCCCATCCCAAAATGATTTTCTTGATCCGCCCTTGTGCACTATTATAGTATATGAGGTTCTATCATAGTATATAACACATTTTTTTATTATATTTTTTAATTTAAAAAAAATATGCTCATGTATATCAATATATACTTCATTTCATATAATAGCATGCACTTCATTTGGAGAGCGTGTGATTTTTAAAAAAAAAGAAAATCGGTGTGGAGTGCAATTGGGGCTGCAATGGGGGCTAGATGTATCATTTTCATTAGGCAATAACACACTAGGCCCATGTTTGATTGGAGAATTAAGTTATTATGTGGTTTATGATTATTCTAGTATAAATAAGGATAAAATAATTTTGTTGTTTGGTTGTATTTTAAATTATTTTCGTTAGAAAACATAATAAGGGAAACTAATTAGAGGTTCTCAGAGCTACCCCCCACTTATTTTTAAGTCCCTGGACTGTTTTGACTTTTTTCTAGATTCCTATCTCTCAAACTCATTATTTTTATATCCAATTTAACATTTTTCGTTAGACCGACCCCATTTTAGACTTCCGAAAATACCTTTTCAACAAATACATTTATCCAAATAATCCAAATCTCACCTTCTTCCCCAAGACAGCTCTTCTATTCACATTTTCTCATTTTCCCCCACCAAATCATAGAGAGAACGAGAGAATGCAACCCAAACCCAAAATCATTTCTTTCATCACGCATGTTCGCCCACCCTGTGTTTCTTCTCCATTCAAAACCCCAACAAGTCCACCATTCAAAACCCTAAAAAGTTTACTCTCTATGAAACCCTAAATAGACCACTAACCCAATGCTTCCCCCTACGACGACGATGACAGCGACGACGATGGAGAACCACATAGACTTCAACACATAGAAATATGCCTATTGTAAGTTATTTTAATATGTTCTTTTCAAAATCAGTTCTTCAAATGAATATCTAGATCCAGATTTAATGTGTGATATTCCTTTCCATGTAAAGTATACTTTAGTGATATATTTCATGTTATAACATCATTCTTTTCCTATGCTTGAGTGATATGTTTCACGTTGGTCTCTTGGTACACTGTTATGGATTCTGAGCACGCTGTTAAGTATTTTCAGTACAATATTAGGTCATATTGGTACAGTAGTAACATATGTTGTCCTATGTTATTCCGTGCATGATATATCCAAATTATTGATTTATGATTATTAAGGAATACATGATTTTTAGATTTACATATTCTCTTAAAAGAAACTAGTATGTGGCGTACATAAATTCATCTTTATTAAAAAAAACTTGTTATGTTAGTATCTCATTAAAAGAACTAGTATGTTAGTCTCTTCGTACATTATTATGGTATGTTTTAATGATTTTGTAATATTTTTTTTCCTAAATGACTCAACCAATCATCACATCTTTCCTTTCATGATTTTAAAATTTTTTCCTTCACTAAATAGGGTTTAATTCAATTAATTTGTGATATTGGTTTTTATGTATCCAATTATGATTCCATTAACGAAGATTAGGTCGGAGAGAAAGAAGAAAAATAGGATTGAGTCACAAGCAGATCCGAATGCAGTGTCATTGTATCGTTGTTCAAGATGCAAGGGTCTTTGACATAACACGAAGACATGCAAAATTCAGTTGTAGTTTTAAAATGAAGTAGTTGATACAATTTAAAAAATAACTTATGTTTTAATTAAATATTCTAATTATCATGTATGGACATTTATTTGTATTAAGTTAGATTATCTTATATGCCTATTGCTTATTGAGTGCATGTTGATCTGATGATGCTTAAACTATTGTGAATGCATACAGGGTAGTAAATAAAGTGGATCTAGATGGACTAGTAATATATTGATAGTGCATAACAGTGTACCTACATGAATTAATAATGCATTGGTAGTGCGTAACAGCGTACTCAAATGACTAATAATGTATTACAAATGAATCACAATGTGACCAGATGGACTAACATGACTATCATTCATTACACAACTTATCATTTATAGCACAACTGTTATTCATAACACGACTATCATTCATAATACAACTTCATTCATAACACGTACAACTATACTATTCATAATACAATTGTCATTCATAGCAGATTTATCATTCATAATACCACTTTGCTCATAACACAAACAATTATTAGATAAATTATATCATTCAAAACACAACTATCATTCATACATAACTTATATTCATAACATCAATTGGTCAACAAATGTACATTAGATCCATTCAAACACAACTTCCGTTCATAATGGTATAACACAAGTTATATAATATAACACATTTTTTGTCAATTTAAAACACAACTTCATATCCATTCAAGTTATTTGTATAATAGATCTATTCAAAACATGTCTTGTCCATTCATAACACATTTCATTTGTATCGTCTTAGAATCTTCGCAAAATATTTATCTCTGAATTTTGGAATGTCGACTTAGTCAGCCGAAAATAAAAAAATTGGGAATATGAAGGCTATCCACCGCCGAATGAAGTCTTTCACGTCCTCTTCATCCTCGAACTCCACTAAGGACAACATATTTTCCTTCAATGTTTCCCTTGTGACATGACATCATTGGTCAAATACTTAATCTTCAATCTGGAATCCATTAAAGTCAAGTCTATGACTGCCCTCTCCACAAAAGCAAGAAACATTATTATTAAGGCAACCTTCTCAGCCGTCAGCAACAATCTATAAAAAGAATAATAACATAAAATAAACATAAGTTATTGGGAATTAACAATGTACCCATAATCCATAACAAAGTATTGAGAAGAATTAACAATGTACCCATCATTCAAAACAGTGTACCAATAGCAAAATACCTTACAAAAGACCAATTGATATATTTTTTTAAAACATGTTTCCCCAATGAATTTATAAACTAAACATTCTCGTATATATAAAACCATATGATGCACAAAAGCAAATTGAAATGCAAGAAAGTTGTTGATGGTTTATTACATTATCAAAATTAGTACATCACTCATCAACTAACAAAAAAGTGTAGCAAGAAGCCATAACTACTAAGAGACTACGAAAATATGTTCCAAGCATATTACAAGCCTAAATGAAGTCATTTTTTTGATAAACAGAAAAAAATTAATATAGGACAACCCCTTCAATGTGCTGACTAATAAACAGAATAACATAGGACAAACATATGTTACTGAAAAGAATGAATTAACAATATACCCCTAACAGAGTTTACATTATCTTTCTTTGATAAACTTATCATGGAGACATAGACCCATAGACCCCCTAAAATAAGTATATCACATGCTTATGTTAAGTCCTTTGATGAATAAATAGAGTTCATTCTAACCCATCAAAGCATAATCATTGCCGTGTTTGTACATACTAAACCGATATGTTTAGTTTTAAGGAATGAACTTGTATGTTCTTCATTTTCTTCCAAGCATTAGAGATGTGGAGTTACTGTTATGCCCCGAGGCGACCGTCCCCGAAGCGTTACCAATCAAACAATAATCAAAAGGATCAAATAAGATAACAAGGCTACAGGGAAGTGGTAGCCAATAAAAAGAAATGATGCGGAAGTATAATATACAATTAAGTCTGTAAATCAAAAACATTATTACAGACTCGAATACACAATTACCGTCCTGTGAGAGCCCAAGTCTAGTCCAAATACAACAATATGTGCGACACGCACAATTACTAATACATACACAAAAATAGGATTGCTGATAGCCCCACACTTGCCAACCGGAAGCTGAGACACGCCACACGCGAACTACGCTAGAGGGATGCTCCACCTCCACGCCCCACTGTCCCTGGCGGAAAACAACACACGAGGGGTGAGCTACAAGCTCAGTGAGTGGCAAGAATCCAACTCAAGAATAATAATATAACACTAACATATTTTCCTTTCAAGGAAAGATATGGATGGGAGAACACCGACATATATAAATGTCACGTAGAGTCGTGACCACACATCACCCTCACCCTCACCCCGAAGGGGGAAAAACTGTTGGGACTTTTGAAAAACAACTAATCCATTAACACTAACGAATTGTAACAGAAACTAATACCAAGCTACAAAGATTCTCCACAACTAGATAAATACATATCAATACCTCGCATCATCCGGTGGCCCTCTCCCGGGTAATCCTCATCCTAAGGGCCATCCATGGTCAGTACTCAAGCCTCGTACGACGGTGGCATCATACTCTGGGCATTTCCCACGATATGGATTCACCCATGGTCGGTACTCAAGCCTCGTATGTTAGTGACGTCATACTCTGAGCATTCCCGACGATACGGCATCACCCGTGGTCGGTACTCCTAGCCTCGTATGATAGTCACATCAAACTCTAGGCATTCCCAACGATATGGATTTATCCGTGGTCGGTACTTAAGCCTCGTATGGTAGTGACATCATACTCTGGGTATTCCCGACGATACGGCATTACCCGTGGTCGGTACTTTAAGTCTCGTATGATAGTCACATCAAACTCTAGGCATTCCTAACGATATTATGGCACAATGCAGGACAGACTCAACCCCGGGTAGCTTCGACGCACGATGATGTAGGGAAACAGTACTCCACGTTCGCAATATCATCCGGTAGCCCTCTCCCAGGTAGCCCTCTCCCTGGCGGCCTTCCGATGGCACGGCGGCACCATGCAGGGTAGCTCCAACGCTGGGTAGCTTCGACGCACGATGATATGTGGAGGAAGCACTTCGTGCTCGCAATACGATCCACACACGCTTAACACAGGTAGGCCTAACATACTATTGTCATAGCTATCAAGTAACAAACACCGAATAGCCTCTACGCACGATGATGTAGAGAAACAGTACTCCACGCTCGCAATATCATCCGGTAGCCCTCTCCCAGGTAGCCCTCTCCCTGGCGGCCTTCCGGTGGCACGGTGGCACCACGCAGGGTAGCTCCAACGCTGGGTAGCTTCGACGCACGATGATATATGGAGGGGGTACACCATGCTCGCAAGACGATCCTCCCGAATCAACTACTATCATCTAGCAATTACCAATTGATATACAGAATTCTCTTGAATTCCCGCACAGATGCATCACTTGGATGCAGGGGAAAGAAGCTAAACACTCGCACTCAATTATGACAAGACATGATCCTGAAGGCGGGTCATGCACACGCCTAACACAGGTAGGCCTAACATACCATTTTTATAGCTATCGGGTAACAAACACCGAGTAGCTTCTATGCACGACGATGTAGGGAAACAGTACTCCACGCTCGCAATATCATCCGGTAGCCCTCTCCCAGGTAGCCCTCTCCCTGGCGGCCTTCCGGTGGCACGGTGGCACCACGCAGGGTAGCTCCAACACTGGGTAGCTTCGACGCACGATGATATAGGGAGGGGGTACTCCATGCTCGCATGACGATCCTCCTGGATCAACTACTATCATCTAACTAATACCATTGCTAATGAATTCTTATGAATTCCCACACGGATGCATCTCTCGACGTGGGAAATAAGTCCTTGCACTCAATCAGGATAGGACATGATCCTAAGGGCTGTCATACACGCGTCTAACACAGATAGGCCTGACATTCTATCATCATAGCTATCAGATAACAAACATCAATACAACAATGAATTCTCATGAATTCCCATAGAGTTGCATCACTTGGATGCAGCAAGATAGCTACTATATTTGCCCACTAAAACAAGTATGCTCCTGATAAACAATAGATCATAGATATACCTATCACAGATAAGGCCAAACAATTAAACATACACACAATTATCACATGAGAGTTCCTATCACAACAAGAGTGCATAGACCACATGTCCAAGGAACCTAGCATTCAAGAATTAACCACACTAGCATCTATCAACACGAAGGCAATACTACGAAAGGACACCTTTAGTATAACATACCCAACATTTCATGCTATATATATAAAAGCTGCAAAGTGATAATAGCAATATTATTTGAAAATCAATAATGAGTATAGCTATAGAACCCCATGGGTACGCGACGCACAATCACATGCATCGAGCGCTTCCCAAAAGGGGTGGATCGAACCACTCACCAAAAACCCATTCATTGCGAGTTCCGCCAACGAAAGCTGCAAAACACAACCAATGATTATCAAATCAAACATGAAGTTTCTTGGCACCTATATATAAGCCTATTTCATGAAGACCACAACTCCTGATATTGTCCACACCATGCATAATAGCTCTTTGACACATATTTATACAAGACTAGTCCATCTACAGCAATCAGCCCCAAACATTGGTCTCCACGGCATAAAATACACATCCAAAAATTCTGAAATAAATCATACACATACTCTGATATGTTAGGATCATAATCCGTGAAGACATCAAATTCTGATTTAATCTTGAAATACCCGAAATAAATTATTTTCAGAAACAGGTCTATTTCTACGCGAATCTGGACAGGCCATGAACATTAGGCTATAACTTTCAATACAGGTAACCAAACGACACCAAATTTCATATGTAACATGTAGACACATAGATGATCATATGAAATGAAGACATAAGTCTCAAAATATGCCTCTAAATACCCCAAACACAAGAATCTTTAGGAGACAGAAAATCTGTCTTACAACACAAAGTCACCCCATTCATACATTAACACAACCATCCTATATGCAGCATCAATTACTCATAACAACACTCTCATGCATGCCCTCTACAACACCCTAGCAAGCATAAAAGTAGGGGTAGAGAATTACCAAAAGATGGGGAGGAGAAGGGAAGGTGTTGGGCTCACAATGACACCACACACACACCCACCATCACCACCATCTCCTTCACAGCACACCTTCTACTTGGCTGGACCAAAAGGGGAGGGCAAAACAGGGGATCAGCTAGAGGAGGAGGAGAGGAAGGATAAACATCAACAACAACAACATAAGCACTCACATACACCATGATCTTATTCTTCTCCTTGCTCCACCATCTTCTCCTTCTCCCACTCATTGTGGCATTTCCACAAACACATGAGGGAAAAACATTGGATCAGCTAGGGGAGAGGAGGAGAAGGAGGAGAAACATCAACACAACATACACAACTCACTATACACACATTCTTACACTCTCTCTTGAGCTTCTTCTTCTCCATCACCTTCACTTCCTCCACCCAAAACACACATAAGAGGGGGGGCTGGACCAGAAATAGAGAGGAGGAGAGACCCCAGGTCGTGCACATTTGGGGGAGGTTAAATAGACAAAAGAGGGAGAATGACCAAGTTGTCCTCGGACTTAAAACCCTGAACAGCCTTCACTTAAACAACCATAACTTCCTCAATACAGCTCCGAATTACATGATTCTAATGCCATTGGAAAGATAAGAAGATTATCTACAGCTTTTATGTTTATACCTAGATCAAATAACCTCTCCAGCTATTCCAAAATCTAGGCTAAACATCTTACAGGGCTGCTGCCTGGATTTCTCATCTTCGGGGTATACTCGAAAAAATATCAATAACTTTTGATATACGAATCCAGTTGATCCAATTCCACTTCTATATGGAATCTATCTCAAAACTGAACATCTCATAATAATATCGGATTTTTAGCTTTTCATCTTGAATTTTAACAAAACCAAATCCGAATACCAAATCAAAACTGCATAATTCCAAAAACGTCAGAATGCGACGAAAATTTATAGGTTGGCCAATGCCAGTACCAGGAGAATAGATATGCAGTTAGATTTTGAAATTGAATGTCTAAACTATAAGAATAAATACAATTCAATATTTAACAGCAAAAAAAGTGACACAGACATAACGGTTACATTACCTCCAGATCAAAATTACAGACAAAAAAAAAAATGAAACTCAGAATTAACAAATACATTATAATAGTGTATCCATATAGTTTAATAATGTAATCATAAAAGTTAATAATGTACCCAGATTATATAACAATGCACATAGCACATAACAACATACATTTCACAAAACCAACAAGTAAGACACACAGAATTGTTTATATCTGCTTTCTTTTATAGAAACAATGGATGTTTTCATTGATTCCTTCTTCATTTTTGTCTTCAAAAGAGTTTTGGTGGATTCCTCGGAAGGAGCTTTGATGTCTTAAAAGGAGCTTTGAATTGTATTGTATTTTGAGATTTCATGGATAGGTTGGGATAATTTTTGAGGAAAATCCTATAGAATGGGCAAAAATAAAAAAAGCTAACAAACATGTACACACACAAAAAATAACAGTGTATACACAGACAAAAATAACAATAAGTAATAACAATGGATCATGATAATGCATTTTCATAACTAGATTTCATAATAACATCTAATATGCTCCTAGATGTTCATTAATACTCCAAATGTGCATATATCATTCCTAACAAGGGTAAATTGAACAATACAATTTATTTTGGGTATATCATACATGGAATAACATAGAACAATATAGGTTACTATTGTATCGATATGATCTAATATTGTACTGAAAATACATATCATATTGTCCAGAATCCATAACAGTGTATCAAGAGACCGACATGGAACATATCATACAAGCAGAGAAAAAAAATGATGCTATAACATGAAATATATCACTAAAGTATATCATACATGGAAAGGAGTACCACATATTAAATATGAACCTAGACATTCATTTGAAGAACTGATTTTGAAAATAACATATTAAAATAACTTAAAATAGGCATATTTCTATGTGTTGAAGTCTATGTGGTTCTCCATCGTTGTCGCCGTCGTCGTTGTCGTAGGGGAGCGTCAGATTGGTGGCCCATTTAGAGTTTCATATGGAGAAGTTTTTATAGGGTTTTGAGTGGTGACCTTGTTAGGGTTTTGAATGGAGAAGAAACACAAAGGGTGGACAAACATGATTGATGTAAGAAATGATTTTGGGTTTGGATTGCATTCTCTCATTCTCTCAGTGATTTGGTGGGGAAAAAAGGAGAAAAGGTGAATAGAAGAGATGATGTGGGGAAGAAGAATGTGAGATTTGGATTGTTTGGGTAAATGTATTTATTGAAAGGGTATTTTCGAAAGTCCAAAAAATGAGTCTGATGGAAATTGTTAAGTTGGATCTAAAAAAATGAGTTTGAGAGATAGAGACTTAGAAAAAAGTCAAAAAAGTTAATGGACCTAAAAATAATCTGGCTGTGAGGACCTCTAATTACTTTCCCCAAGTTTTTGTTGTTTAAATAAAATCTTAATAAGGTGTGGATAATGATTTGTAAAAGCTGAAAAAAAATGATGACAGTTAAATTATAAGAAGTGATCGATAACGATTATTTTGTCAGTGGGTCAACATACATTTTTAGATTGAATAACCTAAAATAACTTAATTTGAGAGGTTGATTGGAATCTATATATACAATTTTATACCATTTAATTTTGATATACAATTTCTCATTTATTCTAATAATCCAAACATTCATAATAAGACTAATCCAACTAATTCCCATTTATTTCAGACCTATTCTCAAACCAATTATGGGCGTAACGGTTTTGAAAAAGGTGAAAAACATGTTTAAGTCAAAATTATATTTCAGTAACAAAATAATTTTTTAAAAAGACAAGTAAATAAATCTCTTAAATATTCCCCTTTGTTAACAGGGGGTTTTGTGTGATTCCGCTTTTTAATTCAATAGAATGATCAAACGTATTACTAAACGGGTTTTGAAGAATAGACTTAATTAAAAAACTACTTATAGTTTTTAAGAAAAAAAATTATTTAAAAAAAATACAAAAAATGTGTTTTATACAAGAACAATAATGTTTTCTAGTCCCCAACTTCACAGGCCCCATCATAGGCCCGATGAGGTGACAATAGGACATTACCTATTATACCCTTTACTTGATAACAATCTCAAGATTTATTCCAAGAATCATGGAGTATTATTAATTCTTTATGTATATCTCAACCAAATTATTATTATTTTCTTAAATGAGATCTAAACAAATAATAAAAAAAGGAAGATAATTAAGGTAATCTTCGAAGATCCATCTCTTCTTCTTGTTGTCTTCTCTGTATTTCCTCCTCCTCAATAGTCTATATGTGGCCATTATTGCTGCTCACCTTGTAGCTCTCTCGGATTTTTTAATCCTGTGAAGTTCGAAAACATTGTTTTGTTCTTTATGGAGTTGGATATTTCATCACGCCTACCGGATTAGGTTTTTTTTAATGTTTTGAATGTCATTTTTCATAGTTGGATTTGTTTTTTTTATAATGTTACATTTTATATATAGAACATTCTTCATTTTTTTAAATCTGTGTCGTTTTTGTTACATTCGTAAATGTAACAGTCAACCGCATATGTGTATTAATTTATATTTGTTACATTCATAAATGTAACAATGAACTACGTATAAATTGAATGGAATGTAAAACATTTAGAAATACATATATATATAAATGTAACAATTTTTATTAAAATGAAACTAATAGTTCATGTAATATTTATTAAATATAACTCACAGCAAAACAAGTGTTTGATATTTTCCATGAAATGTAAAGATTCGTTTTAAAATTGTTTAAACATTGCATGAAATGTAAAACATTTATGTAATGTAAATGTAACAGTGTTAATGTAAATGTAACAAATGATGTAAACATGTAGGAAATATTTTTACTGCTGTTTGAAGGATTTTAACGAAAAATAATTTAGGTAGTTTTGGTGTAATTTAGGTAAGTTTTGATGTAATTGAAATAAAAAATTCAATTATTATGTAAAGATTTCAAATTTTAAATTTTGAAATAGGGTGTAACTGAAATTATTATGTAAAAATTTGTAACCGAATAGAGAAAAAAGGGGATGTGGGTTAATGAGATATATTTTAATGAAGGGCATATCCGTATTTTGCCATTTTACACTTTTTCAAAAGTCAACAAACCATTCAAAACCAACCAATAAAATAATAACACCTCATGGAGCTTGTGAATGAGACTTATGATTTGGGGCCTAGGTATCACCACTGTTACAAGAATCAAAATCTATTAATTCAAAACCTTTTAACATCTTTTCAAACTCTACCTAAATTAATATTTTAGAGAAAATCATAATTTTTTTAACCGATTATCAAACGACCCCTCATCAAGTGAGTGTGCATAATGATGTTTATCAAAAAAAAAATTTGCCAAGATCTTTTTTAAAAAGTCGAACACAAACAAAACCGTTGCCACGTGTTATGCCAGCGAACAAGTGAGATCAGAATCACAACCACCGAAAGAAAACAAAGAACAAAAAGAAAAAAGAAAAAAAGAACGCCACGCCCCGCTTCATATCCACGCGGTATAGAATAACGGAAAACCAGACACGAGCGTAATTAATCCAGGCCTACAGGGACAATCTCGTCATTTCATCAACGTCCCATCCCTACCCTTAAATACACCCCCCCTTTCTTCCGAGCAACACCAGAAACACCGACACAATTTCCTTCCCAAAATGGACCTCCGAAAATCGATCGAAAACCAGACCGACTGGTCCCTCTCGATCGCCCACCACGTCGGGTCGGCCCGATCTCCGCCCGACTCGAACCTGGTCCTCTCCCCCGTCTCCGTCCACTCCGTCCTCGCCATGGTCGCCGCCGGTTCCACCGGGTCGACCCTCGACCAGTCGCTGAAGTTCCTCCGATCGGACGGCGGGGAGGGTGAGCTGAGGTCCCTGTCGTCGCAGCTGGTCCAGATTGTGCTCGCCGATGGTTCGGCTTCCGGTGGGCCCAAGCTGGCCTTTGCGGGTTCCGTTTGGGTCGATCGATCGCTGTCTCTGAAGGCGGAGTTCGAGAAGGTCGTTAGGGAGATCTTCGGAGCCGAAGCCAGGGCCGTCGATTTTCAATCCAAGGTCACGTACTCTCTCTCTCTCTCTCTCTCTCTCTCTAACGCGGTAAATATTGACTGGTGTTTCGCGTTGATAAGATAAGCTAACGTGACCGGGGGGTTGTGACGTGTGAGTGAGTTCCGAAACGCCGAGTTTGAATCAATATGGGCCAGAGTTTTATTGAAGACCGGGAAAATTGTAAAAAAAGCCACGTTGGGATGTTAAATGGGAAGGAAATGATTTTGTTTTAGAGTGTTTACACTGTAAACACGTTTTGCAGTCCTTTTAGTCGTCTTCACATAATCAACTAGTACACTATATACTCAATTACATAGTATATATTCAGTTATAAAAAATGTACATTCAATTCATATAAATGAAAGAATTGATTATAACATTTTCTTTGTTTTAAAGACTCCAGTTATAAAGTGTACATGTAACTCTTAAATAAATAAATAAATAATAATGTGTACATGTAACAGGGGACTGCACATATGATGCACATGGTGACAGAGTTTGTGATAAAAATCTTAAGGGGTACTTTTTGGAAAATCATATAATTTTTTGTAGTTTTTGGAGCTATGGATTCTTAGTCTTTACTAAGGTAGCATTTGGTAACATGATTACAAAACTGATTTTCTGTAAGTGTTGAGTTTAAAACAAATTTTATGGGGAAGCTCCTTCCCTCAGTTTTATTTAATTGTAGCTTTTGAACATTATTTGTCTGAAATGTGTATACAGGAAACTACGATTGTAAAACTGTTTGATTGCATGATTGCAAAACCAATTTTATGCAAACAGTTTGCCTAAAAAAACCATCATTAAATTCAGTGCCTTGAGAAATGTAGCAGATGCATGTGGAACACTCTTTAAGGGGAAGGGGGGGGGGGGGGAGATATAATATGATACATGTACATCATATAACTGTGAATATGAAAAGCAACTCGCAAGGGATTGGCTCTTTGACCAATGTTGTTGATTTCCTACCTATAGTTTTAGAGTTTGAACCATGGTTTATCTATTATGTGTGATTCCTTGTATCGGAGTTTGCCTCAAGTTTGGTTTGAGACCTTTGTTTTGTGTAAAATATGTTCCATGAAGTTTCATGTGTAATCTCTTGTTCATATTATGATGCTTCATGATAGGCATCTAGATAAGATAGCATTTAGGTTCTGTTTGGAAGTGTGTTTTGACTAATTATGTGTTTAGGAAGCAAACTTAATCCAAACTCCTCATATCGAAACACACATTTCCGCCTGACTTTTTAAAAGGCATAATGAGCTTTTGAAAAACTGACAAAATAGGAGTTAAAAAAGCTAAAATTCTAGTGTTTGTTTAAAAAGATAATAATAAATGAAAGTTGCCTTTCAATCCTTTACATTCAATTTGACTAGAGGCACCGTTTAGATCTGTGTTTAGTATTTCAAAATCCCCAAAAAATCAAACATGGATACATTTTCAGCTATTACAAAGCATGTTTTCACTTTTTAGTGAACTTTTCAAAAGCTAAAACGGGTCCTTAGGCCTGTTTGGGAATGTGGTGGGAACCCCCACATTCTTATAAGTGGGGGGTTGAATAAACTTTTGAGAATTTTAAGAGCTTTTTAAACATGAGCTGTTTTGTACATAAAACATGTGAAATGCGTCCCAAACTCCCACCATCACATTGTTTTTTAATCTGCAGTGCAATTATAGTCCATCATCCACCGCAAAATCCGCTCAATGCGGATGCAAACGGGCCCTTAGAAAGGAATGAATAGAATCTCTGTTCCAATGGAACCTCTTAAATCACAATGTTTGCTGTAGTATATAGTTCTCCCATGTTGATATTCACACATCTAATCTGACACTCTCTCATCTCAATTGGTGTGGGTTCACAACCAAAGCCCGCCGAAGCCACCAAGGAAGTGAATTCATGGGCGGAGACGGCGACCAACGGCCTCATAAAGGACGTCCTCCCGCCGGGCTCTGTCAACAGCAACGCCCGCCTCATCCTCGCCAACGGCCTCTACTTCAAGGGCAGCTGGAAGGACAAATTCGACCCCTCCGTGACCTCCAAATCTGACTTCCACCGCCTCGACGGCTCCTCCATTAAGCACCCCTTCATGACCAGCCGCAAGAAGCGCTTCCTCCGCTCCCACGACGGCTTTAAAGTCCTCCGCATGCCCTACGCGCAGGGCCGCGATCAGAGGCAGTTTTCCATGTACCTCTTCCTCCCTGACGCGCGCGACGGCCTGCGCACGCTCTCCGAGAGGCTCGCGTCCGAGTCAGGCTTCCTCGACCGCCACTGCCCGACACGGGAGATCGAGGTGGGCGAGTTCCGCGTCCCGAAATTCAAATTCTCGTACGCGTTCGAGGCGTCGGCCACGCTGAAGGAGTTGGGGCTGACGCTGCCTTTCTCGGCCGAGGCGGAGCTGACGGGGATGGTGGAGTCGGAGGCGGTGGGTAAGGGTCTGACCGTGTCGGGGGTGTTCCACAAGGCGTTCGTGGAGGTGAATGAAGAGGGAACGGAGGCGGCAGCCGCGTCTGCGGCGGTGGTGATGCTGAGAGCGCTGGCGGCGGCACCCGATGACTTCGTGGCGGACCACCCGTTCGTGTTCGTGATCAGGGAGGATGTGACAGGGGTCGTGGTGTTCTACGGTCATGTTGTCGATCCTTCCGTTGTGAGCTCTTGAAACTGAAACTGGATTGGATTCAGTTAGTGCTGGATTTGATCATGCAACTGTTAGGAAATCTAATGACAAAACTTACACGTGTCAGTTTTATGAAATTTTGAATATCGGGACTCGCGAACTCTTATAAGTTCTTGGTCTCTCTTGAAAAATACCTGGGTTGTCTTTTTGTTTTCTTTTATAATCTATGTATCTCCTGAGAATCACATGGTTTTACATTTCTTTTTATCTATCTATGTTGTTTGGTATGGATTAAAGAATAGTAAATATAGGTTTTGGATTGACTGTTTGATGGGGATTCACGCGGGGTCGGTGCCGACTTTTAGGCACAGTACCGCAAAAGTTCAAAATTATAAAAACTTCAACGGCCATTCCTGCAATTATTTTTCCGAAATTACCCCTGCTTTTGTTAGAAAACTACTGAATCAGCATAGACAATTTTGGATCTAGTTCACCTCATAAATTCTTATATTCAGATCCCAACATTTAGCTACTATAAAAGTACAGGAGAATTGATGAATGAGTTGAATAATTCATGAGTTATATTATCCTCCCTAGCACATGAATTGTCCATGTGTCTGAGTAGATTTAAATTGGATGGGTGAATGGCATTTCTGTAGTTTCTATGGAGAGAGTGGGATTATTAACAGTTCCGGATTCCTAGGGGACTAGCAACTTCTCCAATCTCAAAGCAGGGGGAAATCCTGTGCACTGTGAGTCACAGACCCATGCTTTACATGATACATACCAATAAATCACTTCCCCATCATTTATAAATACAAAAAATTCATTGTTTGGAATTTATTACTTGTATGCTTTGACGCGTATACATAGCAGCATAAATAACTTCCAAATGAATCTAAACCCCACCATGGGTTTTTGCTTCCATTGGAGATTTTCCTTTTGTATTTTCCATTAAGTGGTAGGCTTTGCTAAAGAGAGGAAAAGAAGAAGAAGAAATAGGTAACAGAGGAGGAAGAGAAAATGGAGAAACCAAGTCCGGTGCCAGTTTCACAGATCCCCACTCAGCCACCAGTGTTCTACACAGGGCCCAGGGCTTCTTCTCTTCCACCCACTGAGCAGCTCCAACACCTCCACTACTGTGTCCACTCAAACCCTTCTTGGCGTCAGCTCTCTCTCTCTCTCTCTATATATATATATATATACTGTGTGTGTGTGTGGGGGGGGGGGGGGGTGTGCTTGATTTATTTTTTTGTTTAATTTGTTGAGCATCCTTTCTTTTGAGGTGATGTTTCACTTTGATATGTTTGATGTGCTTTCCTCTCTTTCTTTTGAGGTTGTTACCTTTATGAGATTCATTCTAAAGATAGTATTTGAAAATACGTATGGATGATTCTGCTTTTGAAGAAAATTTATAAGTAAAACATCTTTTCATTTATAAAATAAAAAAATTAATGAAAAAGGAGTTTTTCAGACAAAACGGACGGTTTACTTCTAGAAGCAGGTTTAAGTGAAAAACTCATTTTTAAATGGGTTTTCAAAAGCTACCTAAGAATTATGTTCATCTGTTTAATGTTTTAAACAATTGTTCATATAAAAGCTTCATTTTATACTGTAAAAAATGATTGCTGATTCATCACTTCTGATGCTATAAGTAGTATAAAATTTTTATTATTATTGATGATGACTATAGAGTTACTTAGATCTTCTCAACACAGAGACATTATTGCATAACATGATTAAAATATGGGTGCACTCAGTTCTCGTCGGATGTAATTTAGCATTTTTTTAAAAATCGTATTGTTTAGAAATTATGCATAACTTGATATTCTTGGTCTAATTCAAATATGTAATTTTGCTTTTCTTTAGAAATTATGCATGACTTGATATTCTTGGTCTGATTCAAATACTCTTGGTCTAATTCAAAGATCTTGTCCGATGTGGTTTGAATATATGCATGGCACAGCCTGTTCTTTCTCCATTAAAATTAAGACGTGCAAATATAATTTCCTTATGAAAATTTGGTTGGAGAGTTTTGAGTAATTAACCATCAGGAACATATTCAAATGTACAGATGAGACTATGATACTGGCTTTTCAACATTACATCGTGATGTTGGGGACTACGGTTATGGTGTCTTCTCTTCTCGTGCCTCTAATGGGTGGGAACCATGTAAGTTCATCTTCAATGCCTTCTACATTTTCCTTGGTCAGACATAGGTCTAAGAGTATATATTACCATTTTAAATCTAAAGATTCTTGTTTTTTTGTCAATATGGAAACAGGGCGACAAAGCACGAGTGATTCAAACCTTGTTGTTTATGAGCGGAGTGAATACACTTCTTCAAACTTTGATTGGGACACGGCTTCCCACAGTGATGAATGCATCTTTTGCTTTTGTTATCCCTGTGATGTCAATAATTAAAGATTTTGCTTCGGGGAACTTTGAAGATGATCACGAGGTAATTTTCATAACCCAATTAGGACCTGTACCAAATAATTGTTAACAACCCATGTATGATTTTTTTGTGTTTATTTCTGCTGTCACATTAATGGATCTGCAGCGATTGTAAAAGAATAGTCACTCAACATTTGGTGAGGAATTAAAAATCAATCAGAATTATCATATCGTGTTGTTCTCATAAGTTTACATGTTTAGGTTTTATCTTCTGGAATTGAGCCCTTGGACCTCTTATATTGCCTTTTTGTTTGTTTGTAATCCTTACAAGAAGCCACACACTTTGTCTATCTCACAGTCACTATACATGCATATAGATTTTGGAATTATCTTTGATAGGACAGATTCAGGCAGACATAACTTATTTCGTGGAGTTTTATTATTCTTAAGTTCAATAGAAGAAAGAAAATTAGAGAAAACATTGATGCTTATTTCATTCTATTCAAGATGTGATTTTGCTTGCACTAAATGATGAATAAAAATAATCACACCATGTTAACTGCCTCACTAGCCTTTCCTTTGTCCCAAAATCTTGACTTCATTGCTGTTTCTTTTTAAGCAACTGCATGCATTATAGTACTGACCAAATCTCAGAGTGATTGCTGAGATTTGTCCACACCATGAGAGCGATTCAAGGATCTCTAATAGTTTCTTCTTTTGTCAATGTTACCATTGGATATAGCAAATTATGGGGTAACTATTCACGGTAAGGGGACCCTTTCGAGACTGGCTTAATTTTAGTTCACAAATTTATCTGTTAATAAAGTCCTACCATGGAAAATCAGTGAGTGACTCACTTCTGTTGCCATTTTCAGATTCTTCAGTCCTGTCATTATAGTTCCCGCAGTTTGTGTAGTGGGTCTTGGACTGTTCGAAAGAGGCTTCCCACAGGTATAATCTGGGTATTCCTTACCATAAAATTTATCTTGCGACACTTCATTAATAACAATATTGCCTTTTTTGCCTCTTTAGGTCGCTAAATGTGTGGAGATCGGCTTGCCTATGTTGCTTTTATTGGTTATTGGTCAAGTAACTATCTCATGTTTCATTCTACGCTAAATTGCAACTACTCAAAGAACAAATAAAACATGAAATTATATATGAATATGTATTCTTCCTCGTTGCAGTATCTGAAACGTCTCCATGAAAGAACACACTTCTTGTTTGAGAGGTTTGCACTTCTTATATGTTTAGTAATTATATGGGCTTTTGCTGCTGTACTCACTGCTGGGGGTGCGTACAACAATGTTCGCGAGAAGACTAAGTTGCATTGCCGCACTGATAGGTCCTACCTTATGTCCTCTGCTCCATGGTAGGGTCTACTGAATCCTTGTTCTTCTGTTTTACCATGAATGCAAGAACTTATCTGAAAATGTAAGTTATGAGTCTTCTTAGGCTCTGTTTGGAACCAGTTTCCAAAACATTTTTTTTTATAAAAGTTGCTCTCAACCAGCTTTTTCATGAAAGATGTTATGTTGACTTTTAACACGTTAAAACCAAAATTCAAAATCAAAAGCAAACAATCTTTTAATAAAACTATTGGGACGATTATCTGATAACTTATTTTATAGAACTAGAATCAGTTTGACAATTGGTTCCAAACAAGGTTTTAATGCATGTTCATAGGAGATTTTCATGTTTTTCTCCTTTGAGGCTGTCTACTAAACACTAGTATTTTCTATTCAATTCAAACGAATACCTATTAAAGCAATAGAAGGAACTCCACATCTAGAAGACATTGTCCTGGTCTTGACTCAAACATCACACATTTTAATTCTCAACTTCAATGTTCATCACTCCACTTGTTTTGCTTGTGTCACTCAAAAAAACTACCAGTAACTTAATGGTGTATATTTTTTCATATATAGCTAATTATGTGGTAATCTGTTTTGCTGCGTCAGGGTTAAAATTCCATATCCATTCCAATGGGGCGCACCCATCTTCAGGGCAAGCCATGTGTTTGGGATGATAGGAGCAACACTTGTTTCAAGTTTTGAGGTTACAATTTCCGCCTAACTTTGTTTCTTTTCAACTTGAATGATACCGGATCAATGTTCCACAATATTTACCTGTCCTTTCGATGCAGTCGACTGGAGCATTTTATGCTGCTGCAAGGCTCGCGGGTGCCACTCCACCTCCAGCACACGTCCTTAGCAGAAGCATTGGTCTCCAAGTGAGTCTATTAATGGAAACTCTTATTCTTGCATGTTGTCTTCATTCAAAACTATTTGTTGCTAGAACATGAAAATTGACAGCACTAAGGAGAGGTGTCACACTACATTGTTTTTTATATGTGGATCATTTGAACGTACAACTGAAGGCTATCACCCGAGCTGTCCCACATATATCAGGGTGCTGAGGGGGAGAGATTGGATAGAGTATTGATCTTTGACATTCACAAAGTGGTCACTCTCAGGACTTCCAAAAGTTTGTCTTGTTAGCTCGAACTCTTAACCAGATGCAGCTGATAGGCTTTAAAAATTAAAATTTATCTTATGAACAACTTGAAATATTTTTTACCTACCATGTCTACTAGTCCAACCACATTATTCTTCATATTGATGTCCAACCATCCTGTCCTCACAACTTCGAGGCTGCAGGGTGTAGGAATGCTGCTTGAGGGGATCTTTGGTTCAGTAGTTGGAACAACTGCATCAGTGTAAGTCCATCTTAGATGCATTGTATACCTTTTTTTCTGCTTTTATTGTCATTGCTTGGTGGATTTCTTGGCTGTCTCTGTACCTCTAGAACTTTGATGAGATCATGTAATTTGTAAAGATTTATATAATATGTTTTTTATTATTTTTATTTTCAGATTAGTTTGTAAGTACTGTAGAACCATTTATCACAGTTCAATCATCTCCACTGCCAGGCTTACTAGATAAGTGTTAATGTAGTGAGAATGTTGGCCTTCTTGGACTTACACAAATAGGGAGCCGAAGAGTGGTCCAGATCTCGACTGGTTTCATGATCTTCTTCTCCATTTTCGGTAAGTTCATATTTTTTTATACATGAAAATTGCAGCAGATTAAATTGACAGTACTTGTATAAAAAAAAAATTGAAAATGGTATGCTTTTCAGGAGAGTTTGGAGCCTTCTTCGCATCAATTCCATTCCCAATCTTTGCTGCTATATACTGTGTTCTCTTTGGCCTAGTTGGTGAGTTAAACTTTTGAATTTCTTGACATCTTTCTAAACATATGGTTTTATACCGGTATCATTTATATGAATTGCTTTATTTTCTGTAGCTACTATTGGCATCTCATTCATTCAATTTACGAATAACAACTCCATGAGGAATATATACATCATGGGCCTCTCACTTTTCCTCGCCATATCTGTTCCTCAATATTTCAATGAATTCACTGTATCAGCAGGCAATGGACCAGTGAAGACAAACGCCGGCTGGGTAAGTGAACTAAGCTTACTTGGTCCCTTTTTAAACTGAAAACCATTTAAACATGTATCCAATCAGTCTGTCTCGCTGTCCTGCATGCCAAAAATGTATCTCTTGAAATTCTTGATATGAACATAATTGTGATCCAATACTAAGGCCCCATTTGGACCAATTATCAAACTGATTCTGCTTTTGCAAAATTAGTTTCAAATTATCAGTTCCAAACATGTCTTTTTAAACTTTAGCTTTTGATTTCAGATTTTGATTTGTGTGTTCAAAGTCACCAAAAACAGATTGACGAAAAAGCTGATTGAGAGTAATTTTTTCAAAATCAGCTTAATCAACTTAGAGCATAAGTTGTTTTTGAAAATTGGTTCCAAATGAGCCCTAGGTGTTTTTGAAAGTTGCTAGTCATTGCTGTCCTAAGTGATTCTATATATAAATCTAACAAAGCTTTTCTTCATTCTATTTCTATGCTATCAGTTCAACGACATACTGAATTCGATCTTCTCCTCGTCTCCAACTGTTGCATTTTTAGTTGGAACGATACTTGATAACACGCTTGATGCCATGAACACTGCAGAAGACAGAGGTCTTCCATGGTGGGTTCCATTCCAAAAAAGAAATGGAGATGTCAGGAATGACGAATTCTACAGCTTCCCCATCAAAGTGCATGAGTACATCCCAACCAGATACCTTTAGATTGCACTCATGTAAGTTTCATCCTTCAATTGTATGATATCAATCTTCATGCATAGTATGATCTTTATTTAGTTGCTAAATCATGAAGAAACTGATCCTTTTTGTTTGGATAAAAAAAAACCTGATATAAACTGAGCCCCCGTCTGGTTTGCATGTATTCGACACAAAAACAAATCACATGTTTCATCTAGTATATACCTCATTAGCAGAAAAGCTGCATATAAAGATTGTGTGTAACAAGCAAGGAAATAACTTTTATTTGTAACCCCCACCCCCCACGATCCCACCCCCCAATAGGGGAGTCAGGTCTGAGAATTGATTTATTTAACCGAGCTATATGAAATCTTTTAAAGAGTCCCCTTATACTTTAAAAAAAAAAATAGTTTGCTTTAATCTCGTACTTCCAAGAGATAAATAATATTGTACAATTATGAAAATCAATACCTTTTATATATTATATATGAATTTAATAAATAATGTATGAATTTTTCAATTAAATGAAATTTTATATCAGAAAAATATCTTTACAAAAGAGGAAACATAATGGCTTGGTGAGAAACATATATAGAGAGAGAGACACACTTTTGAAGGGGGGGGGGGGTGAGGGAGAGAGATGATAAGAGAGATTTTAGAGAGAGAGTATTGAAATTGAAATGGTTATTTAAATGGTTAGAAAGAGAGACATTATCATTATGGTTAGAGAGATTTGAGGAGAAGAAAATTTTAGGCTTGATTTAATAATCAAGAGAAACTTATTAACTCTTAATTTAAAAAAATTAACACATCTCACCATCTTTTTTTTCTTTATTCTATTGATGACATGGTTCTTAGTAGGCATATATATATAGGGAAGTATATATATATACGCTCGCACCTAATCGGTTATATATATATATATATATATATATATATATATATATAATTAATATTGATTGAATGATATCCTCACTTTTAAGGTCTAAGATTCCAACATGAATGTTCACACTTCACACCAAATGTGTCAACATTGCATGTGTTGCAGTGTTGACTACAATATTTTATTTTCACAAGTCATCTAGAACAAGTGTCAATCACCAATAGAACACTATATTAATGAAACCATTTAAATTAATTGCTTATACTCATGGGAGGTTGATTCTTTGGGGAGAGCTTTCATAATAAATAAAAATTAAAAGCATACAGAGACCATAAAGACAATTGCATATAATACCGTCTCTCGCATTATCCAATATATCCAACACACAATAATTTATCATATGGATGTATTCTTTGAACACCTGGAGAATCTACACTCATTCACTTATTAATTAGTCTATTAGTTGTTCTTTTTTTCTTCTTATTGCAGGCTTATTTGTGTATTTTGCAATACTGTTTGATGGAACTTGAGAGAAACTATGGTCATAAAGTTGATAAGGGCATAATTAACATAGCCATTTTGTCATTCACTTAAAGTAGGAAATAAAATAGAATTCAAACCATATCTTGGTAGCTATAGGATACAATAGGTCAATAGCCTATTTTCTTTATAGAGTAATTTATTTTTGGTCTTTAAAGATGGGAGTATCACTTTGATCAAAACCCAACCCATTGACAATATCATTAATTAGAGTGACTGAAATTGTTGGATTTACATCTTAGGCTGTGGTTTCTGAATATCAATAAATCATACATCAGAGGAGTTCCCTGAAGGTCAAAACAAAATGCAACTACAAATGGAAGTGCAAGTATTCAATATTTTGTGCACATATATTTTTCATGTGTAATGTCATTTCTTATCATTTTTTAATTGTGTAAGGGCATTGAGGTATTGTATTTATATAATATATATTATTTTGTGAATTAACATTAGTCAATAACAACAACATATCAACAACATATTTTGTGGAAAGACCCCCTTAGTGGGGTGGTCGAGACACACCCTCCCCCAATGGGAGGTCGGGAGTTTGACTCCCAACTTTACCAAAAAAAAAAAAAAGAAGATATTTTATCTTTCATTTTAGTTGATCTAAATAATATTTTATCAAACCACATGAATCTTTTCTCTTGTAATTATGTGTGATTATGTGTTGTGCATTATTTTGTTTTTTATCTTGTCTAGAGTGCAATATAAATTTTGAGTCCAAGATAATAAGCATGTGCTGCAATGTGAACTGAGGATATATAAGGCTTTGAAAAATGAACGAGTGGTGACATCAACAAAAGGAATCTAGTAGAAATTTTGTTGTCCCACAACCTTGTTTTGCATATATAGGATAATAATAGAAGACTGTTATTAAAAGTCTATTATTTGTCCAGAAATGGCCCATCAAGTTCACGCGTAAGAGCAGTGTCCATCACTGAAAGATGACTTATCCCAAACTTTATTTGACTGATAATATGTGGTTAATTTAGTCACTGGGAAAATATCATAGCTACAATTTTTTTTTTAATAAAAAACCAGATCATATAATTATAAAATTTACCTAGTTTGTAATGCATTTTCCTGAACAGACGATAATGAAACTGCTGATTTGGGAAAATGATAAATACCAAGATAAGGGAATGGGTGAACAAATAAATGATCAGATAACAATATATGTAGATAAATATTGGGACTCGAACCCCATGAACTAGAACATATAGTGTTTGTTATAATTAAAAAAACAGAATTGTTCTAATTTTGATTTTAGAAAAAAAAATGTGACTGTTTCGTCTAAATTGTTATCCCTTATCTTTGGTCTGGATTTTGACACATGAATAAAGAAAAAAATGATAGATTTTTTATCATCTAAAATTGGAATAACTTATAATTAAAATATCATTCCTTTTCAAAAGTCTAATTTAACAAGATAATAGAAGGTAACTTATCCTAATTTTAAGAAATAAAATATCATTTAATTTTATCTTTATTTATATTTGTCAAATCAGAAAAAGATAAGAAACAAAAAAAATTCTCATTTATAGTTCGTGTACGGCAACAATTTGGGCGGATTGAGTCAAGTTGGAGTCTGATCGAGTCTGATTGAGAGTTTTTGAAGATCAACCCAAACCTAACTCAATCTGTCAATATGTCAGATCTAGTTCAGATTTTGATATGAGTTTGATGTGAGGTTGAGTTTGGGTTGGAAACATGAAAATGAAAAACAATTAGTGTAGAAAGACATACCTTCCAAATCAATACCTTTTGAGATGATGAAACAAGCTACAGTAGGGTTGTGTGTTCAGATATATAAGAACAATGTTAGGAATCGCGCGCACGTTTACAATTTAATTTTTTTGTACACAATCTAATAAGGTTTATATATATAATTTTATAAAGATGAGTTATATATTCTGATGAATTGTATTAATCTACTTTTAAAATGTGTATATTTTATGAGATAACTATCGATATATGTGAGACTGGAAATAAAAATTGTAACAACGACTGAGTATAGCAACATAGATGTATTGGCGTTGTTATACAATCATTATAATATCTCATTAGTGATCCAATAAGATAATTAGATAAGATTTATTATTTTTAAAAAATCATAACATGTACTAATTGTATGTGTGACTCCACTTAGAACCGTAACTAAATTTTTCTCTTTATATATTAGGAAATTTTGCATTTATACCCCTGAAAAATATGGTATTTTACGTTATACCCTCCTTAAAAAGTTAATTGCATCTATACCCCTGTAAAATTCTTTTGCGTTGCACCTGTACCCTTCCGTCCATCTCTGTTACCCTAACTAACCTAACCACGATTGAAACCTTAACTATACCCTATGAATTTTCTCTTTTGCCCCTCACTAACCTAACCCAAAACCCCACATAGAAAACCCAAAACCCCTAACACACTCTCTCTTCCCCACCAGAAAACGTAAAACCCTAACTCTAAAACCAGTTCAAAAGTGGAAACCCCCCTTCTAAGCTGAAGATCCCAACTGTGAATCTTCAATCCTTTATGTCTTTCAACAATGTGGAAGCATAGACACTCATTGAGGAGCGTAGTGAGGACTCCTGATGGGCGTTTTGTACCTCGTGGTCTGGCTAGTCGGTTGCCGAGGACAAGTATTGACGATCCCATCTTGTTAGACACAGACATTGTAAGTAATTCTCCTTAATCTGAATTTCATTTGCTTAGGGTTTACTGTTAATGTATTTGGAATTAGATCTTCAATATGAACATTGTTTGGGTGTTTTGTAGTTTTGGTTGTTGGAATTTGACAATGTGATAATATCTTGGTTGAATATGGATAATGTGTATGTTCAGACATAATGTGTATTTCACTTATTCCAGATTGTATGTTGTTATGCTGTTACAAAATAGATTGAATTGCTAGTGTTGTTATGCTGTGTAGATTGTGTATGCAAACAGTATTAGTTGAATTGCTATTGTTCTTATGCTATGGAGATTATTTAATTATGTTATATATGTAAACAGTATTGCATTGTTGTTGTTTGAATTGCAGTTAAAAGAGGACAGTCATGTTGAAATAGTGTTTAGATATTGAGGATTTTGGAAGCCAGATAAGGGGTCAGGGAAAAAATCATATAGGTTGGGTAGGCAAAAGAAGGTCAAGATAGACACGGATTGTTGTAACATGGATGATATGCTTGTTGAAATTGATAAGTTTATGCAGTCTGGTCCAGATGATCATATGATCCTGTCATATAAGTTTCCAAACCAAGAACAATATGCCTTACTTGATTCTGATGCTGATATCATGAGGATGTTTATTATTCATAAAAAAGTAAACAAATAGATATTTATATAACTTTGAAGAAGAATGTGAAAGGCAATTGTAATGTTTTGCCCACCCCAGATGAGTTTGAAGGAGAAAAGAGCCTAGCAGAGGGTAGTTCAGATGATACTGACAGTGAGAATGAGAGTGGCATGGGTGATTGTAATCCTAGTATATTTGATGATGCAATTTTTGATGATGCAGTGGCTAGGAATGATGCTGATGTTGAGGCTGATGAGCCATTAGATAGGCCAAATAAAACAGAATTTGAGAAGGGGGATAATAGGTAGAGGAATACAGGAAAAACAGTTATGACAGATGACATAGGTGATATGCACACAAATGAAACAGAAGCAAGGGAGGTTGGTGACAGGCAGAGAGCAGAGGTTGGGGAACAACCAGCCGATGACTATGAGGATGTTTGCAATGAATCAAGCTATCATGAATTATATAGCTCTGTTGGCAGAGGATCAATGATAGTACAACATGAGGCAGGACCATCTACAACTAATGTTGAGTCAACTGCATTACCACAAGAGGGAGGTCAAAGCACTGTTGACAGAGGTTTATATGCACCATCCAATTATTCAACAAGAGGAACAAGTAGATGGTCACTGGGCTTGAGGGGAAAGCCATTGAATCCAAGAAGAGGAGGAGCTAGCAATAGTACTTGGTTTAGTAGAGGTGGTACTTCTATGTAATGAAGTCTGTAGTGGTCTGTTTCAGCATAACAAAACAATGTATGAGTGTTTGCTGATCTTTTTCTGATGTTTGTATGTCTGTTTGAAGATAGCTGTGAAGAGATGTTAAGAAAAATAATGTTTTACTTAGTTCAGTGACTCAATGTTATGTTTGTGTAGATACTGTCAGATTTGTTGTCTGAAGCATATCAATGTGCAGTTCAGCTATTGATGTTATGTTATTGTATATAATGACAGTGAAGAGAGTTGGCTGAAGTATATCAATGTGGAGTTTAGCTATTGATGTTGTGTTATTGTATATAATGACAGTGAAGAGAGTTGGCTGAAGCATATCAATGTGCAGTTCAGCTATTGATGCTGTGTTATTGTATATAATGACAGTGAAGAGAGTTGGCTGAAGCATATCAATGTGTTGTTATGTTTGATGTTATGTTAGTGTATATTCTGACATGTTGGTTGGTTGAAACATATTAATGTGTTATTATGTTATATTACACTTCAAAAACAGAAGTACAATCAGTAAAACCCCTATAATGAAAATGCAAAAAATCAGTTGTCTATGCATGCCATCAATCTTCTTTTCCATCTCAATCTATAGCTCATTGATCTTTCCTTCCATCTCGTTTTGTAGTGCATCGATCTTCCCTATCATTTTTTCTTCAAATTTTATTATTTGTATTTTCAATGCACATGTGCCTGGATCAACCTCGTCCACTCAGCAAAAGAAATTGCAGTCTTCCAAAGTCTGCAACAACCAAATTCAATACACTGTCACCCCAATAGCATAAACATTCAAATTGAACACATTGAGAATTCAAAATCACAACACCAAACAATCAGAACCCAAATAAAACACACAAACAGTATAAAAAAAACCTACTTTCCATTGTCGACACCTATAGAATTTTCTTCCCTTGCTATTCTCTCTTGAAGAAGTGAACACCATAGTGGGTGCCCTGCATCGACAATTTGGGGTTTTCAGAGCCCGATTGACAGAAGAAGATGATTGAGAAGCGTCACCCATATCTACTGACCGTGGGTGAAGATGGTAATTGTCAATAAGGGTGGTGACTGTTGAAGAAAAAAAATAGAGATCGTCAGAGAAGAAGATGGTCGGAGAAGAAGATGGTCATCGGTGGTGCTTGAGCTCCGAAAATGGTCATCGTTGGGGAAGAAATAGACCGTTGAAGAAGATGGTGACCGTTGGAGCTTTGACGTTGAAGAAGAAGAGCAACAACAATGGAGGTTGAAGAAGGGGTTTAATAGGGCATCAGGTGAACTAAGGGCATATGTGTAATTTTTTTAAGCCCCAACGGTCATAAGGGTATTTTAGACATTTTACAAGGCACTTAACGTCGTTAATGGAATATTCCGGGTATATTCCACCCTAAGCAGACGACACTTAACTTTAAGGGCACAGGTGCAACGCAAAATTTTTTTATAGGGGTATAAATGCAATTATCTTTTTAAGGAGGGTATAATGCAAAATATTATATTTTTCAGGGGTATAAATGCAAAATTCCCTATAATAATATCATCCGTTCTTAACAGAATTATTCGATTCAAACCTTATCACAATTTGGACAGTGACATCTGACCAGAGAATCATTATTTGATGCAAAGTTCCAAAACCAAAATCTTAAACCAAACAAATTGGACAGTTTTTCTCCAGAAAAAAAAAAAAGAAAAAAAAAGAAAAAAGAAAGAAAGAGGGAAACCAAGTTGGTACAGAAAGAGATGAGGAATGAAAAATGAAAGCAGACAACTTCATCAAATATTTTTTAAATTTTTTAATGGGTTCTTTTTTCATAAACCACATGTATTATAACAAACAAAAGAACAAAAGTGAAGACCCATGAAAAGTCCTCAAAGTGAGCCCCACGACCTGGGTTGCGTATCACTCAAGAAATTTTTGGTACACACAATACTACTGATTGTTCTCTCATCAGAAAGAGAGTGTAATTATATTAGAATATTTAAGAATAAGTTGATATTTATATTTTAGATTTTTTAGTATTGTGTTATTTTATTTTATTTGTCACTGGTATAAAAGAGATTCATATGTCAAATCAGATCATCTCTTTTAAATATAAGGACTCATATATCAAATCAATGTTTTATCTTTTATAAATTCTTATTTACATCTTCTTCACTTTTTATTTTAATTCATTATCAATCAAATAACAAAAATTTTATTATTATATTTCTCAGTAGGAATAACTAAAAACATAATCAAACAAAAAATGATTTATTTTTTATCTATACTGGAATAATTATCTATCTCAATTAGCTTATGTCCCTATCCAAATGAATGCACATGAATAATGTTACATCGAACCTCAAAATATACACATATTCTTGTTCTAAAGCATATGCATTTTAAATGAAGATAGATACTCTGTTTGGGTAGTGGAAAATGGGGTGAATAGATAAGGATAAGATGGAATAAGTTCAAAAATCTATTTATTTGTAAAAAATAGGTGGATATAGTTATAATGAAAACATGTGAGAATAAGCCAATAAGATGATCTTAGTATTTTCTAGATCCCCCGTGAAATTATGTTATTCTATCCAATCTATTCGACTGGTATAAAAGGAGCCCACATGTCAAATTATATATGATCACTTCACATGTCAAATCATTTATTTTTTTTACTTTTTATAAAAATTTATTAACATCTTATTTGTCTTTTATACACAATTTATTAATAATCAACTAAACAACACAAACTACATTATTATATTTTTTTAACAAAAATAATTAAAGACAATGAATAATTTATATCATTATCCAAACATATTCTATAATAACGTAAATAAATTTAAGGCAAGAAAACGAATTAAAAAATAAACTTCCCGTTTGGGGTGTGACATACGGTTATTCGCTCTTGATAGTTATATTGGGATAGATAACAATCCACGCTGATTAGATAAATTTTTGTTTGATTGTCTTTTTTGTTATTCTCATCATTGGAAAACGTAAAAGTGATTTTTTTGTTATTTGATTCACCTTAAATAAAGTAAAGATAAATGATAGATAGATAAGAGATGGATATGAATTTATTATTTTTAAATAACAATTATACTCCCACATAAATTATTTGTGTTTAAGAATAAATATGAGAAATGTGTGTGTGATATGATAAATCTAACAGTTTTTGGAATATGTGCAGAGAGTGTTAGGTGAGATAAATTTTTTAAAATGACAGAAAATGATATTTTTATCCATTAGCATAGATAAGTTCTGACATGCAATTTCAGCATTTTCTAAGAATAATTATTAAGCTTTATCATAGTTTATCCAGACATAGCTATTAAGATTTATTCTAGCAAAATAAATAATTTTTTTTTTTACTATTCTTTTATATTTTTCTCTATTCCTTGCTTATATTTCACCCCTTGGGGGGGGGGGGGGGGGGGTGTTGGAGGGAGGAATGAGTGCATCAGCTTGCTAAAAAGAAAAAAGGTTTTCATTTTCAAATCTTTGGGTGGAGTGGTCTTGTGGAGGCGACTATTTTTTTCAGTGGATCCTAATCATGCATGTGCAACACAAGTGAGTTTTTCCTGATCAAAGAACCTTTTTGTATTGAATTCCACTTCACTCCCGGAGTCTCGAGACTCAGGCCTTCCCATGGGTGGTGGCATGTCACCAAGCTATCAAAGATCGTGGGATAATTCTGAACAAAATATCATCAAATTTTTTTTTTTGTGGTAATATGGGATAAAACAATTCATAAAACAAATTAATAAATTAATAAATTAAAATGAATACTCAATCAAATTGAACAACACATCATACTAAACTATTACTGAATTGTCCTTGTTTTAAGAAAAAAATTCAAATGACCAATAAAGTTTACGGGTTATATAGATTTTCAAGAAAAGTCAAAAGATTATATAAATTTTGACATATTTTTTTTCTTTTTTTATAAATAAAACCTCCTCATCCAGAATATCTAAAGTATTCATGTGTCAGTTCCCACTTACCAGTACAGGATTGGGATTTTTTTCATATACCCCTAAAAAAACTGATATTATCAAAATACCCCCCTTAAACTCTATTACTATTACCATCAATACAGTTGAAAAGAATTAAATTTTGAACCCATGCCCTTTATGAGGAGGATATTTTCCCCTCACAGTTAGATTTGTATTTCGCAGGATCCAGAACTTCAAAGAAGATTGGGTTAAAGAGTTTTTGTGGTAGGATTATATGAAAAATGGATTTTTGGGTGGAGGGGGAGAGACTGTGCCTGGCTGTCGGAAGTAACAGTGTTGCTACTTCTCAACTTGTACTTATCGATTACCTTCCATTAGTAATCTCCAAATTGATCTCTCATGCCAAGAGTGCTGTCGCGCGACCTCTTTTATAGGCTGCCTACGTACCCGCTTGGGGATCAAGTCTCATGTAGTTCAATTGGTTACTCTGTAACCGTTTTTTCATTAACTGGTAGTGAGCTATTTCTTATGGAAACGTTCCCTGCATTTACTCTCCACGTCGCCCTTATTACCCACGTTCTGTGAGTAATGGGCCTTGAATGCTACCGTAGTAGTTACATACGTTCACGATCCTTTGACCGTTTCTGGACCTGCTCGGGGCCTCTTGATATGCTTAACGTCGATGGATAACAAGGTCGCTCGACCAAACCCTCCGTCCAGTCGTGCCTTAGATTATCTGTACCAGAGCGATAAGGTCGCTCGACTAGACCCGTTGTCTAGTCGTGCCTTACTTCGCACGTGAGCGATAAGGTCGCCCTACTAGACCTGTCGTCTAGTCGTGCCTTAGATCACTCGAGAGATAAGGTCGCCCGACTAGACCTGTCGTCTAGTCGTGCCTTAGATCACTCGTATCCGAGGAGTAAGGTCGAACGACCGGACCTGTCGTCTGGTCGTGCCTTGGACTACCCGTAATAATCCCTTTTTCTTTACGAACTGATCGACCGTATGACTAGATTCGACTCGCCGGGTGACGTCATTGTAACGTCATCTTTCGTGGATTGGGCATGATGGGCTTTCTGCCGTGCGGCCCATGTTTCGCCATTCTGCCTTATCATGACACGTGTCCTGGTGTAGATTTTTACCTCCACAGATACCCCCTCTCTTGTTCTTTTGAAGTGTCGAGAGAGCAGGAGATATGATGAAATTCGGTCGCCTTTCATCCTTCTTCGGGAGTCAAAGATCTGGTCGCCTGACCCCTCTGGATTCTCTGCTCTGTTGCGGATTTAGCGGCTGATTTGTCGAGTCAGCTCTTAATGCCGCGTGGCTTCCCACGTCATTCTTCGTCTACCCAAACATCGGCGCCCCCTAGGGTTTCATGAAAACACCTTTTTCAAAGCATTGATTATCCCTCAGTATCCGCAATGAATTATTTCTGCCATCTTTTCGAAGCGTCGCCTATGCCCTATTTATAGGCCGAAGCGGGAAGCGTTTCTCATCCCACCTCGTCTTCTTCCTTTTGAAGCACTGCTCCTGTCTCAGACCTTCACAAGGAGTTGGGGATTTCTTCTGTCTTCTCAGTTGATGAGTTGTCTAAGGATGAGATCCCCACCCTTTCTCTTGACTCTGTCCTCCTCATCCAAGTTATTTTAAGGATGGAGGTCTTTCTCTGCCCTTACCACGCTTGATAGCCGAATTTCTTGACTTTTTTTATCTTCACCCCATCTTGGTCGTCCCCAACGTATACCGCATCCTGATGTGCATGGTTGAGTTGGGGAAGATGACGGGGGCTGAGTTGGGCCTGTCGGAGATCCAGTGGATTTACCATATCAAGGGCTCGATTTTGGGGCGTTCTCTGTCTTTTTATATCTCCCGTCGTGCCGGGGCACCAGAACTGGTACTCGGCATGTCCCGGGAGGGTATTTATGACTGGGAGGGCCGTCGGGTTCTGGTTCGGGTCCCATGGATGTCAGTTGGTTGGGATATTTTCCAACGCCACTTGTGTCGTCCCCGGAGGCCGATGGTGGATGCCCCCAGGCCGGAGGTCGAGGAGGTGAACATGGACGCCATCTCCCGAGCGATGGAGTATCCTGATCGATCATGGTGGGTGCTTCTCGGGTTGGAGGAACCGAGACGAGCTCCTCCGGTTGCAACCTCTCCTGCCGGTGTGGTTGAGCCGTTGGGGGGTCAGGTTTGGTTCATCCTTCTCCCGGCCTGCGTCTTGGAGCGAGGCGGTGCTCTCAAAGGCTCCTTCGGTTGGGTTCTGGATCATGTTCCACTGCCCAACCGGTGGATCTGACGTCGACGCCGCCTTCTCTTGACTCACCCACTTCATCCCTCGCCGTTCGATTGTCCTCCTCTTCCGCTTCTACTTCTTCCTCTTCTTCTCAATTCTCTCCGTCTTCTACGGCGCCTGTTGATGGTAAGGGCATTGCACTTAGCCCTCGCCGTATGGAATTTGACGCTCCCCCAACAATGTCGCCTGCGGACCTGGGTGTTGGGGCAGATGCTGCTTCTACGCCTGAGGAACGCTTGCACGGGGTCCTTCTCCCCTCCAGTCATCGTTCGAGGAACTTACAAGCCTCAGTTCGTGCCGCCGCCGTCTCCATAGATCATCAACTGCGCTCTCTTCGCGAAGCTTGCGAGGGTGATGAAGCAGATCGTCTTTCGGACTTCGCCAGTGCATATCGCCTGGGCTATTCTGACCATTTCCGTGGCTTTCGAGAGATGAACAACGAAGAGCTGCCCACGCTGTTTCATGCGGCACGGGAGAAGAGACTTCGAGGAAAGGACCAAGTAGAAGATATGACAGAGGATTGAATTTGCCTTGTATTTTTTTTTTGTGTAATCTTTATCCATCAAATGAATAAAAAATTAATTTTTTTCAATTTGTTCAAATCATTACTCATCTGCCCTTTCAATAAAAATTTGAATTCTCTCGACACCTCCTTGTATGTTGTACTGAAATACATGGTCGTTGAAGCGATCAACACTGACGCATTTTTTGAGTAACGCATACGAGTAGACTTCGCGATCAGACTTCCCGAACTGTTTTCATTGACCTGAAGTGATGTAACCTCCGCGACACGCAAGGATTTAGTAATTAAATTTCTTGCCACGTGTCTGAAACTGTCGTTTCGCCTTTTGCGCCAGCTGTGCCTCGATTTTCGCAGAAGATTTTGGCGGCAAATCTTCCCACGATTTTGATCTTCACGCTCCTTCATGATGGGGGGGTTTCGAGGAGACGCTTCCCTCCCATAAAAACCCTCCCATTTCGGGACGATAGAAGGCACTGCAATCTGAAGAAAAGAATACCTCCTCTCATTTCGTCCTCAACCCTTCTTTTTTCATGACTTCCACCATGTCGATGGATATAGCTCAGAGGTTGCGGTCCGCCTTGTCCATCCCAGACTCCATCAACATCTGCCCAATGCCCTTCAAATTTTTTGAAGACGTGAAGGATGCTGCTCCGGACAAGCCGTACATGTATCCTCCCAAATGCTGAGGAGTGCTCTCTCCTTCCCTATCCCTGAGTTGGTAAAGGATTTCATGCGTTGGTTCGGGCTTCACCCTCTTCAGTGCTCCCCAATTTATTGAGGGTGCTAATGTGTGTCGTCACGATCAACCGTGAGATGCAGCTTGATCTTGGTGTCGATATCTTTCACTTGTATGATCTCCGGAAGACGAAGCATGCGTACTATCTTCGTGCTAGGACCAATGCTAATCCTCTTGTGGAAAAACTCCCATCTTCCAATAGCAGATGGTGAGACGAGGCTTTGGTGCACTAACTGGCCTTTGGGTGCTTCCAGCCCCTGTGATGGATGGGAAGGCAACTGTCCCATATTCATTTCATCCTGACCGACTCGGTAAGTATCGAACCAGTAATTTTGCAATTCATTTGGTTCAAATCAAGCTGATCGCTCTTCTATCCTTCTTGCAGATGAATCAACCCGACCTGTCTTTGTCAAGCTCGACCAGATTGCTCAAGCTCAGTTTCTTCCGGATAGGGATTTCTGAAAAATCCTTAGCCTTCCGCCTCTCAGAGCTTCTGGCTCTTCTTCAAGGGCTGCCAATTCCGATGCTCCATCTGCCTTGATCACCTCCATGGCTGAAGAGGTGGTAGAACGTTCTGCCGCTACCAAGGGCAAGTCGGCATCCAGGAAGCGGCCGAGGCTGCCGCTCATATCGAAGTCTCACACCAAGGTTTCATGACGTGGTTCGTCGCCTGATGGAGCGGGTGCGATGACTTGGGTCAAGAGCCCTGGTCCTGCAGCGTCAACATCCTCTGTCCCAGGTGGCGATTCGCCCTCAACCGTCGCTAAGGTGGCGGCTGCCGGGTCTCCTTCGTCATTTCGGGGAGCTGGGCATCCATCCAGTTCGCTGGTTCAACGCGCTGGAGATGGTGATGGTGGTCCCTTCTTCGCCGGAGGTGGTTGTGATCGACGCATCCGCCTTCGGTCCCTTAATGGCGACATCGTCAGGGATGCCTCCTGTTGAGGAGACCACCGACAAGGCACCTTCCGATGATCCGGTCAATGCGGGGATACCCCCAGTCGTTCAGATTGAGGAGGAGGCGTCCCCGGTGGATTCTGGTACAGGGGGGATACCCCTAGTCGCTTCGACTGCGGTGGGGACACCCCGAGTGGTGGGTGCAGAGCCCCACCGTGCGAATGTCTCGGACGTGCCCGCTGCTCCATGGGCTTCGGCTTCTATCCCCGCGACTTCAGCTGGTACTTCCTCCAGAGATCCCTCTGCTGATCGCGCCAGCAGGGAATATGTTAGCGCTCAGCTCAAGGGCTGTCTTCTGGAGGATGATCTGGCGTGCGCACATCGAGATACTACGGACTCACTTTTTGCTCGGCTCGATTTGAGCCTTTACAACCCATAGATTTTTTTCTTCAAGGTGCTGATCAATTTTTCTTCAGAATTATGTCATCTGGCAGATGCTGGGCGAGCGTAGCTTAGAGATCGTGAAGCTTAAGGCCCTGCTGAAGTCGACCCAAGGGCTGGCCCTTCGAAGGGAGGCGCAGCTGAGGTCGGTGGACGAGCAGTTGACAGTTGCAAATCAAGCTCGCCATTCCTTGGAGCTCGCTGAATCAGCTGCTCGCAGAGACACCGCTATCGCCTAGGCTCAGGGCAAAGCTGCTGAAGAACGAGTAAGGGAACTTCTTGAGCAAAGGTTCTCCCACTCCCTCGATCAAACTTCCCTTTCGCCTCTGCTCTTGATGAAGGCTTGGCGAGGGGGCGAAATGAAGCCCTGGCGATGCTGAAAGGACCAAGTGAAGGAGATCACCAACTCCTTGACGTCTGACGTCGAGAAGAACTACGATCACAGATATCTTCAGGGATATAAAGATAGATCCAACAATGTATCTCCTCGAGTTGTAGTCGTGTCTCCTTCCAGCACTTCTGTTGGCCCCGAGGCCTAGATCAGGGTCTAAGCTTCTCTTTGTAAATAATAGTGTTTCTGTAAACGACTTGTCCTCATACTTGCTTGATTGTCTTCTGATTGATTTAGAATGTTTGGAGTGCTTGGGCCGAGAGGGTCATCACTGTCGGTATCGTCGGGAAGGCCTCCCGGCGGTGCGCGGGTGAGCGCGTGCGTGTATGGGGGTTCTTCGGGGATTCAGATCAGAGGCGTGCCCTGGCGGGCTCGGTCGGATCGTCTTCTCGGAAGGGTGAGGGGTGTCGATCCTGGTTGAGGCGCCCGATAGCGGCTCAAGAGGATTCAGGGGTTTATGTGATCGCCACCTGCTTTTTCTAAAAGCAGGAAAAGGTTGGGTTTGGTTTTGATCGCCTACGTGGGGAGTTTGTGGGGTCTCCGCTCTGAGACACGGATATACCATACACAGAGGTGAAAAACAGATATCCTATTCTGCTTCCGGGGCTTGATTAAAGGAGTCTTGGGACAAAGAGGTGTGGATATGGGGTGTGGATAGGGGGCGGCTAGTTGTGTTTAGCCGTCGACCAGGGGGCGGCTAGCTAGGATTAACCGTCCAGGGTCTGGTTGGTTTGGGCAGAACTTCGGTAGGAAATGGGTTTGGTTTTGGACAGAGGCTAAGCTAGGTTTAGCCCGGGTTTCTTGAGGGTGGGATGAGAGGGTATTTTATGTAGGGAATGGGTGTTTCTCTCACAAAAGGGGCTCTCTCTCTCTCTCTCTTGGGATTTCTAGTGGTGGAAGGGTTTGATCAAGTGAGGGTGGTGGATTGGTGATGTTGTTGATGTTCTATTTGGGCTTGGGACCCCTCTATTTATAGTAAAAGAGAGGCAGGAAATATCCTGAGGGTAATGGAGTGGGTTGGCTTTGATTGGACCTCTCATTAATTCTCTGGTTCTTCTGTCAGAGACCAGGTGAAGGGCGGCTAGTGCTAACTAGCCGCCCAGGATGGGGCGGCTACTTCCTGGTAGCCGCCCCTATCATGACCTGCCAAACGTCCCATCTCTGACAAGCGATGGCTTGGGTCGGTTACTTGGATTGATCCGGCCAAGAGGAGGCGGCTAAAGGTCATGACCCGTCGCAATGATCAGCATTTAATATTGCTTTATGTCCCATCCAGGGGACTGGTCCAAAGTCGGCCAGAGGGGCGGCCAGGGGGGTGGCTAGTGTAAACTAGCCGCCCGGTGTGGGGTGGCTAGTTAGGGCTAGCCGCCCCTTGCCAGGGACTTGGGGTTCAAGGTTTTGGGTTTTTAGAGTTTAGGGTTAGGGTTTCCGATTTAGGTTTAGGTTTAGGTTTAGGTTTAGGTCAGGGTTTCCAGTTTATGTCAAGGCTAGGGTTTAGGGTTTCCGGTTTAGGTTTAGGTCAAGGCTAGGGTTAGGGTTTCCGGTTTACCGTACCTTTGGTTCTCTATTGGATGTCCAACTGTGGGATATTTCGTGTGTTACTTGAAGTATTTCTGTCTCTCTGGACGGTCAAAATTGGGGTATCTACAATCACCCTTTCAGAATTTAAGCCTTGGGGCTAATTCTGTTCGCCCTTCTATGCGACCTCCATACTCTGGTCGTATGGCCTGAGCCCGTTTAGACCTTGTAAACCTTTTGATCTCTAGGCATGCTAGTCGTATTGCTTGAGCCCGTTTAGATATTGTGAGCCTTCTGATCTCTGGGCATGCTAGTCGTATGGCATGAGCCCGTTTAGACATTACGAGCCTTTTGATCGCTGGTCGTATGGTCATATGGCCTGAGCCCGTTTAGACCGTGTAAATCTTTTGATCGTTGGTCGCATGGCCTGAGCCCGTTTAGATCGTTTAAGTCTTTTGATCGTTGGGCACGCTGGTCGTATGGCCTGAGCCCGTTTAGACCCTGCGAGCCTTTGCTAGTTTGCTAGTCTCTTTTGGTTTCACCCTTATCGTACAAGGATGTCCCGTGCGCTCCTGGCGCTGCAACGATGATGGAGTGCTCGGAACGAGAGGGCCTGGACCCTTTCAGAATTTAAGCCCTGTTGCTAACTCTGTTCGTTCCTACCGCGCGACCTCTGAATGTTGGTCGTATGGCCTGGGCCCGTTTAGACCTTGTGAGCATAGGGGCAGCTTTACTTCGAACAACCTCACCTTTGTGAGTGTAACTTATGTGTCTCACTGTTTGCCTTTTACTCGAGTGCTAATCGGAGGATGGGGCGTCCCCCGCGCAACCTCTCAGCGAGAGTGCTCATCCAACGACCTGAACTGGTCCATCGTGTGACTTCCATAGAGTGCTATATCTCGCGACCTCTTAGGAGTGCAACATTCTGTTAAAGAGTGTTTAACTCGTGACCTCTCTGTCGGCGTCGGATTTCCGTGTCGGTGTATGAAGGAATCCGGCGGTGGGGGGTGCGTGTGTGTGTGGGGATTCTTCGGGGATTCGGATCGGATGCGTGCCCTGGCGGGCTCGGTCGGATCGTCTTCTCGGAAGGGTGAATGTCGTTCCTGGTTGAGGCGCCCGACAACGACTCAAGAGGATTCCAGGGTTTGTGTGATCGCCACCTGCTTTTTCTAAAAGTAGGAAAAGGTTGGGTTGGATTTGATCACCTACGTGGGGAGTTTGTGAGGTCTTCGCTCTGAGACACGGATATACCGTACACAGTGGTGAAAAACAGGTAATCCTATTCTGCTTCCGGGGATTGGCTAAAGGAGTCTTGGGACAAAGGAGTGCAAGTGGGGTGTGGATATGGGGCGGCTAGTGGGATCCAGCCGTCTGGTGAGGGGCGGCTACTTGGGTTTAGCCGTCCGGGGCCTGGGTTTGTTTGGGCAGAACTTTGGTAGGAAATGGATTGGGTCTTGGACAGAGGCTAAGCTAGGTTTAGCCCGGGTTTCTGGAGGGTAGAATGAGAGGGTGTTTTTGTGTAGGGAATGGATTTTTCTCTCACAAAAGGGGCTCTCTTTCTCTCTCTCTTGGGATTTCTAGTGGGGGAAGGGAATGATATCAAGGGGATGTGAATGGTGTGTTGTTGGTTGAGGATTGGGATTGATGGATGTTGTAAAAGTGTTTTGAACCCCCTCTATTTATAGTAAAAGAGAGGCAGGAGAATATCTAGGGGGTAATGGAGTGGCTTGGTTAATAGTGTGTGATTAGACCCCTCATTAATTCTCTGGTTCTTCTGTCAGGACCAGGTGAAGGGCGGCTAGACCCCTCCTACTCAGCCTCCAGCAAATGACGATACGCCGAGGTATAGCTTCTTTGCGTCTTGGTTTTAGGTAGAAGAATAGTATATATGCAAGGAATTTATGCTTTTCTTCTTTTCTTTTTGACTTAGGTGATCATTTCAATGGCGTGCAGCTCAAGACTTTGATGGAAGCTTTCGATGGATCTTTATCTACTTTGATTTTAGTTTTAAGTAGGTTTACCTTTCTTTTTCTTGAACAATTTTCCCTTTCTTTCTTTGGTGTATGAACAAACATGGGTGTTTTTAATTTTAGTTTATTGGTTTCAATTTGGTCGTGTATGTGAAATGGTTTTATAAGGTTGTATGGGTGGATGAAAGGATGAATGGCTGCATGGTTTGGTATATGATTTTCGTTTCGGTTGTTTATTTGATTCGTAGTTATACTGTTTTTATGTGTGTATGAATGTATGAAATGTGTGTGCACAAGTTTCGGGGGAGAATGTTTTCTAAAGGTACCAAAGGAGTCGAAGAGTTGAAAAAATGGGACTGACAGCAGGTTTTTGGGCGGCAGGTGGGGGGCGGCTAGTGAAAACTAGCCGCCCAGTGAGGGGCGGCTAGTTAGGTTTAGCCGCCCCCTTCCTGGGGCATGCTTACCTGAAGCAAGGGCTGGGGCGGCTAGTGTAAACTCTTAAGTATGTGTGAAAGTGGGACAATTTCTTCTCGAGCATGTGCGGAAGGGCATAGAATGAGTGTAGATGGGGGTAATCTTATCATTGGTATGGGGGGTCAATTTTAGCATTTCAAGAAAATCGAATGCCTAGGTGTTTTGGAAAAGGAAAATGCGAACTTATGCGTAAGTATTGTGGCATAAGTGGGCATTTTAATTCTTCAATGGCTTTTTACATGAGAGGGCAATGTTTTCGACTTTCTGAAGTAAAAGATACCATCAAGTCCCCGTGGAGGAGCCCTTGTGGTCACCTATGTTCAAACCAGGGTGGTATTTGAAAGGCATAGGCCTTAGGTGTCAGTTTTTCTAGATTCATGGTTCTCAAATGCTTGATTGTATTATTCTAAACATGCTAAAAAATTCATGAGTGTACCAGGAGTCAAGTTAAATAAGCTTCCTTTGGATAGACAAGTTTCTAAGTGAACTCATGTGAGTGTGTGTAGTTGTAAACCCGGAAACGATCTACCTTTGGTCGAAATTTTGCCTTTCCCGGTAGACATAGTTCAATTTCGAATCCCATTGCGAAAATAAAAGAGGGGGGAGAATGGGATAAGAGTAATATCTTCCTTTCGGGTAATATTTTAGAATTGTCCCAGTCTAGCATATGTCCTACTTTCTAGGTCCCTCTGGCTTTCCTCTTTTTATCACTTCTTTATTTTGGGTGGAAAGTACAGTCCGTTGTTTGGACCCTGTACTAGTATAGCCGTTTGTTTGCATATACTTGTGCATAAAGGCGTGAAAGCCTGCTAAATAGAGAGTTTAATCCGTTCACTTGGGTGTTATTTTTCTTTTGTTGGCCTCTCATTGCCTGATTTTTTTAATTTGAGTGGGGGCTCTTCTGTTTTTCACCCCAATTCTTTTCATGCTTCCCTCTAGAAGTGTTTATATAGTGCCAGAGCCAGTTTTGGGACATATGCCAGGTCTAGGTAACTCCTCATTTTGACCTGGGTTAATATGAGTGGGGCGGAAATAAGGGAGGTTTGCTTTGGGGTTTTAAATTGTCCCAGTCTACGGGGTAGGCAATTTCTCTTCTATCAGGTAAATCTAGTCCAGTCATACGTGTGTGAAGGAAGCGGCATGATTTGGCGGAGATGTGTTCAAATAAATACGAGTTTATCTTTGAGAGACTTATAATTCTATCATCAAGTACCAAACGCTGAAAATTTGCAGGAAGAAAGAATAATAGTTCTCAAGTATTGAAAGCTACTCATGCATGGAATTTCTTTAAATAAAGTGCATTCCACGAACCTAAAACCTCGACTCCTTCGGCATCTACCAGGCGGTAGGCATTCCCGGAATAGGCATGGGTGATCACATAGGGTCCCTCCCATGTGGGTTGCAACTTCCCTCTTGGGTGAGGCTGTCTTGATGGCATGATTTGCTTAAGTACTAATTCTCCGATTTTAAATTTTCTTTTTATTACCTTCTTTTCAAATGCCCCTGTCACCCTTCTTTGGTAGGCCTGGGCATGGTCTGCCGCTCTTAATCTTTTCTCGTCTAGTAGTTCTCTCTTTTTGGTATTTTTTTGATATTTTATGTTTTCGAAAGTGTGAAGACAGATGCATACTTACGGTTTTGAAAAGGCCTGCGTTAGTGAATAGATATGTTTTTGGAAAAAGAATGGAGATAAAGTTTGGAAATGATTTTGTTTTAGAAGGAAAACATGGAAAGACAGTTCGTAAAACGTTTTTGGCGGAAATCATGGAAGCACGGCTTTGTAAAACATTTAGTTTTGGAAGAAGGGTGCGGAATCGCATATTGTAAAACGTTTTCGTTGTGAAGAAGAGTGTGGAAATGCAGTTTGCAAATATTTCTGTTTGTTTGGTAAACAGGTAGAGAAAGTTTGGGAAAGTGCTTTATTTTGTTTGGAAGTATGGAAATATGATTTTTGTAAAACTTTTATTTTGAAGAAGCGTGTGGAAAACATATTTTTAGAAAAACATGTTTATAGTTTTAAAGAAGAGTGGAAATAAAGCTGGAAACAAGTATGTTCAGAGTTGGGGAATGAGAGCTGATTATCATGTATTTTTTTGGATTTTGGTTTCTTTTAGGAAAGCAGGTAAATAAATATGTATAGGGTGATGAAAACGAAAGCTAGTAAACAAATATTTTTATCTTTTTGATTTTTTAGAAAAAGCTGTAAACGAATATGTACAGGGTTTGAAAGCTCACCCGGGAGGATCGGTACCTGGTTCTTGGATTCGTATTGCTTCCTCGAGTCGGCTTCTTTTTGGCGGCCGGCTGATGTCTGGTGGGGGTCCCCTATTCCCGAACTCTTCCTCCTTGAGCCTTTTCAAGGGCCTTCCTTGATGGAGCAGTTCTTCGTCGGTGGAGCCTGGCTGCCAACATGCGAGCACCTCTAGCCGGATGCGCATGGCACAGACGCTCCAATTCCGGGCCCGTGTCTCGTTAAAGCGTGCTTCTCCCCATATGGATATCACTTCCCCGCGGTACGGGAAGCGAATGCATTGGTGTCGGGTGGATGAGACGGCTTCGATGCTGTTGAGCAATGTGCTCCCAACAATCTGAGGGTGGGGTGATCAAATGTTCATTACCATGCAGTTGACGATGGTGGAGACCGGGCTGATCTTTAGTGGGAGCGTGACCAGTCCGCAAGCGTTCTTGCGTGTGCTGTCGAAGGCATAAATGTATTCGTCCGAGGGTTCCAATCTAGGAACCCTGCCTTCCAGCTTCTGGTAGGCGGAATATGTGAGAACGTTAGTTTCTGCTCCCGTATCGATGAGAATGTACCGGAATTCCCTTCCTCCGAGTATGGCAGTGATTGCGAGGGGTGCGGAGCGTGCTCCGGCTTTTGGGGCTTCATGGGGCAGGAAGGTGATCGAGTTGGGCTCCGTAAGATCGCTTGGTGGATGCAGGGTCCTGGCCGCTTCTTCCGAGGGATAGTTGTCATTATAAGGGGACCCGAGTGGGCTACCACCTTCATCCTCGTTCCCCGGTCGTAAGGCTAGTGTGAACATATTATGTATTGCCCAATTGTTCTCGTTCTCGTACTTGAGGCGTGCCTCTCCCCAGATTGTCAGTACATGACTCATGAAGGGCAATCGAAGGCATTGGTGCCGGGGGAAACAGATAGCTTGGGTGCTATCCAACCATGGTCGTCCTAACATCAACGGGTACCTTGTGTCGATGTCGGCCACGAAGCAGGCTACTTCACAGATGAGAGGGCCGACGGATAGCTTGAATGTTCCGGGGCCGCGGAGAGTCTTTCCGGTATGGTTGAAAGCTTGAATAGTATGGTGGGCCGGTTGGACGGGAGGACGGCCTAGTCCGGGTATCTTTTGGTAGGTGGAGCACGTCATTATATTCATTCCTGACCCTGGGTCCACGAAGATGTTGTTTAGCCACAACATTAGAAGTCGTCCGCGGATGTGTAGGGGTTAGACTCGCAGGGTATGTTTGGTTGCGCGATTGCACTGCGATTGCGATTATAGGAAGCTGCGTTTACAATCGTGCAATCAAACAGTTTTGTAATCGCAGTTTTAAACCCAGCGATTGCAGGTAAATAGTGCCCAAAAGCTGCGATTTCAAAAAGCTGAGAAAGTGAGCTTCCTGCAGAATCAGGTTTGCAATCGCAGATTCCTGCAGAATCAATTTTGCAGTCGCGCAACCAAACACACCCGCAGTCTAGGATCCGAGAGGTCTTGGTCAGTGAATGATATGGTCATTGGGCGGCGGGGGCCATCGACAGTGTCGGTACTCTTGGAGGACCCATGTCGTCCGGATGCAGATCATCCGACGTACATTCCCCTCCCTCGGGTCCTTCGCTAGCTCCTTCGGGGATCTCCTCAAAGGGTTCTTCTTCTTCGTCTCCCCCTGGGTTTTCTAGTCCGCTTTCGTCGGACTCAATGTTGATGACCGCGGGCAGGGCGAGAACTGCATCTTCTTCTTCGCCATAGAGTATGGCGTGGTCATGGTTGTCGAGGTTCAGCTGGAAGGGCTCGTTTTCCCCCTCCTCCTCGGATTCCTCGAATAGACTGTCATTAGTGACGTCTTCTGAACAGCTTGGTTGCGGTGATGGTTGTCTCCCTCTCCTGACCATGTTTACCATGTGGGCTCTAGATGCCGACGTTTGGTTGTGACCTAGCAATGGGTCAGTAAATATGCCAAGTGGCTTGGAGGCTCGAGAATTGCCCTGGTTTAAATGGCTTTTGATCATGGCCCAATCAAGGCGCCTGTCATCATTTAAATCGTAAATAAAATCCCGAAAAACAATGCATTGTTCTACGGTATGACCATGCTGTTGGTGGTATTGACAGTAACGCAGTCTGCTGGCCCCGGGGAGTGGAGGCTTAGCAATTGGGAGGGAGATACTATTTATGTCCATTAGTACCCTAAAAATCCTAGTTAGTGTTTCTAGAAGGGGAGGGTAAGAGTCCTTCTTTCCCATTCGTCTCTCATTATAGGATGTCAGATGGGAGACCTCATTATAAGTATTTTGGATGGGCTGCCTAGGATTTAGGTTCTGACTTCTTAGGAAGGTGGAATAGAAAGGGGTCCTAGGCTGGCCTTGTCTTGAAATTACAGGGCTTTGGACCGGAGAACTTTGGATTACCGGGTTTTGTTGTGTCGGCACGGGGACGAGTACTGATTGAGTAGCGAGGCGGATAAACGGACGTGTACTGTATCGGGGCTATTCCTCGATCAGGAACTCGCGCTCTGTTTGGGTAGAGTGCCGATACTTGGTTAATAATCCCCTCTACCGTGGGGGTTTGTGCCTTACGAGGCGGTTGTCCAACCCTATGGCTGATAGGTGGGGACTGGGTTTGGACTACTGGGGCTGCACAATGGGAAATCCTGTTGTGGCGGTCAATTAGAAGTTGATACGTGGTACAGTCTCCGTACGAAAGGCTCGTACGAAGCTCTGAACTCAGGCTCTGTAACATCATGTCAATTTTTTGACATTCTGTGAGTTGCAGGCCGGTTCGGTGGACAAGTGTGCGCCACCAAGACACGTATTGTTCAAATTCCTCCCTATGCCTCATTTTATCTACGGTTAAATCCAAAATAGAGGGTGTTCTGATCTTCTGGTAACCGTAGCAGCCTAAGAACTTCTCGCTTACAGCCGAGAAGTTCGACAAGTGATCTTCAGGGAGGGTGGAGAACCATTGTAGTGCTTCTCCTTCCAATGATTTCTGGAAGAGAAAGACTAGCAGATGTTGATTATCTAGAAAGGGGTGGGCGTCTAGATAAAAAGCAATTAAATGGATGTCTGGGTCTCCACGACCGTTGTACCAACGAAATTTGGGGATTTTGAATCCCTCCGGTAGGTGGACTGATGGGATTTGTCTCAGATTATGTAGAGACATGTTCTTGGGGGCTGAGGGACCAGTCTCAGAGAGGATTCTCCGGATGGTTTCATCCAGTGTTTCTCCCTTGGGAGGGCTGCCTAGCGGTCCCGGGTTTGGGGTGGCCTGGTAAGGGCTTGGGGTGGAAATGGTTGGGAACATTGGATTCACGGGGGAAAGGGGGATGAACGAAAAAATGCTCGAATTGACCGAGTGGCTGGGTGTGGACGGGGTTTTGGGAATGGCCTTAGGGGTTTCGATAGGAGCCTCCTGTCTCAGGGTTTTGACTTGACGATAGTTGATGAGGTCATGAAACATGTCCTCTACGGATTGGTATCCTAGACTGGCCATCTTTTCCTCTAGATGGGTCAGGAATTGTGTGGTCTGACCCTCTTGGTGGATTCTCTCCTCTAGTATCTCCTCCTCTATGCGGGATTCCATGACGTGTGTGAAATGGTTCAAGGGAATGAATGCAGATATGAAGCAGTAAATAAAGCGGTAAAGGATTGGGCAATGGTGTGTGGCTTACAAAGCAATAAATGATTGCGTAGCGGTGTGCGGCTTACAAAGCAGTAAAGGATTGCGCAACGGTGTGCGACTTACAAAGCAGTAAAGGATTGCGCAGCGGTGTGCGGCTTACAAAGCAGTAAAGGATGCTGTGATGCGAAGTAGAGGAGGATCTGATTCGAGGGATGGGAAACTCTAACCTTCCTAAAGGGTTGATAGCATTCTAGTCAAGCTTGTAAAAAGGGGCAGAAGAGGATTACCTTTTATCGTTTTTCACGAGGGAGGTCCCACCGTGATCGCCAGATTTGTCGGCGTCGAATTTTCGTGTCGGTGTCGGAAGGAATCCGGCGGTGGGGCTGCGTGCGTGTGTGGGGGTTCTTCGGGGATTCGGATCGGATGCGTACCCTGGCGGGCTCGGTCGGATCGTCTTCTCGAAGGGTGGATGTCGTTCCTGGTTGAGGCGCCCTACAGCGGCTTAAGAGGATTCCAAGGTTTGTGTGATCGCCACCTGCTTTTTCTAAAAGCAGGAAAAGGTTGGGTTGGATTTGATCGCATATGTGGGGAGTTTGTGGGGTCTCCGCTCTTAGACACGGACACAGAGCTGAAAAATAGGTAATTCTATTCTGCTTCCGGGGCTTGGCTAAAGGAGTCTTGGGACAAAGGGGTGCAAGTGGGGTGTGGATATGGGGCGGCTAGTGGGATCCAGCCGTCTGGTGAGGGGCGGCTACTTGGGTTTAGCCGTCCGGGGCCTGGGTTTGTTTGGGCAGAACTTTGGTAGGAAATGGGTTGGGTCTTGGACAGAGGCTAAGCTAGGTTTAGCCCGGGTTTCTGGAGGGTGGAATGAGATGGTGTTTTTTGTGTAGGGAATGGATTTTTCTCTCACAAAAGAGGCTCTCTTTCTCTCTCTCTTGAGATTTCTAGTGAGGGAAGGGAATGGATATCAAGGGGATGTGAATGGTGTGTTGTTGGTTGAGGATTGGGATTGATGGATGTTGTAAAAGTGTTTTGAACCCCCTCTATTTATAGTAAAAGAGAGGCAGGGGAATATCTAGGGGGTAATGGAGTGGCTTGGTTAATAGTGTGTGTGATTAGACCCCTCATTAATTCTCTGGTTCTTCTGTCAGGAACAGGTGAAGGACGGCTAGTTCTAACTAGCCGCCTAGGATGGGGCGGCTGAAGCCGCCCCTATCGTGGCCTGCCAAACGTCCTATCTCTGATAAGCGCTGGCTTGGGTCGGTTACTTAGCTTGATCCAGCCAAGATAGGGCGGCTAAAGGTCATAACCCACCGCAATGATCAGCATTTAATGCTGATTTATGTCCCATCAGGGAAGCGGTTCAAGGTCGGCCAGGGGAGGCGGCTAGTGCAAACTAGCCGCCTGGTATGGAGCGGCTAGTTAGGTCTAGCCGCCCCTTGCTAGGGACTCAGGGTTTTTGGGTTTAGAGTTTTTCTTAGGTGGGGTTCTGGTTTGGGCCAGGGTCTGATTTAGGGTTAGGGTTAGGGTTTAGGTCAGGGTTAGGGTTTGGGTTTAGGTTTCTGATCAGGCTAGGGTTTAGGTTTAGGGTTTCCAGTTTCCTGAGCTTTTTGGTTCTCTATTAGATGTCTAAATGTGAGATATTTCTGGGTGTTACTTGAAGTATTTCTATCTTTCTGGACGGTCAAAATTGGGGTATCTACACTCTCGTAAGAATATCATGTCTAAAAACCAGTTGCCACTGCGCGACCTCGAACAGGCTTCTATTCACATGGCATACAATGCATGTACTAACTAGAGATAATGCAACTAATTTTTATTTCAAAAGTAATACTTTTTCAGATGCATTACATTACGAGGTCTTATGAGTGCCTCTCCATTCATTCATTCTAGATAGTAAGCACCATTGGGGCCCAGTCTGGTAACCTTGTAGGGTCCTTCCCAACTGGGTCCGAGCTTACCATCTAATCGTTGTTGGGATTCGGAGAATACCTCTTGAAGGACCAAGTCACCGATTCAAAAGCTTCGTCATGAATCTCTTTTGTTGTAGCTTCGAGCGATCTGGTTCTGATAATTGGCCATCTTGATGGAAGCCGCTTCCCTTCATTCGTCCCTCAGATCGAGTTCAGACGCCAAGACTTTTTCGTTCGTCTGAGGTTCGATGCTTTCAGCACGAAAGGTTAGAATCCTAATCTCTACAGGAATAACCACTTCAACGCCGAAGGCCGGAGAGAATGGAGTTTCCCCTGTGGTGCGATATGCCCAAAGTATCGAGGGGAGCTCGTCCACCCAGTTTCCTTTGGCTACATCAAACCGCTTTTTGATTCCGTCCAGGATGGTTCGGTTGGTGATCTCTGCTTGGCCGTTCGCTTGAGGTAGCGAGGGGAAGAGAAAAGATGTTATATCCCTAGCTCCTCGCAAAATTCCCTGATCGCAGCATTGTCAAATTGCGTCCCGTTGTTAGAGATTATAGCGTTCGATACCCCGAATTGACATACAATCTCTTTCCAAAGGAAACCCCGCACTTCGGTGTCGCGGATTCTAGCCAGGGCCACAGCCTCCACCCACTTGGTGAAGTAGTCGGTGGCGACAAGGAGGAACCTCTTCTGTGATGGTGCTATCGGCATGGGTCCGATGATATCGAACCCCCATTGTGTGAATAGGCAAGGACTTGACAGGGTATTCAGGTCCCCTGCCGGTCGGTGGATCAACGGGTTGAACCGCTGGCACTTGTCGCACTTTCTAACCAAGTTAAGTGCATCTTTCTCCAGGGTGGGCCAGAAGTATCCTGCGGTCAATACGCGTTTTGTCAAAGACCTTTAGACCGTATCGCAACCGCATATTCCAGAATGCAATTCTTCTAACACTTTTTGAGCCTCTTCGATGGTGACGCATCTGAGGAGCGGACCTTTGAAGCTTTGTTTGTACAGCACCCCTTGTTCGGAGATCATGAATCGAGCTGATCGGGTTCTGATCTTTCTGGCTTCTTCCTTATCCACCGGGAGGTGTCCGTTATTCAAGAACGATAGTATGGGGTCCATCCAGTCGTTCCTGGGGGTTCTGACTCCATCGCCATAATCTGCTTGAGGTGAGCAATGCTTGGTTCCCCCAAGAATTCGACCCTAATTTCCCGAGACGGTCTTCCTTCTAGAGCGCTCACCAGATTCGCCAGGGCGTCAGCTTGAGCGTTGTGATCATGGTCGATGGCACGGATCTCCCAGTGGTCGATCCGTGCGAGCAGAGTACGTGCATGGCTTTGATAGGCTGCCATGCAATCGTCCTTCGTTTGGTATTCTCATGTGCTCTGACACACCACTAGTTGGAAATCGCTGTAGATTGACAATTTTTCGATGCCAAGGTCTACCGCGAATTCCAGGCCAGCGATGAGAGCCTCATATTCGGCCTCATTGTTGGAGGCTTCGAATCCCAGCTTGATCGCGTGCTCAAAGAGGAATCCGTCTTCACTTTGTAAAATCAACCTAGCTCCTGACCCTTTCGATTGGATGCCCCATCGACATGGAGTGTCCAAGAAATGGGTCTGTAGTCAGAGATGACACAGTTTGTTGTTCTTCGGGTGTCAAGTCGGCAATGATGTCGGAAATTACCTGTCCCTTGATAGCGTTTTTAGGCCGATAGTGGATGTCAAAAGCTGACAGCTCCACTGCCCATTTTAGCAGTCGACCCGCAACGTCTGCCTTTCTCAACACGGCTTTGAGAGGCGAGTCGGTGACGACATGTATCGAGTGGGCCTGAAAGTAGTGGCGTAGTTTTCGAGCAGAAACAAGTAAGGCAAACGCAAGTTTCTCAATATGGGAGTACTTGATTTCTTCTCGGCTGAGTGCTTTAATGGCGTAGTAGACAGCTCTCTGCCCGTGGCCAATGTCCTTCAATAATGCTAAGCTCACGGCATGCTCGGACGCCGCGATGTAGAGGAGTAGGACGTCTCCTACAGATGAACTCACCAGAAGTGGTGGTGTGCTGAGGTACTTCTTGACTTCTTCGAACGCTTTCTGACATTCTGGTGTCCATTCGAACTTCTGAGCTTTTCGCAGCAATTGAAAGAATGGCTGGCACCGATCGGTGGCCCTGGAGATGAACCGGTCGAGCGCGGCTAATCTCCCGGCCAGTTTTTGTACATCTTTCCTGCTCCGAGGAGGCTCCATCTCCATGATCGCCTTGATCTGGTCGGGGTTGGCCTCGATCCCTCGCCTTATCGTCAAATACCCCAGAAACTTGCCCGACATGACTCCGAATGAGCACTTGGTGGCGTTCCGTTTAAGGCGATACTTTAGCAACAAAGCGAAAACTTATTCGAGGTGTATCAGGTGGTCACCCCGATTTGCGCTTTTGACCATCATGTCGTCGATGTAGACTTCCACAGTCTTTCCGATGTGGTGTTGGAAGACTCGTGTCAACAGCCTCTGGTATGTAGCTCCAGCGTTTTTTAACCCGAATGGCATTACTTTATAGCAATAAATGCCAGTGGGAGTTATGAACGCCGTTTTCTCCTGGTCGGGCTCGTACATCGGGATCTGGTGATACCCTGAGTAAGCGTCTATAAAACTCATTAGTTCGTTACCTGATGAAGAGTCCACCAGCTTGTCGATCTTCGGAATGGAAAGCTATCCTTTAGGCACGCGCTGTTCAGATCGGTGAAGTCCACGCAAACTTGTCATTTCTTATTCTTCTTGGGGACCACTACCGTATTGGCTAGCCATTCAGGGTGTCGCACCTCGCGGATAAACCCAGCGGCCAGAAGTTTGTTCACCTCGTCTTGTACCACCTCGGCATGGATCGTAGCCATTCGTCTCTGCTTCTGTCGGACTAGACGAACGGTCGGAGAGATGAACAATCGGTGGCTTGCCACCTCGAGATCGATCCCTGGCATGTCTTGTGGTCTTCAGGTGAATACATCCTTGTTTTCCACAAGGAGGTCGAGTATCACCTGCCTCTCTTTTGTAGAGAGCAGTCTCTCGATGAGAAAGTACTTTTCGGGGTCAAGAAGATCTATCTGGACCTGCTCCAGGTCTTCCAAGACCCTCTCTTTAGGACCGGGCCGGCGCTCATCAGCTTTGACCCGATCCTGAAGTAATTGTTAACTCTTCAGGTGGATTTCCCCTTCTTCAGGTAGCTCCTCTACCTCTGGCAAGGCTAACTTCTCGGCCATCGCCGCCATGTAACGATTTGCGACCACCTGATCACCTTGTATTTCCATTATCCCCTGTGCCGTGGGGAAGCGGAGACACTGGTGATAGGTGGACGGAATTGTTATACCTGTGTCATTTAGAGTCCTAATTTCGATCGGAGTCGCTAAAATTTTGGTTTTTAGCTACCTGTTGGGGTTTGAGGACTCTGATTGAAGATATAACTGCATATTATGGGTCCTGATATTGTTTAGTACTGCCCATAAAATTTTCGTTTAATTCCGATAATGTTTTTGGAATTATGCAGTTTCGGATTGATATTTGGATTTGATTTTGTTAAAATCGAAGATGAAGAGATAAAAATCCGATATTATTACGAGATGTTCAGTTTTGATCTAGCTTTCATACAGAAGTGGAATTGGATCAACTGGATTCGTATATCAAAAGTTATGGGTATTTTTCCGAGTATACCCCGAAGTTGAGAAATCCAGGCAGCAGCCCTGTAAGATGTTTAGCCTAGATTTCGGAATAGCTGGAGAGGTTATTTGATCTGGGTGTAAACATGAAATCTGTAGATAATCTTCTTAACTTTTCAATGCCACTGGAATCGTGCAATTTGGAGCTGTATTGGGGAAGTTATGGCCGTTTAAGTGAAGGCTGCGCAGAGATTTTAGTCCGAGGACGACTTGGTCTTTCAGCCCGACCTTGCCTATAAATAGGCCCCCAAATCCCACGACCTTAGCCTATTTTTTTTCACCCCTTTTGGGTCTGGTCCAGCCCTTGATGAAGGCTTGGGTGGAGGAGGAGATGGTGATGGAGAAGAAGGAGCACAAATGAAGAGAAGGCGTGTTTATGTTGTTGTTGTAGTTGTTGATTCTTTCTTTCTCTTCCACATCCCTTCTCTTTTCCTTCCCCTCTCTAATCAGCCAGCCCCCCATGTGTTTGTGTTCATACCCCAATGAAGAAGGAGAGGCTGAGGAGGTGGTGGTAGTGGTGGTGGTGGTTGAGGCGGTCGCGGGTGCATCGAGGGCCCCAAGTCTCCCCCTTTCATTCCCCCTCCAAAGGTGAGCTCTTCCCCTTCTTTTCTTGGTTTTCATGGCTTTGGGGGTGTGTTGGGAGGTCATGCATGCTAGATGATTGTGTTAGGATGTGTGAAGGGGGCTGGAGAGGGGTGTTTGGCGGCGGGACGCGCGCGCCGGGCTGTCCGCGCGCGTGCGCGCGCAGGTAGGCACACTGGAGGGTGCAGACGGGCGCGCTGGCGTGCGGGTGTCTGCGCGGTGGGTTGGCGAGGCGCACGGTAGCGCGCGGGGGTGCACGCGGGGTCGCGCGCGAGCGCGCGCGTGTCTGCGCGCGGAGGGCGCGCGTCTGCGCGCGTTTGGGCGCTCTGCGCGCGGGCGCACGACGTGCGCGCGCGGGGATGCCCGGGGCTGCGCCCGGGGCTCCCCGGGGTGCGTGCGGGTGCTGCCCGTGGTCCGGATGGGCGTGCTGAGGGTCGGCACCCTCGGGTGGGTGTTCGGGGGGCTCGGGCACGCGTGCGTGCGTGCGTGCATACTTGCGTGCGTTCGAGCCCATATTCGTGGATGTCTAGCCTTAGGCATTCCTAATTGTTTCTATGTGTTTGTATGTTGTTTTACTCACCCCTTTTGATACCCTTGACTTACAGATCTCGTCGGATGGGATGCGCGTCAACCCGGGTATCGGTGAGTGGTTTGATTCCAACCCTTTCGGGAGCACTCGATGCACGTAGTCGTGCTTCGCGCTTCCATGGGACTTTAGTTGCACCCTAAATATGCTAGATATCATGCATGCTAGGTTATATAGCTCGTATATTGTGTAGAACCCCTATTCTACCTTATACTTGCCTATGTATTGTATAGAATATGGCATGACTTAGGTAGTTTTGTTTGAAATACTACCCCTATTTATCAAGCATGTTTAACTTGGGTTAATAACGGGGTGTATGCGTCATATTCCTCTGATTTAGGACTCGAGGGTGTGGTATAGTTGTTGCATCTATCGGTTGGGGCAAAACTACGACCAGCCCGAGAGAGGATGAGGCATTCTCTCTCTCTCGCCCTCCCTCTTTTCGCGAGCCGAGTAGATGCGGTTCTTACTTGACCCAGGCTTACTTGGAATTATTGGTATGCACCTATTGTTGCGCGGATCGCGCTTAACCCTTCCCTTCTAGGTTGGTGTCATCCAACGTATGTTAGGCTATAATTTGTGTATTGCCTGTTTGACTTCATGTATGCATGCTAAGTAGGCCACTCTTGGGTATTTATTGCATATTATGTATATGCCTATTTGGCCATGAGCCTTGTCTAATGAGATTAACAAGTGTATGACCTCCTATGGGGTCATACCATGCATTTGACACTTAGAATAAAATGTCTTCTCCGCATCTAAGTTATGCGCCCTGGAGGGAATTCATGAGAATTCATTGCGCTTATCGGTGTTTGGTAACCGATGATGACGGATCCATAAGGATCGTATTCGCGGGTGTCGAGTGTTCTTTCCTTCGTTGGCTCCGTGTAGAGACTGCCAGGCGTAGTAAAGCCCGGTGGGTGCCCCCAGGTACTACTCATGACGCGTGTTGGTGTGCCCATACGGCCGAGGTAGCGGTCATGGGAGGCTAGCCGGTAGAGGCCAGAACCCTGTGGGATACTCCTAGGAACTGTCCACGACGCTTTGTTGGTGTGCCCATATAGCAGAGATAGGGACCTAGGAGGCTACCAGGTAGTAGTGGCCACACCGGGAGAGACTACCGGATGACGAACGGTGTAGAACAATCGACCTCTTCCCCAAGAGCCTATGTTACCCTGAGGAGGGGGTGAGGGTGAGGGTGAGGGTGAGGGTGTGGTGGGACGGCGTTGGGTCGATATGCCAGTTTGTGCAATTTTCCAAGATCCTATGTCACCCGTCGGGGTGAGGGTGAGGGTATTGCTCCCAAGATCCTATGTCACCCGTCGGAATGAGGGTGAGGGTATTGCTCCCAAAATCCTATGTCACCCGTCGGGGTGAGGGTGAGGGTATTGCTCCCAAGATCCTATGTCACCCATCGGGGTGAGGGTGAGGGTGTTGGCGTGAGTGGGGTGGGCTCGAGTTGATACTCGACCCATCAGCTTGTGTAGATGGTTTTCCCGTGGGGTTCGCATTGCGAGCATGTAAATGGGTCCTCCCAATATCGTCGTACCGGGGTCCCGACGTTGAAGCTGCCCTGACAGAGGACTCCCACTTGTAGGTACTCCCGATGCATTCGGCAGATGTACTGATCATGGGAGTGTACCAGTTAAGGCTACACGAGGGTGGACCACCGGATGATATTGCGAGCATGAATCGTTCTCCCCTTCGCCGGATCCGTGTGGATGCTTCCTAGGTACAAGCCGCCCTGGGTGGACCCCCACCTGTAGGTACCATCGACGCTGTCGACAATGTACTGACCGTGGCCGGCTCCAGGTAGAGGCTGCCCAGGAGAGCGCTACCGGATGACGAACGGTGTAGAACAACAAGTTTTGTCCTTCAAATCCCTAGATTCACCCCTGTGGGGGCTAGGGTAAGGGCGAGTGTGAGTTGTACCCATCGAGTATACTCTGGGTATACCTCCTAACGCTTGAGGTGTCGAATTATATTTCTACCTCGTAAGCGGATGGACTCTTGTAATTGTTACGCGGTAACACCAAGTGATTAACGACTATTCCTCCCTGTGAGTCCCAAAAGCCTCCACCGTTGGGAGTGAGAGCGAGGGCGGGGTATTGTCGCACCGCCGCGTGACCTTGTAAACCGTTGGGTTTCTACCCATGGCTTTCCTTGATAGGAGATTGCCTTGTATCGAATGATTATGTTGGTGTTTGGTTTCTGACCACTCACTGAGGTTATAGCTCACCCCTCGCGTACTGTTTTCCTTTACAGGGGCGTTGTTGGGCGTGGAGCTGGAGCTTCCTTGTGGCGTGGTCCTGCATGCGTGGAGCATTCTGTCCGGCGGATTGGCGAGTGCGAGGCTGTCAGCAGTCCTAGAGTCTTGTGTGTTTGTAAACCGTGCATGTGACACTTGTATTTCTTTTGGCTAGACTTGGCTCTCACTGGACAGTGATTGTGTATTCGAGTCTGTAATAATGTTTTTGATTTACAGACACGTTGATATTTTATGCTTCCGCCTTTCATTTGAGTTATCAGTTATCATTGATTGTTAGCCTTGTGTATTATTTATCGGAGTCATCTGTTGACCTCTTGTATGATAGTTGATGCTTATATATTTTCCACGTCTCGGGGACGCCTGGGGTGTGACAGGAATTGCTTTCATCGTCGCGAGCCAAGATCGCCCGATGATCGCATTATACGGGGACGGGAGGTCCACAACCGTGAAGTCCGTCATAGCCTCTGGTTCCCTGCTCATACGGGTAGCGTGATGCGTCCGGCAGGGACAACTCGCGCTCCGTTAAACGCGACCAAGGGGTCCTTCGTCGGATGGAGGTTTGCGGCCTTCAGTCCCATCTGAAGGAATGGCTTCATGAAAAGGAAATCGGCCGAACTCCCGGTGTCTACAAGGATCCTTTTCACGTCAAAGTTAGAGATGCGTAAGGTAATTACCAGGGCATCCGAATATGGGGCTTGGACTCCTTCCAGGTCGGTGTCAAAAAAAGTGATGACATTGTTGTCATCCCCTCGAGGCCTTTTAACGACCAGCTTTGGCTCCTGATCGATCTGCATCATCTCGAACGACACATGCATCTTCGTAGGGCCCTTTCGAGCACTTTTCGGCGAGGTGAAGTGAGGAACTCCCCTAAATATGACATCGATGACCCCGGCACCAGTGTTGGGGCCAGTATTTGTCACATGCTGAGTGTTGGATTTTGGGGCAATCTCCGCTGGAGCGTACTCCTTCAAGTAGCCCTTCCGGATTTGATCTTCTAAGAATGCTTGGAGGATTCGACAGCCGTCGGTGGTGTGACCGATGCTTTTATGGTAGTCACAGCGCAGGTTCTGATCTCGCCTTAACTCGTCACTCTTCAAGGGAGCAGGTCACCTGAACCAAGGTTGCCCTTGGATCTTGGAGAGAATTTGGGACGGGGGAATCTTGAAAAACATTCCCTGCCCTTCACGCACCTCGTTGGTCGAAGTACCTGGTCGTCTGTTCCTCTCGTCCCGCTGCTCCTTCGGGCGAAACTCTCGAGTGGACCTGTATGGAGGAGAGGTAGAAATGGGAGTTGGCTTGAAAGTCATAGTTACCTGCTTCAGGAGTTTGGATTCCTCCTCCATTTTGGCGTACTTTTCAGCACGCCCCATCAGGTCCCTCAAGTCAGGAGGAGTGCGCTTGATGAGCGATTCCTTGAGGCCGTTTCCGGTCGGTAAGCTGTTCCGGAAAGCCATGACCGCAGCATCCTCGTTGCAGTCCTCCACTTCAAACTTCAGTATGCGAAACCGATCGACATATTGTTGAATTGTCTCGCCCGTATTCATCCGGATCTTCATGAGATCCCCCAAATCTTTCTTCCTCCGCCGGCTACAGATGAAGTGCTCGGCGAACATGGTTCCGAGCTCTTCAAAAGTTCTGATCGTCGCGGGTGAAAGAAGATGGAACCAAGTCAATGCGGCCCCTTCCAGGCTGGAGGGGAAGAGGCTGCACATCAACCCATCATACAGCTCGTACAGCGCCATGGAGTGACGGAATGCCAGGATGTGGTCATAAGAATCTGTCGTGCCGTTGTACATCTTTAATTTGGGTTGAATGAACCTATGTGGTAAACGTTCTCTGAGGACCTCTGCGCTGAACGGGGATGTGAATCCTCGTATCGCGTGATCCGCCATCTCCCGACTAGAAATGCGGTGCACTTCGGAGCGCAAGGTGTGACGGGGCAACGTGACCACCCCCCTGGTGGGCTGACGGGACGGTGAATTACGCTGGTTTCTATCGGATGCTTCGCGTAAAGCAGACTGCTCCTGGTGTGCTTGTCTACGCGAAGCTTCCCTTCAGGTGGATCGTTCTCTGTGGGGAGAACGACCACGCCTTTGATCTTCGTGAGGTGGGCGGCCCGCCTGCGGAGTACGCGAACGCCGCCAGGACCGTTGTCTCTGATTAGAGAAAGAAGTACTCCCTTCCGAAACTTCGATCTTAGCTTGCGGAAGTGCCGGAACTGGTGGGTGAGCTTCTTACAATACCGGTGGCCTTTGATGCCCGTTCGTGTGGAACTGCTGCATCGAGGCCTCGAACATCTGTTGCATTGATTCTTGCAACCGGACGAACAAGCTCTCCTGTGAACCTTCCATTGCCCGCATGAGGTCCTGGACCTGGCTTGCCAAGATACCAGGTGAGACACCTCCAGTGTCAACTTGAAGGTTACCCCCAGTGTTAGGCGGGTGGATGCTTTCGTCTTGCAGACCTCCTTCGAGGATGTCATTTTGATAAGACATTATTGTAGATACCCCAATTTTGACCGTCTAAAGAGAAGAAAATTACTTCAAGTAACATTTTAAATGACCACATTTGGATCAAATAGAAAACTACCCAAAGTTGAATAGATATGAAAATAAAAGGAAAAAGATAAAACTGTCGAAAGGTGGCTACTTGAAAGTAGCCGCCCCTCCTCTGGCGGCTACTTTCAAGTAGCCGTCGGACGCAGAGAAAAGGTGGCATCTTAAAAGTAGCCACCCCTCACGGGGCGGCTAGTTACGAGTAGCCGCCCCTTGACCGACCCCAAACCGCTTCTCCTGATGGGACATAAAGCAGCATTTAATGTTGACTGGCAGGTCATTGTGGGGGTGGCATCTTGAAAGTAACCGCCCCTCATGGGGCGGCTAGTTACGAGTAGCCGCCCCATGTCTGGACAATTTTTCACAACAAATATCTGGATTCCTTAGGGGTGAAGTTTGCTTAAACCACTCTATTATCCAACCCACGCTATTACCCAAAGAATAATCCCATGCACCATTTTCTACTATAAAAGGAGGGGTAGGAGTGAGAAACAAAGGGTGGCCATTTTTCATTTTCAAAGTGTGTGTTAGAGAAAGAGAGAGAGAGAGAGAGAGAGAGAGAGAGAGAGGGAGAGAACCCTAGTTGAGAGAGAAAAGAAAGTCATTCCCCACCAAATTCCACTCTCCATAAACCCCCCTCTAAACCATTGTCCTAAACCACTCTTAGCCCTAGCCAAACAAATCCAAATTCTTACCTAGGTGCTGCCCAAATCTAGAAGAGAAAATCACCAAACACCACTTTCAATCCTCATTACCACCACCCTAGCCAAAGCCAAAACACTTCCCTACCTAGGTTCTGCCCAAATCCAGAAAATCCAGAACCAGATACCAGGCGGCTAGTCCTAACCAACCGTCCCCTACCAGGCGGCTAATTCCCATTAGCCGACCCCTTCCTAACCCCTTTTTTAGTCCCATATCTCCTCTAGTCAAGCCCCCGAAGCAGAATAGGTTTACCTGTTTTTCACCTCTGTGTACGGTATATCCGTATCCCAGAGAGGAGACCCCACAAAATCCCACCCGCGAGGCGATCAAATCCAACACCAACTTTTCCTGCTTTTTGAGAAAGCAGGTGGCGATCACACAAACCCCGTCTTTTCTGAGAAGCAGTCGGGCGGCTCAGGAACGACTCTCCGGGCGGTGACCTGATCAGTCGCGAGACGGACCAGGACCAAGTTCACAGAAACCCCCAGTTTTACATACCGACAATTATGAACTCTCGGCTTTTTGTTCCACAGTCCCACAGACGGCGCCAAACTGAGGAGGATATTTTTCCCTCACAGTTAGATTTGTATTTTGCAGAATCCGGAACTTCAAAGAAGATTGGGTTAAAGAGTTTTTGTGGTAGGATTATTGAAAAAGGGATTTTTGGGTGGAGGGGGAGAGACTGTGCCTGGCTGTCGGAAGTAACAGTGTTGCTACTTCTCAACTTTCAACTTATTGATTACCTTCCGTTAGTAATCTCCAAATTGATCTCTCATGCCAAGAGTGCTGTCGCGCGACCTCTTTTATAGGCTGCCTACGTACCCGCTTGGGGATCAAGTCTCACGTAGTTCAATTGGTTATTCTGTAACCGTTTTCCCATTAACTGGTAGTGGGCTATTTCTTAGGGAAACGTTCCCTGCATTTACTCTCCACGTTGCCCTTATTACCCACGTTCTGTGAGTAATGGGCCTTGAATGCTACCGTGGCATTTACATACGTTCACGGTCCTTTGACCGTTTTTGGACCTGCTCGGGGCCTCTTGATATGCGTAACGTCGATGGATAACAAGGTCGCCCGACCAGACCCTCCGTCCAGTCGTGCCTTAGATTATCTGTACCAGAGCGATAAGGCCGCCCGACTAGACCCGTTGTCTAGTCGTGCCTTACTTCGCACGTGAGCGATAATGTCGCCCGACTAGACCTGCCGTCTAGTCGTGCCTTAGATCACTCGAGAGATAAGGTCGCCCGACTAGACCTGTCGTCTAGTCGTGCCTTAGATCACTCGTATCCGAGGAGTAAGGTCGAACGACCGGACCTGTCGCCTAGTCGTGCCTTGGACTACCCGTAATGATCCCTTTTGCTTTACGGACTGATCGACCATATGACTAGATTCAACTCGCCGGGTGACGTCATTGTAACGTCATCTTTCGTGGATTGGGCATGATGGGTTTTCTGCCATGCGGTTCATGTTTCGCCATTCTGCCTTATCATGACACGTGTCCTAGTGTAGATTTTTACCTCCACACTTTTGATTAGGGCTGGTAAATGAGCTGAGCAACTCGGGCTCAGCTCGATTAAAGCTCGTTCAGGCTCGTTCGATTAGACAAACGAGCCGAGCTTGAATAATTTTTAAAGCTCGGTTTGTAAACGAGCTGAGCCCGAGCCCGAGCTTATATTACTTTCACATATATAAGGTGTTGTGATTTGTGAAATGTGACTTCTCAAATGCTAAACAAGGTATTTTTTTAGCTTAACGAGCATGAGCCGAGCTTCAACCGAGCTTTTCACGAGCCCAACAAGCCGAGCTTAAACATGAAATGAAGTTCGGTCCCGAATCGAGTCTGATACTAAACGAGCCGAGCCTGAACATGTCAAAACTCAGTTCGTTCGGCTCGTTTACCACCCCTACTTTTGATGGGTAATTATGCATAATATAAATATTTTAAATTTTACAACACCCCAAAAAGGACACGGCCATTTATCCATGAAAATAGTATTTCTTCATATTATTTTGACAAAATTAAATTTTAAGGGTATAAATGCAAAAAAAAAAACAAAAAATCGTCAAACCACTACTAATACCACCACAATTGATTCTTCAATCTTTAAAAAGTCGTCAAAAAACAGTGGAAAACCAAAACTAGAATCCAGAATCACCAAACGGGTCACTCTCAACATTGCTCCCCTTACAAGCTCACCAACCCGGCGACCCCTCCCAACCCAACATAAATTCCATTCAATCGAAACCCAATCACCCAAACCCAAAAATGGACACCTTCTTCGCGGGAGAGATCGCAACAGAGCTGGTGAAAGAGCTCTACCAAGTCATCAAACGCGTTGCCCTCTGCCGAGTCTCGGCGAAGCAACTCAAGCACTCCGTGGAGGAGCTCCTCCCCACAATCCAAGAAATCAAGTACTCCGGGAACGAACTCCCCCAGCACCGCCAGCGCCAGCTCGACGAGCTCTCGGAGAAGCTCAACATGGGTCTCGACGTCGCGAAGAAGGCGGTCGCGCTCAGCCGATGGAACGCGTACAAGTCCTTACAGTACGCGCGCAAGATGGAGAAGATCGAGAGGTGGGTCTCGCGGTTCATGGTGCGGATCATGCCCGCGCACGTCGCGGCGGACGTGCACCACGCGAGGTACGAGACGCGGACGGGATTGGAGGACGTGAAGGCCGGGTTGGAGGGGATCGGGCGCGCGGTGGGGAGGATTGAAGGGAGGCTCGCGGGGGCGGCGGTGGTGGAGATGATGGAGGGACTGGGTTTGGATGGTGGGGATGAGTGGGTTGTGGAGGGGACGGTGATGAGGGGGGTGAAGGAGAGGGTGAAGGAGATGTTGATGGCGGCGGAGGGTGGTGGGGTTGTGGGGATTTGTGGGATGGGTGGGTGTGGGAAGACGACGATCGCGAGGGCGATTTGTCGGGATTCGGATGTTCGAGGTATGTGAAATTTCTAGCATTCAATTCATTGGAGTATATGATTTATTTTCTGGATTTGGTTTGTTGGGTTCATATGTTTTTGTGAATTGGGATTATTTGGATTTGATTTGTTCTCTTTTTGGGTGTCTTTGTTTTATGATTTTTTTGTGATTCAGTTCTCTCTGTTTTAGTTGAATTGACTCTGTTAAGGCTTTCTGGGTTCCACCATTTCAAAGAACTAATGATAAATTTGTGCTAACTGATTTTGTTTGTTGGGTTCATATGTTTTTGTGAATTGGATCACTGGTTCTCTCTCTGGGTGTTTTTGGTTTCTGATTTTTTGTGATTCAGTTCTCTCTGTTTCAGTTGAATTTACTCTTTTAAGGCCTTTTTGCTTCCACCATTTCAAAGAACTAATGACAAATTTGTGGTGACTGTGCAGAGCATTTCAACAATCAGATCTTCTTTGAGACGGTCTCGCAATCTCCGAATTTGGCACAATTAGAACAAGTGTTATCACAGAAGATCATGAGCACCCGAACCATGGGCGCCTTCAATTGGATCCCTCAATCGGGGATGAAGAACAACGAATGTCCGATGCTAGTAGTACTCGACGATGTATGGTCTCTTAATCACTTCTTCCAGCTCAAGGAACTTGTGTCTCGAATCCCCGGTTGCAAGATCCTCGTCATCTCGCGATTCAAGTTTCCTAACGCGATTGATACGACATACGAATTGCCAACTTTGGGAGAAGAGGAGGCTCTTTCGATATTTTGCCACAACTCGTTCGGGCAGAACTCCATCCCTCCCAACATCGATAAGAAACTCGTGATGCAGGTAATGCAAAGGCAATGATTCATCATGATTTTTCGATCATCATATGCTTTTGGTGCTTGATATCGAAATTCAAACAGGTTGTCACAGAGTGTAAAGGCCACCCATTGGCGCTTAAAGTGATCGGAGCCTCGCTGAAAGGCCAGCTTCCGCGAGTGTGGGCGAGTTACAAAGTCAAGCTCTCCCGAGGCGAGAGTATATCGGAGTTTCATGAGGAGAAGCTGCTCAAACAGATGGCGGTGACGCTCGAGAGCTTGAAGCCCGAAGTGAGGGAGTGCTTCCTCGACTTGGGTTCCTTCCCCGAAGACAAGAAGATCCCCCTCGATGTGCTGTTCGGTCTCTGGACGGAGATTCATGGCCTCGAAGAATTTGAAGCATTTGAAGTGCTCGTCGAGCTCTGCAACAAAAACCTTGTAACCATGGTGGAGGATGCGCAGTATGTGACGCTGAACTCTTTTGGTTATTCAGCTTTGTGAAGTGGCAACTTAAACTGAGATGGGTATGTGCAGGAGAAGAGCAGGAGACATATACAGCTCATTTAGTGAAATCTCAGTGACTCAACATGATTGCCTGAGAGACCTGGCTCTTTACATGTCGAATCGCGAACCTCCGAATCAACGGAGGCGACTGATCATGCCAAGAAGAGAGAATGGTCTGCCAAAGGATTGGGAGAGGGGCGTCGATCATCCGTTCGAAGCCAAAGTTGTTTCAGTTCATACAGGTATAACTTCCATTACAGTAGAGTTTGAAATTATGAATCTTTAGAGCTCATGTTGGATTGGGTTGTTGCATCAACAGGTGAAATGAAAGAATCAGATTGGTTCCACATGGACTTCCCCAAGGCCGAAGTCCTCATACTGAACTTCTCCTCCAGCGAGTACTTCCTGCCTCCATTCATCGCATCGATGTCGAAGCTCAAATCTCTAGTGATCAACAACCATGGCACCTCAAGCGCAAGACTTCACAACCTTTCGGTGTTCACTTCAATGAATGGATTGAGAAGCCTGTGGTTAGAGAAGATCACAATCCCTCCAATGCCGAGAACCACAATCCCCCTTAAGCGCCTCCGCAGGATCTCGCTTGTCCTTTGCGAGGTCAACGAGAGCCTACAAGGGTCGAAAGTCGATCTTCAAGCGTTGTTCCCACAGCTCGTCGACCTCAACGTGGACCACTGCATCGACCTCGCCGGGCTCCCTCCAAGCATCTGCAGATTGGGTTGTCTGGAAAACCTGAGCATCACCAACTGTCATGACTTGCAAGAGCTGCCAAACCAACTGGGGGACCTGAACTCACTTAGGATCTTGAGTGTGTCTGCTTGCCCTTGTTTAGACAGACTCCCTCGGTCGATAAGCCAGCTTAGCCGGTTGAAGTATCTCGACATATCGCAGTGTGTGAATCTCCTGGACCTCCCAGAGGGACTCGGGCAAATGACGAGCTTGGAGAAGATTGACATGAGAGAGTGCTCAGAGATCAGGAGCCTCCCGTTGTCGGTGATTTCATTGAGGTCTCTGGGACATGTCGTGTGCAACGAAGACATGGCGTTTCTATGGAAGGAAGTGGGGAAGGCAATCGCGGAGCTTCGGGTAGAGGTTGTGAAGGAATGCTTCAGTGTGGATTGGCTCAATGAGTGAAGAGGATCAATGGGGAGGTTAGATGCATCATGCGCATATGTGAATGATAAAATTATATATATGTTCTCTCCTTGTTTTATCAATGAAATTGGTTGGCAGATAAATATATTGATGTCTTGTTGATACAGCATTTGACACTATCTTACGAAACTAATCAAACTTGTGTAATATAAACACAAACAGGACCGGCGACTGTGAAGCACGAGAAGAGCTTCATCTGATGTTTATAAAAATCACATAGCGTAGATCATCTCGCCACTGCTATCGATGTCGAGGTCATCGGGATCGGTCTCAAAACCATCCATGTCATCGTCATCAATGTCCGACATCAAGTATTCTTTGAGGTTATGGGCCCCAGCGGCGGGGATAGTGGCCTCGGTAATGATCTGCATAATCTCGTCGATGCTCTGCATCGGCTGGTCCGGTTCTTCATACTGGCTGTTCTCCTCCATGAGGCCCGCCGGAAGGTTCTTGAGGAACCATTCGTGATTGCGGATCTCCGGGATCGATATCCTCTGTTACATCGTGTGGTTATCCAAATAATTAGACTCGGGCTGTGTTTGAAAATGAGTTTGACAAACTACTTTTCAGTAAAAGCAACTTTCAAAAATAGCTTATCAGGAAGCATACTTTTGTCAGATTCTTAAAAAACCGTTTTTTATAAGTTGTTTTTCACTTTTATTCAAAAACAGTGATCACTGGGAGTTTGAAAAGAAGTTTGGATAATGTATAATTCATGTAAAAGAAGAATCTCTTGCAGAAGAGGATGAGTTTTGGCGATAATGTGATTCTCTATCATGCGTATTCTAAGTTTTGGCATGCATGCAGGTTGAGCCCAAATCAGCAAATACCCAACCCACCAACAAAAAACCTCAAGGTACCAAAAGTAGAGGAGATATCTACTTATGGCACCCAAACGAGGGGTAAACCCGAAATAGAAAACCGACCACCGCTAAAAGAAAAATTGTTCGCCCCCACACACAGATTTTAGTATGATTTTCAAGAACCTAAAAAGTTCATATAATAAATCGAGCATATATAACTACTAAACGCTCACCGTTGCAGGATTGAGAACAAAGATCCTAGAAATCAGGTGCTGACATTCGGCAGATATATGAACATAGTCCGGAATGGAATATTGGACACTCAAAATTCGCTGCACGTAAATTGAAAGGGAAAAAAAACATGAGTTGATAATGGCATTTGAGTAACCATGAGTGATGTAGATGTGAACAATTATAAAGTGTTTTGAGGGGCCACCTGTATCGTACTCCTGAAGTTTCTGGGCTCATCAGGATCTTCAAATGGATAAGCACCCACTAACATTACGAACAGGGTTACTCCACATGACCATACATCTGCAATCTGAAAGGGAATACTGAAGCTGTAAGAATTATGAAACATAAAAAATGGAGTTGTTGATGCCAAGGATACCTTTTTTCAAGAATTTAAAATATTCAGCAAAAAATAATCTTTAAAAATGGTGGAAAATAACAATGAATCCACATTTATAAGGGTTAACAGAAACAGTGCAGTAGATATTATAAGTACAGAAAACAGGAAAGTACTAATTTGACTGATACATTAAACAGTGGTTGAGGGAACAAAGAGAAGAATTTAACATAAAAGATAAATGTTAAATAAAGATAATAAAGACAAATTAAAACTATTTAGAATACTCAAATATAAAAATCTCCTAGAACGGCGCCATACCCATATCAAACACTTCATACACCACCACATGCACGTTGTATTTAAATTTAAAAAAAAAAGAATTAAATTCGAATAGATGCGGCGTGGACATGCATTGGACATGGCCCAACCTGATTATGATCCCACTTAAACAACACAAGACATGGTATAACCTGATTAGGATCCCACTTAAAAACACAAAATCCTCCCCTCCCCCCACCCCCTAACAATGAAATTCAAAACCCCCTCTCCTCCGGTGTGTTCAATCCCATTTTTCACAATCTTTAAATAATACAGCCAATGGCAAAATTAATCTACTTGTAAAACAGCATTAATACTATAGATTAGCAGTTAGACGATGCCATTGTCCATTGTACAACCTCAGTTCAACATCGAAAGCATTAATTGCACTTTCAATCCTAAAATCATATTTTCAAACTTTAATTAATAGATAATAAACGTCAGTAGGATATTGCCAAGGGTTCTTATTGAAGATTAGGAACAGAGTTAGACCAGACGGGTCAACGTCCAAAGACAATAATTCATTAATGTAGGGCCCAGTTCTGTATAGAAATGAAAGACCAAACTACAAAATAAAACTTAGAATTTAAAAACTTGATGCAGGGTGGGAGCTGATGAGACATAAACAACAAAAAAAAGTACCCTCAACGATTATTCATTGAAATATGGTCCGATCCAAACAAGTGAACAACATAGAAATACACATAGGTAACTTCTATCACCAATATCAGCCTGCAGATTCTTTTTCGCACTATATGCCCCAGAAGTAGGCCTGTCAATCGGACAGATACGGATCGGATAGGCCCATATCCGTATCCGTATCCGAATTGGATATCCGAAAAATATCCGATATATATAAAGAATTTATAAAATCTTAAGTCCTAACATGGTTAAATAGGTATCTACCAAAAACATAACAACACAAATCCTAATATAGTTAAACAAATATCCAACATTGTTAAATAAGTTTGTGTTTTGCCCTAAATCATGAGCTATTAAATTTTCATCTAAGGGTTGAAACTAATTCTAACATATATAAATAAAATAACAGTTCGGATACGGATATTGTTCGGATCGGATATAGGCTATATCCGATTCAATCCGAAAATTTTCAGATACGGATAATTTGGTTCGGATGCGGATATGGATTTTTGAATATCGGATATATTCTGCATTTTCAGATACGGATTCGGATCGGATACGAATATTTTTTCGGATAATTGATAGGCTTACCCAGAAGACAAGTTTAATAATTGGATTGCACAATACATATTACTGCAGGTAAAAGTCATTAACATATCTGAAACCAATTTATACATTCTAAAATTCATTATCAAGTCAAGGTTTATTATATTGTTACCAAAACATTTATCTTGAATCATAACTATGTATCCTCTTTATCATCCCATTGACTATTATTGTAATATATTGTCTGTTAGGCTCTCTATCAGATTTGATCTCTAGACTTAAGGGGATGTTGACAAAGAATCCCTTACAGAAAGCAAGTTGAAATATGTAATGTGTCAACAAATAAGAAACTTACCTTTCCATCATATTCCTGTTTTAACAACACTTCGGGAGCGATGTATGCAGGAGTGCCAACAGTTGACTTGGGTTGTGAGTGCAGCACCAAAGACTGAAAAAAAAAAACCATAGTTAAAAATTGTCCATAAATGCAAAACTATCAATTGTCACACTAAAAAACAATTTCATATTAATAACATCTCAATTGAATAGTTGATGTAGAACGGACGGTCGATATGTTATCGAAGCGATCGGACTATTCATGCTGAATTATTTCGTAGAGATATTTTAGGTCAGTTGTTATACAATTGACCATATTTATTTTTGCTAGATTTCATCATGAAAGCCATTAAATAAGCAAATTTTTCATTTATGGTAATAATTTGCATGATTGTTTTTCTTTCACAAATATCAGAATTGATGGATCTCATAATAAATGGCTATTATATTTATTTTTTATTTTTTATAAGTATGTAATTAGGCTTAATGAGGTTCCTAATTGGTACTTATGGAGTCCATATAATAAGGACATGTAGCCTAAGGGCATGTTCAGATTTTCTTATCAATAATATTGAATTATTTCAGATTTTCTTCTCTTTGAGAGAGGTTGTATAAGAACTTGACAGAGATCTCAGATCTTTTATCTTCTGCTGTTTTACTACCAGTGAACAAAAAATATTTCATCTACTGACGAACATTGATGGAAATAAATTTCATGTGTTGCAACGTGTCAAATAGCACCTATGCATTAGTATATGCATATTGCATACAATTAAACAACAAGATGTTTGATAATCTAAACATCCACAGAATTAAATGAACAATAAAGCCACAATCCTCACGTGCCAAGGTGAAAAAGAGATGGAGGATGAGGAAGGAGATATGATGGAAATAAAAGTACCTTGGAATACCCAAAATCGCATATCTTCAAGCGTGGGGCAGGATTTCCATGAGTTCCATCCAAGAGTGTGTTCTCCAACTTCAAATCGCGATGACAAACTTGCTTCACAAACAAATAGTATTGATGAGCCTACTATGTCATCTAGATCAATTTGAGAGAAAAACCAATCTTCCCGTTTGAACCTAATTGTCCAAACTGGACACAACGTTTCAGGAAAAAAACAAAAATCATTGCCTATATTGCATGTTTCAGTTTCGAAATAGCTTTTAGGGATCAAAAGATAGAAAATCATGTTAAAAAACCAGAAGTCCAAAACAAAGCTTTAGTTCCCTGTCCTAAAAGACAAATATGACCCTTCAACATTAAGAACACCTAAATTATCATCTGATGACTCATTTATCATAGCCTGATATAACATCCTGTAACTTGAGTGTCATACTGAAGGGGATGTGGGCCATTTGGATGACAAGGAATAGCTTGATCTTCTCCAACCAAAAGTTTTAATTTTAAAAATTTAAGGGATTCCATGATCCATTTGATTCAAGATTGGGGGAGACATCTCATTGGGTTGAAGAATATCACATACACAAGGGGGACCCTGCGCATTGAGGAGCAGCAGGCATCAGCCGGCGAATAGTTGAGTTGCATGATGCATGGGTGATTCGGCAGTAGGAGAAGTCACTCTTGTTTTGTTTTGTTTTGTTTCTTTCCTTGTTTGCAGTTTCTCCTCACCCTAGCCTTTGTCTACTCCTATTTGTAGGAGCACTACTCGTGTAACCACAAATGGACATTCTCTCTCGACCCCATCCAATATTCGGACCATTTGTAATATTTGTTTAAGTAATGAAAGGTCTAACGTTTTCTCAAATAAAAAAAAAATACACACTTGAGTGTCATACAATTTCTGAAAGTTCAAAAGTTTTGTGGTTTCCAGAGTCAGTTTTTCTCAGGTATACAAGCCTACAAGGTAATGATTATAATGAATAAATAAATTTATATAAGTTTGCGATGGAGCGCCAGAAACCTGTTAAATCACATATGTCATGATCTTTGCGCTCTCCAGAGAGATGTTTGGATTTAGAAAATGGAAGTTATTCCCTGTCAGAAGCAGAATGCCCCCCTAATATGGTATGCAGAGCATTTGATAAACACTTTCAGAGCAATAAGTGGGTGAGCTACTATTTGATGGACCAAAAAAGTTCATAGGAAGTTGAATCCCTCACCATTGAATGACAATAGCTAACTCCTGATATAAGCTGTTGAAAGAAAAAGCGGGCCTGCAGGATAAAGCTAAATAAGAGTCAATAGACTGAAAAGAGAACCAGAATTCAAATTCTTTGACAAATAACAAGAGATAAGTCTAACAACCTCATCTTCACCGAATCTCCCAGCATTGCAAATACGCTCAAAAAGCTCTCCCCCAGAGGCATATTCCATCACGATAGCCAGATGGGTCGGTGTTAATATAACCTACATAATCCATCCTTCATTCTTACTTCAGATGAATAAAAGGTACAATCAAAGTATTTGAATACTAAAACTCACCTCTTTGAACCTGACAATGTTGGGATGTCTTAGAGACCGATGATTAATAATCTCTCGTTGAACATTTTCATCAATCTGTCACAGAATCCAAAAAAAATAACTCATAAGTACCACCGCAAAGTACAACTCCAAATGACGGTCATTGTCCAATTGTCCATTACTTAACAAAATTCCTAATACAGAGAAATCCTATATAGTTTCTCCACAAACAATGTTCTGTCTGCTGCCATCGGAAGAAAGACAACAAAGCAAAGAAACCAACAAAACCCATCTTCAGTTCCTTGCATTGAAACTGAAAATAACCCACACCACAACAAACACAACAAAGAAAACCCAAAACCCAAAATTTGTTAATGAAATTAATGGAATAAAACCTCCACCTTTCCATCACAGATGGATGACCTGCATCAACAAGAACCCACCACCTGTCAGCGAAAAAGTGTTTGCAAGCCGTGGCAGCCGGTGCCCGGTGGGCTCTCACCGATCTCACCCACTTCTGTTGAATCACACATTTACAATAAATTACACCTCCGATGGTCTTGTAACTCGTTCAACTTTAACAGTTTTTCTACTGTTCCCACTTTTGATTATCAAAACCAACAAAAAATCGTCAGGATTTTCAAATTTCACCGTCAACTCACACACTTACAGCAAATTACACCACCGATGGTCTTGTAACTCATTCAACTTTAACAGTTTTTCTGCTGTACCCTCGATTGATTATCAAAACCAACAAAAAGCCGTCCCTCCCGATTTTCAAATTTCACCAGTTATAATGGATTTCATGTACCCAAATGAAGTGAGAGAATCAAAACTTACGAAACCCTAACTCGTTCGATTCACTGAATTCCCCGAAAACAAAAAAGCCGCAATAAACCCTCAATCGAAATCGTTTAAAAAAGAAGACCAAACCTTCTTGCCTCTCTCGATGTACTTGACCGCGACGAGCTCCTTCGACTGCTTGTCCCTCATGAGCCTCGCGACGCCGAAGTTCCCCGAGCCGATGTCCTTCACGAGTTCGTACCTGTCGCTGTCGTGCATTATCGGCAGATCCATCGCCGGCCCCACCGTGATCGCCGACCGATCCATCCCGCCTCCCCTCCTACCTCCTCGTCGATCCAATCACCCCCTCCTCTCCCTCCTCCTCACATTCTTATCCCCTCAAACATGGCTTCGACGATCCAACGGACGACGTGGCGCGATGATTTCCTCGCGATCCACTCGATCAAACGGTGGAGGTGGGTCGACGAGACAGTGACGGAGGAAAAACCGCCCGTGAAGCCTTTCTCTTTGCGCACCTAACAGTGAAGTGAGAGCTTTCGTTCGACTTTTCTTGAAAATCTAGGGTTTCGATTTGGTCGAGTGAGAGTTTCAGGGACGGTGTGAGAGAGACTCTCTTGAATTTTCGCTCTTTTTTTTCTTTGTTTTTTTTTGGGTTTCGATCGTCCAATCCACAACGGATCGAAAACTGAATTAATGAAATGACGCAATTACATAATTTCCTATGATCGTAGCTGTACATCCATGAAAATGGACGGCGATGATTCAGTTGAATAAGGAAATTATTCTATTACCCTTGTATCTGGGGTAGTTGATAAGGTGATGCGTCGGCACAAGTTTACAAACATGACTTCTCTATGAAGACAAATTACGTTATCGGTATGGACAGAGAGATGGTCTGAGGTCTTATCAAACTATGGCGGATCACCAGACCTTGCCGTTGTAGAAGGGTATTTTAGTCAGTAAATTAACGGAGACTTTTGCGGTTCATCGGATAATATTGTTAAGGGCAAGGATACACCCACTACCCGAGTTGATCTTTCCCACTACCCAATATTATCAAAATGCTATTATTTATGTTTTTTTTTCTCCATTTTCATTACCCAGTTCGACAGCGTTCAGTCGAAGTCTTCTTCACTGGGACGACAGAGGTCTGTCGATCTGGTTGAATAAGTATCGACAGAGGCATAGTCAAAATATGTTTTATTAGGACGACAGAGATCCGTCGATCTGTCTGAGCAATTGTTGACATGGATGTGTTGAACCCTTCAAAACAACAATTCTCTTATAAGAATCAATCATTTATACAATAATTTAAGTCCTTAGGAAAAACAAAAATGTCATTTAAGTCATTTAAGTCTTTTTGAAAATCATTCACACATATATTTATTTAAATATAAGAAACAAAAATATCAAATAAAGAGTTAATTGAAGCCAAATAAACAGTAAACATTTCATATAGATAAGAAACTTTATTTATTTTCTAAACAAGTGGAGTCTCATGTCGAAAGTATATGGAATGTTTTCTGATACTTCACTTGTGTATATGAAATATTTAATGTTTATTTCATTTATATGACTGTTTGTTTTTCCATTTTTCCATTTTGTATTTAAATGACAAAATATGTGAATGATTTCTAGAAGAACTTAAATTATTTAAATGAAATTTTTGTTTTTTATAAAGACTTAAATGACTGTATAAGTAATTTATTTTTAGAAAATAAGTGTTGTTTTAAAGGGATCGACACGTCCCTGTCGACATTTACTTAAACAGATCGACAGACTTCTGTCGTCTCTGTGAAGCAGATTTTGACTGGATCCCTGTCGATACTTGTTTAGACAGTTCGACGGATCTCTGTTGTCCCAATGAAGAAGATTTCGACTAGGCGCTGTCGAATTGGATAGTGAAAAAGGGAGACAATAAAAAATAAAAAATAATGGCATTTTGATAATTTTGGGTAGTGAAAATGTTAAGTTGGGTAGTGGGAATAGCTTTGCCCTATTGTTAATAGCACTGCAACTCGCGCGGGTTGAATTTCGGTTGACCCTAAACCCAATCCGAATTTCAAACTACTCAATCATAATTCGACATTTGTTAATGTTTTTTATTATCCTCATTTTTTGTGTTCTTATCTTTAATCTTGCATTTACATCAAATATGGGATAACTTCAAAAGAAATTTAAAAATATCAAATCTATCATTCCTATTAATTGGGCATTAATGTTGTTTAGTGAAACACATTCTTTTTTTTTTGTTTTTGTTTTTTTTGGAAGAGCGGTTATAAATGTTATCCCAATTTTATAAAATAGGGATAAAAAATTATGATAAAATATGTTTCATCTTTTACCCAGAACAAACTGTCTCCATTTTTTATCTCAAAATGTAAATAATTGTCAATGTTTTATCCCTTTTTTATACCATATGGGATAACAAGTGATTTAACTTAATTTTTTTCTTATCACAACCTCTTATTCCCATACCAAACTAGACAAGATGTAGTGAAAATAATGGAAGACCCAACAATATACTTATGAATCAGAATAAAGAAAAAGTAACACACACAATCTCACGAGATGAAGATTTTATGTGTGTCTCTATATAAATTTTCACTAAAGTAATATGGTACTACATCATTTATATAAAAGTAAAGTGTTAACTAAATTTCTCTCTCTCAAAATCTTATGAGATTGCCTTCTTAAATTCTGGTGGCAGGAGACACTCCATAACTCCACGAAGAAGTATTTGTAATATGGATATTTTACCGTGATATGCTCAAATATAACATAGGAATTGTAGAACTAGTGTTAGATGTGAAGATATGCGTGCACACAAAATATATTTAAATTACTTTGTCGGGTGTGTTGTCCTCTTCAACCCCAACAAGTTAATTGTCTAAGGGGGTGTTTGACAACACTTAAATAAAGTTATTCTGCTTTTAATTAAGCAGAAAACTAAAAAGTGTTGTCAAACCCCCGTTTGATAACACGATTGAGATGTGATTTTGTTTTTAATTAAGCAGAAATCTCAAATGTGTTATCAAATGGGTTTCAGAAAGTCAGTTTAATTAAAAAATTATTTACAGCTTTTAGTGCAAAATGATTGTTTTTTAAAAAGCACAGAAAATGCGTTTTTCACAAGTCTATTTAAATCACTTTATTCAAAATCTTATTTTTCAAACATATTTTTAAACGAACCATGAATCAATTTGTATTTCATTCGTATTAGAAAGCAATATTTTTTACAATGAGGGTAACTCCTATGTTGTCAATATTCCTTAATGTTCAAAAAATTGAATGTAAGATATAAAAACCCAACACAAACCATACTAGATTAGCACATTGATTAAATTTATGCATGAATTTGCTAACCTTAAGTCCCGGATTTAAATTCTCATGGAGTTATGGTTTTTCTATTCATTGTCAATTAAAATAAGGGAAAAATTCATATAACCCCCTGTAATCTTTCATATATCCATATAACCCCCTGAATTTTTGATAAATCTATATAACCCCCTGTAAACACACTCAAAATCCATTTAAACCCCTAAGTTAAAACTCTATTAACAGTTTTGGAATATTCTTCGAATATTCCATCTGTTAAACTCTGATATAAAAATATGTATTCATTTTACACCCTACAAACTAGCAAAAATTTAAAACACCCCCTCAGAATATCTATTTTACCCCTCCTATGATTCACCCCCTGCAAGCTATCGCGCTGACAATCTCGAGCGCTGACAAACCCGACCGTTGCGACAACTCGACCGTTGCCACCTCAAGCACGTTGACAACCCAACTGTTGCTCCATCTCCTTACATAAGTGTTGCCATCTCTCCTCCACTGATCGAGAAACCCCCAGCACCTCCTCCACCGGACACACCAGCAGCACCTCCTCCAACAGCAGACTCCTACATTGTTGTGAATATGTGACGGCAATGTTGGAAATGGTAAGACATGTAATCTCATGCATTTAATGTGCTTGATAGAATGCTTTAACCAAGTATTTGTGATGGACCAACACTGAAACCTTTTTTTTTGCAACTACACAATAGTCATCTAGCTCATATGGTGGTTATCTTAGGCCACATCACGCGTTTATTTCCGCACAAGAATGCCGATGTAAGAATGGTGAATGTTTGATTCTCACTTCCCGTCAAGAACACAGTAAAGGTCGAAGGTTCTATTGCTGCCCGTTCAATAGGGTGAGTATCATTCTCGAGTATAAGACATGAATGTGCTTTTGATTTTACTGAGTAAACATTGAATGTCGTGAATCATCTTATTATATTCGGTTTTCATATTTCAGACTCCTCAAGATTGCAAGTTCTTTGAATGGATTGATGAGTTGAGCCACTCTACACTTGATTTGAAATATTAAATTATCGGTTTGGAGTTATCAATAGAGAAGAAGTTTAAGATGTTGAAGAATATGCTCACAATTGTAGTTGTGTTATTGTTTGTTATATGTGGGACTCAATGTTACCAATGCTTCAAATCAATGTATGAAAAATGAGGTTGTGGAATGTACTCATTGTGACTGCTTTAAATCAATGTATGCACTATTCTTGTGCTTCAATGAAAATCAAACTGCTTTTGGAATGTGTTTTAGGGTGCCTTCTTCAATGAAAAAGTTTTATACATTGTTTATGTGCTTCAATAGATATCAATATTGAGGTATATTAATATACTTTGAACATTACAAGTATGATACAATTCAAAGAAAATCTCACAATTTTATTCAATATGGATGTCAAAGTTCATGACATCTTCTTGTATCATCTGTTGCACTGTTCTTGTGCTGCAAAGAAAATCTCACAATGTTGAACTACAATGTTGGAAAAAAAATTCAGAACACTTAGTTCCTCTAACCCTTCTTGTATGATACACTTCAAAGAAAATCTCACAATGTTGAACTATCAATGTTGAAAAAAAAATTTCAGAACACTTAGTTCCTCTGACCTAAAAAAATTTCAGAACACTTGGTTCCTCTGACCCTTCTTGTATCATTTGTTGCTCATACTTGGTTGTTTGATTTCTTGTTGCTTGCTACTTTATTTTTTGTTGCTCACCTAGTGCTTGTGAACTTGGACTGAACTGATCCACCCCAACTACTACTAAACCTGGGTTGAACTGCTAACATAGATTGATTACTATTGCTCCAAGTCAATCCTTTAATCTGTTGCTGCTGTTCCAATTCAATTATCTTTATTTGCTCCAGGTGTTGGTGTGGAATGACCTGTATTCAAATAAACTGGAGTGAAATAATTTGGAATGGAATAACTTGGAGTGAGATCATTTGGACTGAAATAACCTGGAATGAGAAAAATTGGTCTCAAATAACCTAAGATTAATTTAGAATGAAACAAATGGTTTAACCTGGAATGCTCTTTAGAAAGCAGTTTAATTTGAATGAATTAATTTGAATGCAGATTAATTGAGAATGATGTTTAATTTGAATGAATTAAAACTTGCAATGAAATAACTATCTCCATTTGAAATTGTATGGATACAGATTTACACAATTGTACATAAAAAATAAAATTACATCTTTTTTTTTGCTTGGTAAAAATAAAATTACAAATATACCAATAGCTCATGGTAGCAAAGTTATGCCCAGGTCCTTTGTCTGCCACCTACACTCCATGTCCAAGTCCAGGTCAGTTTGCAGTCTAGCCTACTGCACTGAAGCTCCAAGCCAGTCATTTGTCATACATGTAAGGTCAATGCAATTCACAGAGTATAATAAAAGCATATCACCTGTTAAAACCTGTTGCACTGAAAATCCAAGTCAATCATTTGTCATACATGCAGGGTTAATGCAATTCATAGTGTATATAAAAGCATATAACATGTTCAAACTTGCTGCACTATCAATGTTAGTATATATGGATCCTCCTCTCTTGGATGACCCTCTTCTTCCTCAGAATCTGTCCAGTCCTCTAAATCCCCATTGACCTCAGAATCTTCTTTTTCACTGTCAGCCAACTGCCTCTGTTCTTGCTCACCATATAACTCATCTAAGACCTGAAGCTCATCAACACCATGTGTATGTGAATCTTGTTGTAAGTTTTGAACATCAACAATCTCGGATGTTATCTGGGTGGTGAGAGAAATGCTCGGGGCTGGACCATCCTTCTTGTCAAGTACATACAACATCAACTTTTTTTATCTTCGATTCTCCCTGAAGATCTCCAACAATATTGCATCATTGGCCACCTCTACATACTGCCTTGGCAAAGTGTTTGGCAGCATATATGCGAACTTTACGCGTTCAGGGTTGCTCGATTTGGACCACAGTACAATATCCTCCCATAAATCAATCATAGCAACCTTATCAGCATCTATGGTTTGTGTGAATTGTCTCCCTTTAACATATTTCTGACCATAGGCTAATTTAATTGGCTTCTAATGTCCATCATGAATGAATGTGACCTTATATAAGGTGTCTTCATCCATAGCTCTATATACCAAACAGAAAACACAATTTTGGCTGATAAGAATTTTTTAGAATGAGAAAGTCCAGTACATTCATATTGAACTTACACAATAAAATTAAAAAAAAATTAAAAATGAAAAAAATTAAAATCCACAAATCACATCCATGAAATAAACCTATTATTCATTCAAAGTATTTCACAACAGCAATCAAAACCCACTGTTCGCATAAATGAAAGATACTTGATCAAGCCAAAATCCCATATGAAAAAACTCTTCCCAATTCACAAATAATACAATGAAAAAAATTCAAATATAAACCAAAGGACCAGAAAATAGTGTACCAAATGAGGGGGGAGCTTCACGGTGCTTGACGATGCTTGCAGGGGGTGGAGACGGTCGACGAGATCCACGACAACTTGGAGAGGTTTCTGGCTCTTGTATTGGAGACGGGTGATGAGATCAACGACAACACCAAAGCCCTCCTCTTATTTGAGCTTGGGATCAGACGACAACAACATAGATCGGTAGATCCTCAAAAAAAAAAGGAACCCTAAATGAAGCCATATGAGAGAAAGGGGAGGGTTTACATAACTCATATGGGGGTAAAAGAGGAAAATCCAATGTGCAGTTAAAGATTGGTTAAATGTTGGTTAACATAACTGACAGAAGGGGGTAAATGGATTTTGAGTGTGTTTACATGGGGTTATATGGATTTATCAAAAAGTCAGAGGGTTATATGGATATATGAAAGATTACAGGGGGTTATATGGATTTTTCCCTTAAAATAAATTAAAACAATGAAGCTATTGAAAGCGTAATTGGCAACTGGTTCTTGACAGAATGGAGCATAGACTAGCTGGTTGGCAGGGGAAACTTCTATCTTGGGGAGGTAAACTGTTCTTTAAGCTGTGGTGTTGGCTTTACCTTTGTTTTCCCTCTCTTCAATGAGCAGAAGAGTGATGATAGCACGGTGGGTACTGTTTATCTTTTGATCATCTCGGCGTGCACTTGGGCCATATGATATGCGCATAATGCAGTGGTTTTCAATGATGCATGATTCCATTTCGGGGATCTTTGGGAGATGGCTCGCCAATCTATCATAGATTGGGGTTTGTGTCTTGCATCCATTTTAAGAATGACCACTTTCAAAATAAGTGCATAGAGTGACTGGGGAAGACTGGTAGAAACATCTTTTTTACACTTCATCCAATGGGGTTTTTGTGTACTTCTGTTTTCTTTTTTTATGTTTTGTTATTTTTTCTTTGTTTCTTCTTATCATGTTTTGGACATTATCTATTTTGAACTCTTTTAAATGGATACTCCCATATTCACGCTAAAAGAAGACCCACACATTATTATTTTATATGGTATCCCATAAGGTTAGATACAGAGGCGGACTTATGAGTTGGTTGGGCCGGACTGATTTTGTATTTTTAATTATTTGGTGATATAAATTATAATATTTATATTTTATACTATATAAATTATATTTTATACATAAAATATATTCCTAACAAACTAGATATCAACCTAATAAATTAATAACAAATCAAATAGTATCGTAACAAAGTGGATCTCAATCTAATAAACTAAATTGAACCCCGGCCCGTTTAGAAACAGGTTTGAGCAGCTTTTGGGTTCGTAGGAAACTGTTTTTTTCAAACTCATTTTCAAACAAAAAAATGGGGCCAAAAGTTACAGACATATTTTTGTAAAATAGTGCCCAAAACCTGAGTTTTTCAGAAGCTATGGATAGATTACTTTTTACAAAATCAGATTTAAACTCAGCTTTTGCTCAAAATCAGTTTTACAATCGTGCAACTAAACACGGCCTCAATCTTATTATAAATTTTAACAATTCTGAATTTTAAAATTCAAATATTATCTTAAGAATTAATTTAATGTCAATGGAACAATAAAGAAACATTTATATCTGTAAAACAACTCTTCTTATTTTTCTGGCAACTCTTCCTATTTTTATGATGACATATTTGGTTATTTAAAGTATAAAATTTGTTAATATACCGTGTAAAATGAGTTTATATCTTATTTTTATTCTTACAAAATTAAAGTACTTGACTTTAATTATATTTCATATTTTTTTCTTTTCTTCACATGTATGTCTTTTGAATATCATATTATTTAATATATAAATAATTAAATCAAATATAAGAACAAAAAACTTCCATATAAATATTTAATATAGCTATCAAATATAAGAATAAAAAAAACTTTCATATAAATATTTAATATAGGCTATGTAGCCCATCCTAAAATATTGTCTTGGATCCGCCCCTGGTTAGATAGATAAAAATCGCAGGCAGGTGAATATCAAAGGTGTGGCACGAGTACAAGATCTAGTTCAATAAAAATTTCTCCTTGTAATATTGACCTACATATGTGTTTTAATATTATCTTTCAACAAGGGAAGCCGACTTTGGGCAGGTAAGCAATCTTTCACATTTATGCATTATTTCTTGTCATGAATTAAATATTCGATAGTTTTCTCTACATGGAGACCAGTGGTACGGACTTCATGGGACAGTGGGGCTGGGGTGCTGCGAGGGGCACGGCGGGTTGCGTTCAAGTTGAAGCGGCTTAAGTATTGTCTGAAACGCTGGGGCAAGCTTGAGAAGTTAGACGCAATGAGGAGAAATCTGTTGGAAAATTAATACATTTCTTTAAAAATATATTAATTAGTTTTTAAATATATATTAAAAATTTATTGGGATGTTTAATTCATTCTAAAATATTTTGTCATGCATCGATTAAAGAATGCGATAAAACAGTCTTTAAATATGTCTCGTGTAGATCTTGGATCGGGACCCAAGCAGGGGCTGGGACTTATAAATTGCATTTGCATTTACTTTTGCTTTTGCTATCTCGGGCCACGGGTATGGGTATGGGTTAAACAGAAAAATTCATTTGGAACGTTTTATTTTTTCGCAACGACTGACAACGTTTAAATTTGAATTTTAAACGTTGAAAATTAATATAGTAACTGTAAACGCTTACCATAATTGACGCTGACTCCATACCAGGCTCTTCTAATCCTTGTCTTCATACTCTTTCAGTCTGTTGTTTGATAATAGAACAAGTTTTTTTTCCAACAAAATCTAGGTGCTCTTCCTAGATTGCGGAGTTGGATAGGCTAGAAGTGTTAAGATTGTGTCATTTAATTAGTATAGATAATTTTTATTTATGAATTTATACTTGTGTTTAAGGGTTGGGTTATAATTATTAATTTTATGGGTCAAACTAGGGTATTTATTTAATGAATAATTGATTTATGTGTTATGTTGGTAATTTAGTGAGGTTATACATTTTCAACCCATCCATTTCAAGTATTTGAGTCTCTTAGATTTTAATTTGGGGTAATTGAGACATTTTCACTTACCCAACCATCTCACACATGTGAAAAAAAATTATCTCTCTCTCTCTCTCCAATTGAAACTTTTTCTTCTCAAACATATCTTCTTCTTAGTAAGCTTTTCTTTTACTTTTGTTTTCAAAACCGCTTTTTACACCGATTTTTAAACTTAGATCTACAAAAATCTAACCGTTGGATTTTCGATCCATTTGTCACATCTTGCTCACCTAGGGTTCTTCAACGGGCCCGAGGCCCGTAGGCCCATGGGAGCAATCTAATAACTGAGTAACATGTAATTTTTATTTGAATTGTGGTTGAATTATACAAATTATTGACATTTATATAGGTGTCAATCTAATTAGATACATGTAATTATTCATTTTTTCAAGTAATTAATTCATTTAAATTTTTATTTTGAAAATTCAATAGATATAAATATTTTTTTTAACATTATACTTTAAATTTTGTGTTATTTTAATATTATATAAAATGAACAACTTAAAATTAAAAAATCAAAAGAAATAATATGTCTAGAATTTGGGCCCGTGGGCCTGGGCCGACCCCTATGCTCACCATCACTCCCTCTTCCATTCAAAACCAGTTTCGTCCAAATCGGAGGTTGGTGGTGGTCGGGCCACATGCCGAGGTGGCTAATTTGGGGCCCGGCTTGGTGCGACGGCGGTCCAAGAGCATTCCCTCTTCCTCACTTGTTTCCTTTCCAAGCATTCTTGCTTGTTTGTGAGTACATAAAGTCACTTCTCTCACTCACTCTCATGCTTGTTTATGAGTACATAAGTCACTTCTCTCACTCACTCTCCTTTAGAGCTTGTATGTAGGTAATGTGTTCTTTATATAAAAATGTGAGCGATCTCTCTCCCTCTCTAATTCTATGAGTTTCGGTGAGCTAGGGAAAAGTAAGGGTGAATTTCCCCAACTATTGATTTCATTATGCATTATTTGTTTCATTGAATGGGATTTAACATGAATGTGCATGGTTTATATTTGTTGAAAGTTCATAGTTAGAAATTTGGGAATGGGTTGAGCTATGTTTACCCAAGCTAATGTTTGTGAATCTCATGTTTTCATTAGTCATTTTGACTTTTATCTTGCAAGCTTCAAAACAAAATGCATGGATGTTTGATGGAGGAAAGTGGTTTATAGGTTGGGTTCTTAGGTTGGGTTCTTGGATGAACTGTTTTTAAGTATTAAGAGACACGTGGGGGTTTTGTTGTGATTTGATACTCAAGTAAAAAATTTCTCCAAGAAGGCTTTTGAGTAGTTTTAGTTGTTTTGTTTCCGTCTTTGTTCTAATATAAGTTTTTTTATGCCTAGTAACAATTATTACTTGAATTCGGTTACGCTTAGTTAATAATCTATACTTAATGTTGTGTGGTGATATGTTTATCCCATAATTTTTACCATGTTAAAATGATTAATAGGATTGTATGTTTATGTTTGTGTGGTGCTTTCATGTCTATGTTAATGTATGTATGCTTAAAAATTTAGTATTGATTGATAGAGTGGTTAGAAGCTTGATGTTGTGTAGATGTATAAACATAATATTTATTCCCTAAAGCGATAGAGAGTTGCCTAGAGCGATAGAATGTGTAATATTAACTATTAAACTTATATCCATATCATTTTAATTTTAGTATGACCTGGAGACACCTAATCATAAGGGTTATATTTCAGCATGATTAAATAGTTATAGGTATGACTTATTTTACCTAATATATTTACTTGTTAAAACAGTTGACTATATATTTCTCTAATATACAATGTATGATATCATGCTATGAGTGGTGGAGGTTGAAGGGTTACTTGCTGTTATGGATCTAATTAAGGGAAGGTATTGTTTTGTGGATGTTTAAGGTCTTATACTATGTTTGATTTGACAATGCATTGAATCTACACGTGATGACTAGTATGTAATCTCTCATCCATGTTCGATTTAAACACTGTGGTAGAATTGATTGTTCAATGGTGATAAGGATAATAGTGATCCCCCTGCACAGACATTGGGGATGTGGTTGACGATGTGGTTGGCAATGACAATAGTGAGCCCCTGCATTGACACCAAGGATGTGGTTGAAATGACGATAGTGAGCCCCCTACGTTGACGTCAGGGATGTGATTGGCATAACATCTTGGAACTCTTTTTAATTATATATGTTCGTTCTATTTGTTCATGTATGACCCTTGCATTTTACTTGGGAGAGTTGTATGGTTCCTTACATTGTATAGTATTTAATTTATGCTTGTAACAATGATTATTTTTATAAGAGCGAGATTTGAGTTGTGTACTTGTTGAGCTTCATCGCTCATCCACTCTTTCTTTGTGGCTGAATTATTATTTCAGGTGTGAAGCAGGGTGGCTATTTTGCGCCCATGTGAGCGGGGTGTTTAGAGTTTTAGCTCGACTTGAGGACGTACTACGTTGGGCGCCAGTTAGAGCTGTCATCATCCCAGTCAATTTTTGTGTTAGTGTTGGTGGGTGTTCTTTTTGTAAAATTTTTCACTTGTCAACTAGTTGGCAACTATTCTAGTGCTCTGACAGGACTTTATTTGGGTTGTCAATTTGTGCTCTACGTATATTTCTTTTTGTTCGGCCTTTATTGGCCTTGGAGTTTAGTTGTATGCTTCCGCTATGTTCCTCTCTTACTATTACTATTTGCTTCGGTATCTTTTCTTCTAAGCCTTGTGGATTTTTTTAATTAATTATGTTATTTTCTAAAGCTGACCACTTTAGGGTGTAACAAGAAGAATCTCAAGTCCTGTCAAGGGCGGACAGGGAGGAGAGATCTCAGTTGAAAGAAAACTTGGCGGGGCTTCTTTGGAAAGAGGAGATCGAATGGTGGCAAAAGTCCAAGGCTTTGTGGTTGAAAGAGGGTGATAACAACACTCGCTTCTTCCACAAGCATGCCAATCAACGTCCGCACTTAAACAAAATTCATCACTTGGAGGTGGACGGGATCAATTTGTTAGAGGAGGAATATTGCATTCAGGACAGCTTAGTTCAACATTTCAAATTGGCATTTGGCAAACATAAGAAGTGGAAGCCTCATTAGATGGACGAGGATCTGAAGTGTGTGTGGGATGAGGACTTGGGGGAGTTAGAGGGCAAGTTTTTGGAGGCAGAGATCATGGTAGCCCTGTTTAGTGCGGATGACGACAAGGCACCAGGACCCGACGATTTCGGGTTACGATTTTTCCAGTCATTTTGGGAGGTTGTTAAGGAGGACATCTTGCAAATGTTCGACGAGTTTTACGATGGTAGGCAGATGTATTAACGCGTCCATGATTGTCTTGTTTCCGAAGAAAGAAGGGGCTGCATGCGTCAGTGACTATCGGCCCATATGTCTGCTGAATGGCGCATATATGCTGATCGCGAAGGTGTTGGCTCGACAGCTGAAGAAGGTTAGCATGCACCTAATCGAGGAGTATCAAACGGCCTTCATTCCAGGGAGGCTCTTACAAGAGCGGTCGTCATCACTCAAGAGGTGGTTTCGAGTTGTTTCCTGGACAGGCGGCGGGGAGTCCTCCTCAAACTCGACTTCTCCAAGGCATACAATAACATTGAATGGGACTTCCTCACTCAGGTACTTCGGTTTCATGGCTTTGAGGATCTTTGGGTTAGAATGTTATCACAATGTATTGGCACGACATCCGCTTCGGTTTTGGTGAATGGTGAACCCCATGACTTTTTTCCTATCAACCGGGATCTTCGACAAGGGGATCCATTGTCCCCAATACTCTTTGCTTTGGTGACAAACGTGTTGTGCAGAATGTGCTTATCGGCTGCGGAGGAGGGATGGGTGGAGGGGCTAGCATGCTCGAGGGAGGGGACCAATTGCCTATTATTCAGTATGCGGACAACACAATATTGTTCAGTGCACCAACTCTGGAATCGATCAAGGGCTTCTGTTTTATTCTCAGATGTTATTATACAGGCTGCACATCAATTTTGCCAAAAGCGCACTGATACCGGTCAACATCGGGGACGAGGAGGCTTTGACTTTGGCGGATGCGTTGGGATGTAAGGTTCAGGCTCTTCCCACCCGACATTTGGGGATGCCATTGGTACGTAACAAGGTGAAAAATGGCGATTGGGCACCCCTTATTGAACGCTTGGAGAGGAGACTCGATGGCTGGAAAGGCCGCTTTTTGAGTATGGGAGGGCGCCTCACTCTATTGCAGGCGGTGATTTCTAGCGTGCTGATTGTCTTCATGTCCACCTTTCGCTTTCCGGTGGGGGTGGAGTAGCGATTGGAAACCTTGCTTAGTAAGCCACACCTAGTCAAATGGGATTTAGGGTGCGTTTGATTGCGCGATTGTAAAACTGATTCTGCAGAAATCTGCGATTGCAAACCTGATTCCGCAGGAAGCTCACTTTCTCAGCTTTTTGAAATCGCAGCTTTTGGGCACTATTTACCTGCAATCGCTGGGTTTAAAACTGCGATTACAAAACTGTTTGGTTGCGCGATTGCAAACGCAGCTTCCTGTAATCGCAATCGCAACGCAATCGCGCAACCAAACGCACCCTTAGTATGCTTACCTAAAGATTTGGGAGGTGTGGGAGTGAGGAAATTGAAGGAGATGAACCTTGCTTTACTATCCAAATGGGGGTGGCAATGGGTGGCAAAGCCAGGGGCTTTATGGGTGCGCCTCTTCAGAGAGAGATACCCACTGGCGGCGGGATCTCATCTCCCTTGGATGTCCAGGAGAAGCTTGGGTATATGCAAGGGGTGGATCGGAGGGATGGAGCAGTTCATGAGATCATGCGCGTGGGAAGCGGGAGACGGATGTTTCATTCTATTTTGGTCGGATATTTGGTGCAGGGAGGTGGCGTTCATGTACCGTTTTCCTCTGCTATTTCAAATATCCACCAATTCGGAGGGTCGGGCATGCTCTTTTTGGGAGAGTGAGGATTGGAACCAGTGGACCACATCTTCAGGGACTGTGCGGTTGCTAGGGATTTGTGGGTGAGGGTGGGGTCACTATGCAACCATCGTCTAGATTGGCCTTCGATGGAAGAATTTTGGATAGCGACGAGAAGCTTGTCCATGCGCATTGATCGTAGCAGCGACGCCAAGAGTGCACCGGTTGGTGGTTCCGGCCAGACTTTGGACGATTTGGCTGACGAGGAACTCGGTCGTGTTCCGAGGACAGTGCTTCTACTCGGAGAATTTATGGGAGTCCACAGAAGGTTTCATCAGGGATTGGGGGAGATTCATCGTGGGCGCCACTTCCATCGTGCTCCATCGAGGGGGTGTTACCTCCAATCCATGAGGTGTATTTTTTTAGGTTTTTGTTCCTTGCACGGGAAGAATAGATCCTTCGTCTACTTCTTCTTTCAAACAAGTTGTTTTCATTTATGGCTTATGTGTAGTTTGGATGTTGTAACCTTGTTTATTATATGATATCGGTGTATCTATTAGTTACATTAAAAAAAACCATACACTGATATACATATCCATTCTCCAATGTTTCAAGTAAAATGTTACACCGTTCAAACAATAAATATTACATATTTTTAGTTTTTTTAAAATCATATTATATATTTCGTACAATTAACCAAAAAGACTAACAAAATATATAAAATTATATTTATAACAGTAAAAAATAATGAGTGTACTAAAGCTTAAATTTCAATGATTTTATAGTCTGGGCTGCCCAGATCTTTTTAGAAGCTCTTTTTGTTTTTCACGTACAGTCATTTCTATATATTTCAGTTAAAAAATTCATATTTTTTCAATAAATGAAATCATACTCTATGTTTTAATATATATTGTAATATTTATAAAATTACATCATTTTTAAAAAAAATGAAACATACGAGTACTTTAGAAAGAAAAAAAAGTCGTCTGTAACAATATTTTTGCAACTTTTATCACAGATCAAAATTTATTTTTTTTAATCAGTGATGAAAATCTCGTGCATATGTAGATGATGACACGTATTCATCAAACATTTCTGTGATTTTCACCCATATTTTTTTAATTGATGATCCCTTGTCAATCTAAAGCGGACGAACACCAAAACCCTACAGAGGTTTCCATTTTTTGCGAAGGCGGTGGGTTAGGGTTTCTGACTTGACTCCTTTTTTCAGATAGAGAAAGACATGGAGAGCAGATCAGGTTGATTCTAATTTCATATGATCCTCCGAATGAGACTTATCATTCATATAATTTTTTGAAAAAAAAATTCCTAATTATCAAACCCTTCTTGACCAGCCATAACCGGGGCATTAAAGGCAGTCCACAAAACGGTGTCAGATTTTGATTTGGTGGAGAGTCCGGCGAGGGTTCCCGAGGACGTCGAACCTCCACCCGACGACGATGGTGATCGTGCGTCGGAGGCTGGAGGAGGGGTGGCGCCGTGGCGGCGAAAATAGAATGTGAGTTGAATCTCTATCTGTGTATCTCTGTGTTTCTGGATTCGATTTGGTTTATTAGATTGTTTTTGTTTTTGTTTTGATTGTCTATTGTGTTTCAGTGATAGATATAATGTGGGCTTATGTTTGGTAAAGTGTTTTTTTTTTTTTTTTTTTTGGAAAAAAACTCTCTTAAGTATGACTGAAATCTATATAACCCTCTAACTTTTTTTAAAATTCATATAACCCCCTGAAAAGTGAAAACATTTAGTAAATTCAAATAACTCCATGAATAAATTTTTTTGTTTAGATAATGAATATTTTGCGTATATTTCGTTTAGTTAACCCTGACTGAAAACATGATATACTAAAAAACTATTACAATTAGTTAAAAATGTAAAATATCCTATGAAAATAATGATTTTACCCTCTATGAATATAATATAAAACTCCGGATGAGTAAAATCGTCTTCTATAGAAGATTTTTCGTATTTTTAACACATTGTAGGTTTTTTTTGTATACTGTATTTTCTATCAGGGTTAACCAAACATAATATTTACAAAATATTCATCATCTATAAACCTAATTTTTTTAAGGGCTTATTTGGATTTACTAGGTGTTTTCAAGGGGTTATATGGATTTCAGTCAGTTTACAGGGGGTGATATGGATTTTTCCCCTTTTTTTTAATTCAAAAATGATTATAGAAATTGAAAATCATGAATTAAACCCTAAATTTTGTCCAGTGTCCTTTATATCATAACTTTCAATTGAAATTTTGTTTTTTTTGTTATTTTATAACAATGTGACTGTTGCTCTGTTTGCTTCTTTTGGGTGTCGAAGAAATTTTACTTATCAAAATAATTGTTACTCTACACATTAGAATTTGGAATTTATGCATTCAGAACAACAGATCAGTTTGTGGTATTTTTTAGTGTAATCGGAATTCGTTGAACGCTTATGGGATTACTTAGGTTAACAACTTCGACATGACATAAGGTTGATGTTTTAGAAGGCATATTCTTAGATTAGACCTCCAGGAAAGTCTTATATGGTATCAGTTGTGCAGAGTAATCCAACCAATCTTGCACTTCATATTCTCTTTTTGAAGGGAAAGGTGGTGTTCACCGATCTTATTTTAAATCTTATAGACTGCATGTAGAAACGAAGCAAAATGAAACAAAAAAAAAAGAAAAGAAAAGAAAAGAAAAGAAAGAAGATGAAGTGGAGAATAAGGAGTGTCCCACTTTATATGGCCATTCAAAGAAATCTCTCACTGCACCAAGACCTTCCTTCACTTTGGATGAGCTCCATACCTGCCTTCAAAATGTATTTTGTGCAGTCCATAAAGCATACAATAGATGCCCAAATATTTGATGAATAACACAACAGATGCTCCTTATATTCTAAACATTAAATTAGCCAAATTGTAGACTTTTTAAAATCCTTGTCATTCAGTATCCTCTTCAAATTTTAAGTGGTCTCCTTAGGAAGAGGCCTAATGCTGCAATCATCAATCTAGGAATTATTGAATTTAATTAAGATGTTGATACATGTTCTCCTCGGTTTGAGACCTCATCAACATAAACCAGAGGAGTATCGTTTATTTGTATGTTAAATTTCCGTAAAGTAGTATAGGTTTTAATTACTTAAATGTTCTTCTATGTGGTAATGTAAGCAGAGCAAAAATATATGAACAACTTAACCTCATTTTGGTAGGATGACAGAGGCACCCCCTCTTGAGTTTGAGTATTGCCACCTGCTGATATGGGAAGATTTGACCAAATAAAAATAAAAAAATTTACCCACCAAAACAAATATATATATGAACAACATGACAGTAAAAGAGCAGGTTTTACAAAATTATGCTGCCTTTTCCCACAGCTTCAAGATTGTGTTCCCAAGTTGGCGTGAGTAGAGGTGTGTTATGAATGGGATGTTGTTCCGTTAAATCATATTGTGCATGAAGATAATTAACCTTTTGCATCTTAAATTACATCCACTCCTTTGCCTTCTGGTTAATAGAATCTTGGATATATTCTTGAAAACAACTTAGAAGAACTGAATAACAAAGGAATAAACTTGTAATAAAAACTGCATAATATTTTGATGTCAATTCTATCAACATGTTCCAAATTAATGGAGACTAATTAAAGCATATTTTTTCACTGGCCTCAAAAGATGGGGTTACTTTTGTAAATATGGAGATAACATTATTTCGTTACTGAACTTGGATGGTAACCACTAATTTGGTTTACTCAATAACATTTTTATAAGATAAGGTGTTGTGACCAATTTATACTAAACTGGTATATTAAGAAATGATGAGCATAAAAAAAAGAGCATCACGTAAAGGTCTGTCAACGGGTCGGGTCCAGACCCGGACCGACCCGATCTGGACCCGATTACACGTGTAATATACCCAACCCGATTTGGACTTGACCCGGTGGACCCAAACATACAAATGGGTCGGGTCCGGACCCGTGTCCACCCCGCCCCAACCCGTGTCCACCCCGCCCCGACCCGTTGAACCCGAGATCCGACTGTTTTATTAGTATATGCTCATATATTACAAGACTATTAGTATTAGTTGACCCATAATTTTGTTTCTTATTTATCAAGTTATAAGTAAAAGTTTTTAACTCATTTTTGTATCCATAAGTCCATAACTAAGCTCATAAATCATAACCCCATAACCAAACCCACCCGTTGACAAGCCTTACTAGTTTATTAGCTTTTAAATTTGTATAATTAATTGGTTTGTTGCATGATTTATGTTCATTGTTTAGGTTAATATGTTAGTGTTTTTTGTTTTGTATGTTGTTTAGATTAATATGTAGTGTCTATTGTTTTGAGCATTTACTTTGTGACACAATTAACCATTAGCTCTCCCTTTTAGTTAATTGTTATATTGTTTAGATTTTTGTTTACTTTGAATGTTATATGTTAGTGTTTATTGTTTTAAATTGTACAGAAGTATGTTCAAACATAATGTCAGGACATCAGTTTAAAAAGTTCAAAACTAATGCTTTATACAAAAAATTTCTAATAGAATGATAAAGCAAACAAATTCATGAGCTCTCCCTTTTTTTTATTAACCATATTCAGGTCGGGTCGGGTCGGACCCATACCCGACCCAGGTCCGACGTGCCCCAGTCCGGGTCTACATTTCCAAGGACCCTCCGGGTCCACCCCGGCCCAGACCCGACCAGTTGACAGGCCTTTCGCGTTGCTGAACAACTTTATTGTTACTTAAGGTGCCTTCCTGCTCATCAGTGCAGCAAGGATTTTTGTTTTCCTTTGAGTTCATTGATAAATACTCCTGATGCATCTTCCAAATAAAGATTTCATTTTTTGCATGTGCAATAACCTGATCTTCCCTTGTGGCTGCTTTCATGATTTCTGGCTTGTATATCTTCATTTTTCTGCAATCAGATATCATATTTCGGTCAAATGAACTTGTTGTAGACTGAGCATTTTTCGAAATGTCATCCTTTGGCTGTTATGATTTTCCAATTTGAAGGATCCTGCTGATAAGAGGCGAATACTATGTGATCAGAAGTTGAAAGATTTGTTAGAGGTTGACTCTTTTACTGGTTTCAATGTTCCAAAGCTGCTTTCATCCAATTTTATTAAGATGTAACAGTGAGATGTGTCCGGTATTCATGTTAATCCCCAAAAGGGTAATTTTCATAGTGGGTGTACACCTAAATTTCTGTATCTTGTCTTCTATTTTTTCGTTCTTCATTTACATATCTAAGAGAAATGTTGATCTTGAGCCTTCTTTTTTTTTCCCCAATTCTCATAATTCATAGCTTCTATCAGCAATGGTTATTTATTGTTTTAAGTGACTTTTGAAAAGTTGTCATAGGGGCTGCAGTTTTATTGGAGAATTTGTAATTGAAGGGAAAAAAAAACTAGATTTTGTAATTGTCACATGGAACAGTAGGAGTTGGATCATCAATTTCTTCACATAGGTTTGTGAATGCAAATTCATGGTATGCTAAAACCTTGGGTAAGGAGTACAGAGTTGTACATGTATCTGTAGTCTGTACAATGAATGTCTTAAGGTTGCTCCACGGAAGATATCAAGGAACAATCGATAATCACTTTTTAAATCGAGACAAAGCGATACTCCAAGTGTCTTGTTTATCAGCACTTCTTTGCTTGAAGAGTTGTTTGTTCATAAAACCACATTAATGGGAATGCTCTTTGCTATGTTAGACCTTTCAATGATGATGTTAACATGCGTCTTGACTGGGAAATCTCATTTATTTTTTCTCCATTGGGAAAACCTTTCCCATGTAGAAATTTCTATTACGACCCATAGTTTTTGTTTAGGATCCTCAGGAAACCCTCTTCAAGCATTAAATTAACAACATCCAAACTTCACTATGCGCTAGTTTAATGTGGCAATTCAGAGTCTCCATCTGACATAATGTCTGCAGTGATTATATGACAATACTATACTGTTTCATCCAGTAGACACGTTAAAAGTTGAGATTACTGATGACAGCATGGTACAGTACTTGATTATGTATTACCTGAATTAAGTTTTATTCAATGTAGTATGTTTTTTTAATATAATTCTTTGTTACTGGTCTCTGCTATGCGCCAACAATTCCAAGCAATTTAGAACATCACATCATTAAAGTGATCTGTTGATAACGTTCGAGTACTTCAACTATCTTTTAAGTTGGCCATGATATATTCAATTTAGAAACTTTAGAAGGAGAATACATTTATAAATTCAGTGAACTTGGATCAATTTAATGAAAAGGAGGACTCCTTAAATAATTACTTCAGTAGATCTTAACAGCAATACATATTTATGCAACTGTATGTATAGTAGCTATCCATATTTTCTAATCATGATGTATTGAAGTGAAATAATCATGCTGATCTTGAATAATGTAACATTGTACATAGTATACATGTTCAACGTTTTAGTCTGCGATATGCTTTTTTTTTTCTCAGCATGTCACTTTCAATGTGCTCTTCCTGTGTTTGGTTCTATGGTTCAAGCAACCACCATTGAGGACGTTTATCCTTCGTGGATATTCATCTGGCATTGACATAATAAAGAAAATAACAAAGACTTTACCAATGGTTTGTTATCCAGTCTTTACCATTTTATCTACTCATCCTTGCTTCTGTATATTACTCAAAATATGCAGATTATCTTGTCCACTTTTAGGAATTCCAACCTAATGGAATTTTTATGCTCAATGACTCTTCATGGTAGAAGATTAATTTTATCCTTAGATATCTCTAGCCCCATTGAAGATATTGACAACACGCCAATTACTTGACATGAAACCAATACTGAATTCAGTCTCGTTCTCTATAGTTAGTTGCTTTTAACTTTGATTCTTTGATAGAAACTCATTAAAATATTATGTTGACATTTAAATTTTCATGATGTGGTCCAAAGCTTGTATCCATCATTAGAGCACATTCTGCATGATGTCATTTTTAGCTCTTCATATTAAAACCCCAATATGCTATTCTTTGCCTCTTTATCTTTACTTGCTTTTGGCTAACTCCATACAATCAGATTTTATTCTCCCAGCATCAACAACCATCTTCCCACCATAGGTGAGGCCTCTTTCTGTGTGGGGAAGGTTTGGACTGAATCTATGGGCTCTGGAACGTTCCGATTCAGACGTCTTAATTGGTTGGAGAAGGACATCTGCATCTCTCTTGATTTTTATTTGGATGCTTGTGAAGTGCTGAAGGATATAGACTGCTTCAGTGGTCCTCAAAATGATCTCAGGTACAAGCCCAATGGTGACTATCCAACTGTGCACTGCTTCAGTTCTCTAAAAGTGTGCTTTTTAGACTCTCAATTATTGGAGGCTTTCTAATCTTTCAAATTGTAGGAATTTTTTTAAAAGATGTTTTTATATAACCATGGATTCTGTTGAAGATCTTGCGAAAGGGAAAAATAATAATATATAGAAGATGAAACATTTGGAAAAGAACAGAACAGTCCCATGTGATGTGGGCCCTATATCAAGGTGCACCAACCAAGGTTGGGAGTGAGAGAGAGGGGATGGGGATAAATTTGACTAAGCACCAAGCTCATCACCAGACAATATAACTTTTTTTTTGGACTAAAAAAGGTGGTGGAGGAAGAAATCCATTTCCATGAGACCCATTATGTCAAAACCACAAGCCACTCATGAATTTATGAGATCACTCAAACAGATGGTTTGATATTTAATAGAGGGAGGCATCAGATACTCATGTTTCCACAATCTCTTCATAGATTTAGATAGCTGGAATTTGACAATTTTGGTAATACCACCTAACACCAAAGTTCCTTTTTTTTATTTATTCTCTTATGTGGATGGATGCATCTCTCTTGGTTTTCAATTAGCCTCATAAGAATCTGGCATAGATTGTGTAACACCCCGCATTTACCTAACCGCTTATCGGACGGTAAACGGGTCGCTACTAAATTTAATCCAAACACAAGACCAAAATTTATACTTTTTTTTAAAATAATACTAATATAATAAAAACTGAAAGTGATAAAATATGAAAACAATATCCAAAAGTTACAAACCACTAACGGTCTTACAAAATATCAGAGTCTGACATAAACAAAATACTAGAATGAAAAGACATACTAAACCACCCCTGTGGGAGCCATCTAAACTAAACAAACCTAAATAGTTGATCGCAACTATAATTTATCTTCGAACCGCTACGTTGAAGAAATTTCTGAAAGATGCAAAAATTTCAAACTTCATCTTAATCCTCAGAATACGCAATACCTGGTTATGAAACAACCAGCCCATATCGAATAGGGTGATCAATTAACTCAATGAATAAGCTCACTGACAAATTACTTCATATGATAGTTACATATAAAAATAAGGTTTTATAAAAATCAGAATTTCATTTAATAAATATTTTATTTTATTAAATCGATTTGAAATCATAAACTTTAAAAAAAATATTTTAATGCACACGTGACCCAAATCATTGGCCCACATCAGAGAAATCATGAGAGTTAAAAAAAATATCAATATATATATATATATATATATATATATATATATATATATATATGGAAATATATATATATATATATATATACGTGCGGTCGTGCGCCCGCGGCGCGAGCCGTCCGATAATATGCGGGTCCATCGCATCCAACGGTCGAGATGAATCGCCCCCGACTATCCGATGCGATGGACCCGTGATCGACGGCCCGTGGTCGACGCCGCACGTCCGCACGACCCGCACCGTATCATTTCCCTATATATATATATATAAGAATTTTCTTTTAAAAAAATCAAATTAAATTCATGAGCTTAATAAAATATAGTTTTAATGCAATCACGTGGCCCAATCCTTGGTCCACGTCATAGAAATCATACAGCTTAAATGATATGACCGGTTAGGGTTCTTAATCGGAAGAACCGTTCCCCAAAACAGGTGTGCCAAGCCCCAAGCGACTAAATCGCTCAAAAACCTCCCTCGAGGAGACGTCGGATCTAGAAGACGCTGATGGGTCGCCGCTGCCATCACTACGAGAACACCAGCACAGGATGCTCCGGTTGCTGCAGACTCCAAACAAAGGAATCCGCCGCTGCAAGGAATGCTTTACCACACCCCTCACCGATCTTGGGACTCTTCGAGTCCTAGACCTTCCTCCATAAAGGCGAAATACTACGGGGGGATTTATTCCAGAAAATATATCATGATATGCATCTTGATAAAATCTCCTATGACTAGGTTATCTCCACTAGTCCTAAATTTTTTCAAAACTCTCGAAATGAAACTCTTTAATCCAAATATTATTTCGAAAGCATAAGCATCAGAAAATATATTATGTTAATTCTTGAAACATGAATAGCATAATTCATACTATTTTAATGACATGATAAATGAATTAAATCATGCAACTTCGTTCAACGAAAATGCAATTTGATCAATGTGAAGAAAATATCCAAATCATGCAAATTTATCAAAATATAAAAGCATGGATGACACATAATATCACACAAATATGATTGGCCTATGAAATTCAATGTTATAGAGCAAAAGCTCACACGAAATAAATCGATAGGCCTACTCACCTTCGGTCCACACAAGCATCAACGATACACACTCGCACGTTGATAACCTAGCATAACAATTATACAATAATAGATCAGAAACAATCAATCACGACCCAAACAACTGACAACCAACTTATAACAGCATTATGCCCAATAATCTCAAAAGCCGATATCTTATAGACGTACAATCAACAACTCACTTCAAAGTCTTAATGAAAATCTCTTCGAATAAATATTAGAATACTCATATACTCAAATGATCCGATCCGAAATCAATATCCATTTAATTCCATAAGAAATATGATATCAATCCTCGAATAAATATTTGGACAAATCCAATAAGGCTCAACTATAATTCCATGATCGAGCAATATTCACTGATCCCACTAAACCAAATTATCGATTTAAGATTCCATTTAAGTTCTGTCAAAACCCGCAAAACAAACTATACTTCATTAAAACAAATTTGAGAATAGCATAATTCATGCTATTTTAATGACATGATGAATGAATTAAATCATGCAACTTCGTTCAACGAAAATGCAATTTGATCTAATTTGATCTTAAGAATTCCTTTGAGATCCATAAAAATCAAATCAAATAATCATTAAATTAAATCAATCAAACCCTAACCCTAATCCATCAAACTTCTTCCCCAAACAATTACTTGACGTAATCATATCCTAAATAAAATAAATTAAAACTAACAAAATCAATAGGGAAATATCACCTTAGATGTTACACCACCCACCATCTCCATCTAACTTCTGAGATTTGGATGAAAAACTCTAACCCAAACATGTTATTTAAATACCGAAATTACAAAACGACCCCTGAAGTGTTTCCAGTTTACAATGACGTCCCTATCCGATTTACAAACAGACTATCCGATTTAGTCCCAGAAGGCTATAAAAATGTATTCTGGATTCGCAACTAGATCCCTAGGCCCAATAACTTGACACTAAGCCTAAAAATAATTATTTCGAACTCCGAATCAAATTTCAACCATAATTATAACACTATAAAATACAGAAAAATATAAATCATAATTACCCATTTGGGCCCACCGCCAAATCTGAAAAATGAAATATAAAAAATCAAATTTTAAAATTTTCATAATATATTTAAAATAAATATATAAGGCCAAAAAATACCGAAACATTACATTCTTCCCCCCTTAAAGGAATTTAGTCCTCTAAATTCAAGGGAGAACACAAAAAAAAAAAAGATATATAACATTCAATAATAACAATCATCCAACCAATAGTTGTAAGAGTAGTCTTACAATTCTAAGTCATAACAACATCAATACAATCATTACACCAGTAGGTTTACACGTCTGTGTAATACCTAACAAGCACAATAATATAGAAAATAGTATAAGAATTCAACTTATACCCCACAAACAATCAAACAAATGTACATCCATACAATAATTGTATAAGTCAGCTTATAGGTCTGACTCATACTCAACAAGCTCAATAATGTGAAAAATGTTATAAGATTCTAACTTATACCCCACAAACAATATTCAATCGAATGCACAAGCAAAACTATCAATGATTTGCATTAAAGTTTCAACAAATATCAATACAGACAACTATCATACAACAAAATAACCATATAAATCAGATCCACAATTCTTCCGCTGCGCCACTCTGGTAGTGACCCAAATCATAGGTGGATGAACTTATACATCACCAACAATGACAAAAATCATTTACAAAAATTAAATGTGTATGTCAAATCCACCCATGTTTCACATCATAGGTGTTATAACTCATTCAGCATAAGCAATGACAAATAATACAACGAAAATATACATGTCACGCTCACCCATGTCTCATACCATGGGTGATTCAGTTTTTACAGAACAAACAAAGATATAACAAGCAACAAATTGCATAAGTCAATCAACCTACGTCTCATACCATAGACGGTCCAACTAATACAATGCAAACATTGACAATAACAAAAACAATCACATCAAACAATTTCGTACATAATTGTACAAGTTAGGCTCATCTACGTCCCATACCATAAATGATCCAACTTGTACCATCAACATAAGAGCAATAATAATGACAACAAGATGAAACTAAAGATATTTACAATCTTTAGAATTTACATATATATAAGAAAATCATCTACTGATATGTACATTCACGGATTGATTAAATCATCCGTGATGCTATACAAAACATGAAAAACATCCTAATAAAATTGTGAATACATAGTTACACTTAATAACTTGAAAATATCGGTTGTTAAGGTATGTCTCTCATGTGTGTACGCTATGACGTATATTGAGTATGAACGATCATCCACTATATAAAGCTCTTACATAGAGTAACATTTAATAAGAATTCAAATCCTATATGCATCAATTCTAATTGACTCAACTTATTCTAGGCTTCAAAAAAAAATAACTCTCATACTAGCTTATCTCAAGGCTCTAAAAAAAATTAATTTACAATCAATCAAAATAACTAAGCTCTATAAGATAGGGTATAAAAAAAAAATCAGGTGGGATATCTTAAGATCCAATCATGCAATCTAAACTCTTAAAGATATAGATAAATCTATACGCGTTCTAAATGCACGTGAATCTGAATTTACATGTAAAATATATAAGGTTACATTATAATAAATTGCAATTGTAATATAATTAATATAAAACGATATGCATAACAGCCTCTAATAACAAAAGTAGAAAAAGATATTTAAGCCCTAAATTTCATAGGCTAACTAAACTTAGGCTTATAGAAAATCAAGAATAAAATATAGAAAAACGATGTCACGATCAGAGAAAAATGCATAATCTGGAAATATTCAGAAATCCAAAAGCAATAGGAGTTACACTACTTAGGCCTTCAATCAAATGTATCCACAATATGGCTAAATTGTTCAACCCCTTAACTAGTACCTCTAAGCTGAAGGGAAGAGACGAATATGATCGGATATGATCCACTAAAACCCCCAAAGCGGAACGATATGGCCAGGAATACAAAAGGACACAACTTTTGTCAACACTTGCACGGAAGGCTAACAACCAATTTGCCAAAGATTAATCGAAACCAAGAATATCGAGAATGAAGAGTAAAGGTATCTATGCCCATTTATCTGGACCAAGCAAGAAAGAAGAGCAAACCTTGGTGATAATTTGTTCACCAACGACAATGGTTATGTGAAGTGTAGACATCGAGATTGTAAACTTCTTTATAAAGTTTTTAATTCCGATGAAGTGAATGAATGTGTGGAACACCAAAAAAGAACACGCTGAATACCAGAATAGAGACAATACTATATCCTTTGCTGTCACAAAAAAAAAGATCTAAAGAAACAACAAACATCACAAATAATAATTTTTTTTTCTCCTATAATTCCGACAGGACGTGGCTCTGATAATTTATATAAAACGGTAAAGGGTGCTACTAAATTCCAAACATAAACTTTTTTTTTTTTATTTAAATATATAAAAATGTTAAAACCACTAAGTACAAAAATAGCTAAATTTATGGCAATATAAAAATGTATATATATAAATATGGGTCATTTCCCCTTTTATAAGAAATCAATAATTTAAAAAAATATTTTAATGCACACGTGGCAAATCTGGCCCACTCAGAGAAATCATGAGAGTTAAAAAAAAACAAAAGAATTTTCTTTAAAAAAATCAAATTAAATTCATGACTTAATAAAAAAGTTTTAATGCAATCACGTGGCCCAATCTTGGTCCACGTATAGAAATAGACTTAAATGATATGACCGGGTAGGGTTCTAATCGGAAGAACCGTTCCCCAAAACAGGTTGCCAAGCCCCAAGGACTAAATGCTCAAAAAGCTCCCTCAGGAACGTCGGATTAGAAGACGCTGATGGGTCGCCGCTGCATCCTACGAGAACACCAGCAAGGATGCCCCGGTTGCTGCAGACTCAAAGGAATCCGCCGCTGCAAGAATGCTTTACCACACCCCTCACCGATCTTGGGACTCTCGAGTCCTAACTTCCCCAAAGGAAATACTACGGGGGATTTATAGAAAATGTCATGAAGATCTTGATAAAATCTAGGACTAGTCTCCACTAGTCCTAAATTTTTCACTCTCGAAATGAAAATCTTTAATCCAAATATTATTTCGAAACATAAGATCAGAAAATATATTAGTTAATTCTTGAAACATGAAAGCATAATTCATGCTATTTTAATGCATGATGAATGAATTAATCTGCAACTTCATTCAACGAAATGCAATTTGATAAGAAGAAATCCAAAAGCAAATATAGGAGTTACACTAACTTAGGCCTTCAAGTCAATAGATAACCTAGTATCCACAATAATGGCTAAATGCCCAATTGTTCACACCCCTTAACTAGTAACCTCTAAGCATGAAGGGATCAATCCTCGAATAAATATTTGGACAAATCCAATAAGGAATCCATGATCGGATATGATCCCATAAACCAAATTACGATTTAAGATTCTATTTAAGTTCCAAGATCAATAAAATCATCAAACCCGCAAATTTGGGAACTTGGTCATCAAGCTAAATATTGGCCAGGAATGGACGATTAATGATTCGTTGGAAAGCTCTTTTCAAAACCTATTTCTGTTTGTCAAATACATTTTTTCCAGAAACAACTCTATCATAGTCAAAAACATGATTTACGTCCAAGCATAAAATCAACCCGAAAATGGCCATTAAATCCCCAAAACTAATCAATCTAATTTGATCTTAAGAATTCCTTTGAGATCCATAAAAATCAAATCAAATAATCATTAAATTAAATCAATCAAACCCTAACCCTAATCCATCAAACTTCTTCCCCAAACAATTACTTGACGTAATCATATCCTAAATAAAATAAATTAAAACTAACAAAATCAATAGGGAATGATATCTCACCTTAGATCCGGTTACACCACCCACCATCTCTATCTAGGATTAGGTCATCACAACCCTTCATAACTTCTGAGATTTGGATGAAAAACTCTAACCCAAACATGTTATTTAAAGGGGTTTACCGAAATTACAAAACGACCCCTGAAGTGTTTCCAGTTTACAATGACGTCCCTATCCGATTTACAAACAGATCCCTATCCGATTTACAGAAAAGTCCCAGAAGGCTATAAAAATGTATTCTGGATTCGCAACTAGATCCCTAGGCCCAATAACTTGACACTAAGCCTAAAAATTAAATTTTCCGAACTCCGAATCTCACCAAATTTCAACCAAAGTATCTTAACACTATGAAGATCTACAAAAAAATATAAAATAATTATTTTAACATCAATTTATAATTATCATAATTATAAATCAAATTGGACTCATTTGGGCCCACCGCCAAATCTGAAAAATGAAATATAAAAAATCAAATTTTAAAATTTCCATAATATATTTAAAATAAATATATAAGGCCGAAAAATACCGAAACGTTACAGGTTGACAGGCCTTTTTACTTTTCTTTAACCTCCCTAGTTGTGGGGTAGGTCATTCAGGCATAAATACAGTGCTTGAGGAGAATTAGACCAGATGGTTTGATATCATAGGTCTCTAGAGCTGGAATTGACAATTTTGTAATACCACCTAACAACAAAGTTCCTTTCTTATCCTCTTCTGTGGATTGATGCACCTCTCTTTATTCAATTGTTCTAAGAATCTGGCATAGGTATTAGGTTGATAGGTTTTTTAATTCATCCCTCATGGACAGAGGAGAATTAAATGATTTTATATTGAAAAATGTTTCATTTCTGAAATCTCTTTTTCAGGGTCATTTTTGTAGTGTGGTCCCATATCCTAACATGTTTGAATTTTTACCAAACATGAAGGGGCTGTTTGGCTAGATGAATAGGGGTGGAATAGGGGAGAATAAGACAAAAAAAGTGTTTGGGTAAAGGGAATAAGGGGGTATAGCTATGCGGAATTAGGAGAGAGTAAGCTGGTATTTGTATTTCAAATTCACCCATGGAATTATTCTTTCACTGGAATAAGGGGACCCACCTATCAAATCACATGTCATCATATCAAATCACATGTCATCACCTCTTTTACATCAATAGGATCCACATGTCAAATCAACTTTTTACACCTTATTCATATCTTATTCTTCATCAATCAAGCACTCCAACCTTTTTTATTACATTTCCCAATTAGAATAATTAAAAACACAACCAAACACAAAATCTCTTATTCCATTGATAAAGTCAACAATTTCTGGAATAGCTATAAACTCCATAATAGATTATGTCTCTATCCAAACGGACCCGAAATATATATTCATATGAATTGAATGTTTTATCTTTTATTTTAACTTTTTAATCTAATATATAATAAGTTAGGGGAAAGTGGAAATCTGCATTTGTGATTTTTCAATTTTTTCAACGTCTAATCTGCCAAAAAAAAATGATGATCCAAATCCAAATGGGCTGAATGTGATAAATGATATTATTTTGTGGACCATTTTGCAAAGAGAGAAAAAAATAAAAGGAAAATGATATGTGCATCCCCATTTGTAGTTTACGCTTTTTTTTTAATCGTACACTCTTATTTCAATACATGTTATATGAAATGATTATTATATGAAGTGGTGTATATATATTAAGATACACTAGTGTATTTTTTTTCGTTGTGAAAAAATAGATTTTTTTTACTCTATATAAACGTCATACACTATGATAGGCATAGTATATACTACGCCTATCATAGCATATAGGGTTGCAAAACAAGTTGTAAAAAGTACTAAGTGTATCAAAACACAAAATAAAAACCCTAAAAAAAAAGGAGAGGTTCTCTTTGCCCACACATCCTTCTCCATCCATCCGTGCAAGTGAAATGATGTTGTTTGAGCAAAGATTCTTGAAAGCACGATTGGGAAGAAAAACAGAGTGGAAAAGATAAAGTCAGATGATGTTGGGGGGGGGGGGAGGGAGCAGTTAGTTGGTGGTAAGTGTGGATAAGTGCTTTTGAGTGCACTTCACTGTTTGCCTTTCTTTGGAAAGCATTTCTTGGAGCTGCATCTACAGTTTCACACGAAAAGAGAGGTACTACCAAAAAAGGGGGGAAAAGGTCAATAAAGCAGAAGAATCCCACATAGTGAACCTTGTTTGTGAGCTGACCACTTCCACTCATGGTCTGGTTCACATCAGACACTTTCATATTCTTATTTATTTTACTCTTAAATTTTTACACGCAGATATTAATATTTAAACTTAGATAGAACAAATGTTATTTTTGTTGTAGCTTAAACTATAGATTATAAATTTTCTAATAATTATTAGACATGTTTGTTGTAACTATTTGAAAACAGGAAATAAACCGCCGTGGAAATTGTAAGACAGTTCTTTGTTATATAATTGTTTAAAATACCTTTAATTTATAGAAGTGAAAAAATGATTTTTGTTTGATAAAATAAATTGATTTTTATATTTAAAATGAATTTTATAAATATTTAAAAGAAAATAAATTTAACATAAATAATATTTTAAATTCACTACAATAATTTTCAAATATTACATTCTACAATTTTAATAAATTGAGTGACAAATTGAATTATAATTTTTTTTATAATGTATTATTTGTAATACTAAAAAAATTGAGAAGATGAAAATAGGTTCGGTGTGATTTTTTGTGTAATAGTGGAAAAATAAATATTATTAGTAAAAAGATTAAGGGCACGAGTGTTCAAAAAAAAAATTGTTAAAAATTTGACATCTAAATAAATATTTAGTAGGTGACAAACATGATTTGGAATCTATGATTTTGATATAGAATATTAGTCTTCTTGATAATCTATCATGGGGATTTTTGCAAGGAAAAGGACCAACAGAAGGAGGAAAAAGTCCTTCCCCAGATAACTCTAAAAATTGTGAGTTCAAAATTATCAGTAAATCTAACAAAACGAAGAAGTTAAAAATATCCTTGAAAGTCAAAGTCCATATCTCTTCTACTATATGTGAAGAAGTTCTCAATCCTCAGGACTATAAAGTAATTATGAACTAAAATTTTTGTTCCACTCACATGATTTTTTTTTTCTACCTAGGTCTTTCTCTGTGCAAATATAACTAAATTTCTTGATCTACTCACTATTCTTATGCTCATTTCTTATTCTACTAACTATTCATGTGACTACCTTTGAAACGAACAGGGGCTGGAATTTTCTTTTGTAATCAGTTTCTAAATAATTAGTTTCATGTCATGTTTTGATGTTTATATTTTATAAGTCAATAAAACTACTTTTATGAAAAAAACAGGTTAAGGTTAAATTTTCTAAAATTGTTTATTCTAACCAATTTAAAACATAACATGTCTTAAAAATGTGGATCCAAATGAAAACATGAAGTACTTGTCTACAGTTGTGTTTGGTTTAAGAAACTTCCCCAGTGTCTCCATGTTGACATAAGATAATCTCACATTTCCAACACATGCACCATTGATATTGGTGCTTAACAAGGTCTATCCTAAAATCAACCTTAGATTGTGAGGCACTTCCCAAAAAGACAACCTTAGATTGTGAGGCTTTAAAGAGATGGAAACCATGGAATTCATCATGCTTCCAATTTGATTTTAAATTTGAAAAAGGAAATTATCATCCTTATGAGAGGTGCCCCAACTTTTGACTTCTTCAGGTAAGACTTTGTTTTACAAAATAAAAGAAAAAAAAAGAAGGTAAGGCTCACATGCTCAAAGAAGCCGACGAAGAGCCCTATCTCAATCGCGTTGAAGACATACTTTGAATCCAATAAGTAACCTATCGGCATCCGCTTATGGAGAGCTCTTATTTTCACTTTTAAATGACTTTTGCTCACCTTTTGAAACTGGTTCTTAGACTTATTCTGATGCTTCTTCGACTTCGGTCGCCTTACGTCGGCAAAGAGCAATAAAAAGACACTGACTCGCACTTCCTCACTGTCGACTCACTTATACAAGATAGATAATAGGCTATACGAAACGTCTGTCTCAAACCTCTCTTCCGCACGAAAAGACTCAACCATAACAAAGCTCTATCTATCTATCTATAACTTCACCATGACCTGTTGAATCAGTTTCAGGAAGAGATGGGGATCCGGATGCCAAAGTACTCGACTTTGTAATGAGAACGAGCAAATCTTGTTTAGTCACGGATTTACACAACCCAGTTGATACAGTGAATCATCTCTTTGTCAGCGAAGAGTGCATGCTATTTTTTTATTTGGGCAAGTTGCAGATGTTATTTTTTTTATGGTAGGGACCTCTGATTTAATAATGGATAATTTTTTCTGATTTTTTAAAAAGTGTAACGTTTCCTAAAAAAATAAAATATTTACTTGTTGCAAAAAAATCAAATATTTATAAGTTTTATATAATGGAGCATAAATCTCATTAAGTGGTACTACATGATAAACTTAAAACAAAGATTATATGTAATGATTTCAATGATATCATCCTCTTCTCTTCATAGATTTCTAACGTTGTTACACATTATTATATGTTGTTATGCATTTAGTTATATTTTATCCAATGATGTAAATTTTTTTTTTTAATAAACCGTGTTTTTTTCATTTTCTGCATTAATTAATACGTATGTTTGAAATATATAAAACATTATTGTAACTCTCTCTCTCCTCTCCCATAGTCCAATGGAATCTACCCAAGATTAGATGTCTCACATGGAAGAAGCTGACCCAACAAACACATGAGAGATGCACAGGACACATAATGACAGGCAATAACAGCAATAACAATGGATGATCTCTTCCCCTACTTTTGTTTCTCTTTTTGTTTCTCTTTTTTTTTTCTTTTTTGTTGGGATGGTGGACCATGAGAATGAGATTCTCTAATCCTCATCCAAGCGATCATCTTGTTATATGATACATCCTTTAAAAAAATCATTAAGTATTCTCCAATTTTTTTTATATGACTTGTTGGGAGGACACTAACCTTTATTTAATCTATAGCACACCACTCATGGCAAGTCCTCATCTTAAACCAAATCTAATTTAATGTGTGGATAAGATGATTGTGATATAAAATTCTTTTGTTATTGCTAATAACATCAACACATATTCCAAATTGCAATACATAGAGTACCTACCAACTTGTCATCCCATCAGCGCATGCCATAACTGGAATTCTTAAAAAGGGTTTGTTAAGTTGAACCAATAAAACTTCACTAGATTTTTATCACACTGATTACTTAAACAATTTCTCAATAGTCAAAGAAAATACAATATGCCAAATAAATAGTGTGAAGCACTAGATTTGTTGTGATCCAATTAGTCCACTATATGACATGGGTATGGATCTTAGGTTATTGGTTCTCAATAGAAATCTTTGAAGGGTGACACTGGATACTGTATACATTAAAGACACAGAGACCCTGTGTGGGTCATTCACAAAATGTCATAGATTACATAAACCTATTTAGGTTATGTAGGGGTATTTGGCTGAGAAGCATATTTTTTCTAAGTGATTAGTTGATCCAGAGGTCCTTTTGTAATCTAAATGATATTTTTTTTATTCATTAACCCAGGAATCCTTTGGAGGGGCAATTATCGACCTCAGTTATATGGCAGAGGGAGTTCAAAATAATTAACATCCTAATTTTTCACATTATTATTATTTGTGTTATAGTTAGGACCATACTAGAGTCACTTTGAGCACTAATTAGGGGGCCACCCATCATAGGTAGACTCCCTTTAAGCGAAAACGAGGTGGTGGTGGTGGTGGTGGTACCTTTAGTCAATGATAGTGGTGGAGCTGGTGGTAGTGGCCTTTTATAGATAATCATTCATTCAGTTGTAACATGTTTTGAATTTATTTAAAAGTTATACCTGTATATTTGTTTAATAAATTAAATGTATATATTTTTATATCAGGTTATAATGCACTTAATTTGATTTTGCAACCCAACATGTATTCGTCTAATACAATATATTCCATTATGTTTTTATATATATTCAATAAATGAATATTTCAAAATAATGATCTACATCTACTTAAAAAAATTAAAATATGTTTGGTATGTAAAATTAATAGGAAATGCTGAGCATCATAAACATCTTTTTCTTTTTTGGGGGGAAACTAATTAAGAGTCTATGTAGTCTCCCGTCTATTATTTTTAGATTTCTGAAAAATTTTAATAGTTTTTAGGTTTTTAAAGCGGTGAAAAGTTATCTTTAAGTCTCTCTAGCTAGATTTGTTCAAAAATACCAAAAATGTCTTCGACCAATTATCTGAAGGTTAACAATATATTAGGGAGTGGTTTTTTTTTAGTGAAATTGTAGTTAAATATCCATTCTAGTCATAATAAAAATAGACACTTTCTGAATGGGGTAAGAGAAAATAGAGAAAGTAAAAAACCATTACAATAGAAAGAAAAACCATGAAAAATAATGTACTAGGAAGTGTTAACAGTGTAATGAAAATACTTAGCCATGTACTAGGAATCATTTATAGTGTACTGAAATAATTGGATAGGGGACATTTTATGTGAAAGTTAACAATATATCAAAAAGTGTTGGAGTTACTTAACAATGTATCGGAAAATATTAACAGTGGTTGGTATCTTTCACATGTAAAGTTAATTAAAAAAAAAGTACTGAGCATCAAATTTCGTCCAATATTTTTTTTTCCAAAACCTATGTAGTGTCAACACCCCTTCATAAAAGATTCCTGAATTCAAAGTGGGCCGACAAAGTGTGGGCCCACTAAATGGATCGAGTATCCGGCCTGGGGGCCCACAACTTATTCTCTACCCCTCCACTCACCCACTCCCGGACGCGGCGAACCGATCACTCTTGATGCCACGTCAGCTTCCATGGCCGACAGTGCCACGTGGACGGACGGCGCGTTTGCGAGTTTTTGCTTATTCGGGGAATTATTTTATTCTTATTATTATTTTATTCTCTCTCTTTCTTGAATTCCGCAAGCAAACGCTTCGAATCACGACAAAAGTCCTCGGCGGAGGAATCTCATCTTATTGTGGACACAATTACCTATAGCCCCTTCTTTATGAAACTTCCGACGGATATACCCTCACCCCATTAGATTGAGCATTATGTAGACATGGCATCAACAAATGAAACTTTATTGACACGTTTGGGTGGAGAAATAGTACTATAATAGTTTAGAAAATGGTTGAATAAATCTAAAATACTTATTTGTTTGAATAGAATAAATGATTATAGCTATTTAATAATAATTGTGAATAAACTGATATTCATATTTTAAAATTGGATATTAATTTTTATCAATATCTTATTCTTGATCAAATAAACAACAAATAATTTATTATTATATGTTTACCAACGAGAATAACTAAAAACATAATCAAACATAAAGTAATTCATTCCACTTGGACTGTGAGTCCCCTAGTTGATGTTAATACAGGGATTGTGATAGTTTTTTTTTTTACAACAGATTCTTTGTCAGTATTCATACCCTACTCGGATATGTCTCTTTTTTTGTTCCATCTTACTTTGTAATACTTAATCAAAATTTTGAAGAATTACATTACCAGCATAAAAATATATTTAATTATAACATGGAAATCTCTCATTTAGGTCCAAACTTTGTCTATGGAGGAGGGTATACACATAATTATTTATTTGGGAAAGATGTAGGTGAAAAATAAAATATGAAACCGGGAATCACATTTTATCTTTTTCAGTCTTTCTCATCATTGACAGGTTGGAGAATAGTGAATTAAAAACGTCTACATTTTGGAATCTGATTGGTGTATATTCAATAATATATGTAATAAAATATATCAAATTATTATATAAAAAAAGGACAACAAATGCCCTTTACCAAAGGGAGAGAGGCGGTAGAAGTATCTTTGGTTACAACGATTCCTCGTGAAAGGGATATGATTGGAAAAGGACAAAACTGTCAATTCATCATTCATGATCACGTGAAAGATTCCCACACGCCTGTCTTCTTCCAGGAACTACTTTGTCACCGGCTTTAGATTTTTTTTTTCTTCTAAAAAACATGTTTTTATTTTATTTTTTACTAAAGTATGTGAATTTAATGCAGCATGACTTTATATTTTAATTTTGAAATGAAAAAAAATTATAAGATGATTTTTTTTGTTTTGTTATGTGATATGAACTTTTTGTGTTCATTGAATGTATCATGTACATGTATATATATAAATTATGTAAGTGCTTTAATTATTAACTCTTTATTTAACGTAAGACATAATCTTATTCGGGTAGATTTACTGTGAAAGAAATAGTTATCAACTATTTTAATTTTTTTTCATTTCTTTATTCAATAGATATTATTTTTGTTTTGAGTTTTTCCGTATCATAGAAATTATGAATATAGAGTTTCAACTTCACATTTAAATTATTATCAAGTACAATTATTGAGTTTAATATGTTCCTCTAATTATGACGCACCCCAAATAAATGCTAAAGAGGTTTTTTTTATTGTTGTTTTGTCTTAATAAGATTTGAATTATTCACACGTGTCCTTATAATTAAACAAAAAAAAATCAATTCTAACTGTTTGAATTCTAAAAAACAACACTAATTTTGTATCATGTAAAATTAAAATGCCATGATAGATTATTTTATTTACTAAAAAGACTCAAAATTATGTGTATTTTATTAGTAATAATTGTAGGTATCAAAACTTATTTGGACTTTGATGTAGTAACCTAATAATGGATGTGATTTTGCCAATATGTAATTTTATTAGACTTTAGAATCAACCAAAACATTAAATAAGTACAACCAATCAGTCACATAAACTTTAATGAAATGATAGCTTTTATGGTTCAACATGATCTGATTAGGAAGACAACATATAACCCACTATACATATAGAGAAGGCTTGTGAACTTGATTGAGTGTATGTTGAGACAGTGGCGGCTCCAGAAATTTTCATAGATGTGGTCATTAATATAAATAAATTTTACAATTTTTTTAACAAATCTTTCTTATCATATATTTTTAAAAAACATAAAATTTTATTTTGAAATACAACAATCTACATTAATAAAAAAATAAATCATCAAAAAAAGGAGATCAATGTTTTCCAATATATAAACTTTTATAATTGTTCTCGATGAGATTTCATATTTTGAATTTATTGCATAATAAATTCATTATCGATGTTATCGAATATGCATTCAATGATCTCTTGTTCTATTATGTGATCGACGTGTCTCTGTCTGTGCGTAGGTGATCGGCGAGTTCACCAATAAAGACAATTAAAAAAAAATAGCATACTAGTCCACTATATTTTCATTGGAAGTGGGTGTAGGCTTTTTAATGGGTCTTTAGGCCAGTTTGTTTCAAAAAATATATTTGATGGGCTGCTGGTTTTTTGTAGTTTAAAATGTAAGCTCAAACTCTTGTGTCAAACAAGAGGCTTGTTTGTAGTTTTTTTTTTCAAAAAAATTTGATGGGGTCAATTGACCCTACTACTCACAATCTAGCGCCGCCCTGTGTTGAGATACACCAAGAAAAATTATAATTATTAATTCAACAAAAAAAAATGCCATTACAGTGAAAAATGAAAATTATTTTGATGGATTTGAAGCAAAATATGTATGAATTTAAGGATAGTTTAATTCAAAATTCATATATAACAAAATAGGGATTTCAATATTTTCCCATGCAAGCCAGTTTAAGAAATGCATCAACATCTATATATGTATAACAATTTAAGAAATTATAGGTTTTAATTAATGCATGAATTTTGACATTTGAACTAATTGAATTATTTTTAAATCACAAATTCTAAAGTGCAATTGTTAAATTTTCTTATTTCATAGTTTATAATAAACCATTATTTTAGTAAAACAAAACTTGAGTTAGATGGATGTTAGAATTTAAAGAAAAATATGCATTGTCTCAAACTCTGTTTCATCATTATATTTAGGTCATAGTCAAGGAGAGGAAACAATTTGTAGAGCCAAAACTATTTTATTCTATGATTTTGACATAATTATGAACTAAAAATTTATCCATGTTGTTTAAAATATGCTTAAGTAATAATGAATCAAGTATCATGATCATCGTATGCTTAGAAAATGATTCCAAAAAACCATTGTAAAAAAAATCAAGAAAATGCACATGATTGAGATAATGTTTCGAAGTAGTTCAAAATCTGATTTTCCAACAATTAAATATTGAGTGTATCCAAAGGTCAACTGTAAACTGTCATTCTAGATTGTTAGATTTTAAAATGACTTAAAATTAATTTTTAATGTCATACAATATGAATCTCAAGTACACCTATCAAAAGTTATAATTTTGAAAAATCTTATATAAAGAAGCCTATTTAGATATTAGTTAGCACCTTGAAATTGCTTCTTGTAGAGGAGGTATATGCTTAAGTAATAATGACCTTGATTGACATAATCATTAACTTTTATTTCTTAAATATTCATGATATGCTTGGAAAATGATTCCATATGACAAAATATTACAAAAAAAATCAACAGAATGCAAATTAAAAGAGTCTCAATACAGTTGTCAAATGTCATATTTTCATAAAAACTTGATACAGAAAAATATATTACATATAGTAGTTCTAAAAAGCATTTTAAAGTTGTTTTCTTCTAAAAAAATGTATATGCTAAAGTAACAATGACTTAACTGACATGAGCATTAACTTGACCTCTTGGACAGGGGCGGAGCAAGGAATTAGAGTAAGGGGGGGGGGCCGGAGCTGGAGGATAAGAGACACAGGAAGATTAAACGAATAATTATAGATACATGATAAATTAAGACAAAATTAAGACAGTTGAATAATGTCCTTGAAGTAATGACGATTTAAATCGAAAGTTATTTTCATACTTCTTTTCCTGTATTTAGTGATCTAGAGTAATTTATAGAAAATCGATTAAAAAATATTGAAATATCATTATTCTCGTCACGGCGAATAGAAAAAAAAATGAAGCTTCAAAAATTGATAAAATAAATGTGAAAAAAAAAATAATCACAAAAACATACAATGATATCCTCTAAGCTTATATTATATTATGGAAAGATAATTTAAAACCCTACTTCAAAAATTTCGAGTGACTCAATACAGTAATGATTAAAAATAAAAATAAATAAATAAATAATCACTAAAATATCAAAATGAGTGATTTTTCAACCCCTCAAAACCATATGCCAATATTTCTATGAAAACAATTTTTTTCACAATTGTTTTTAAAAATGTGACATGTGACTCCATTTCTCAATGGGCACTATTACACTCAATATTTTGTAACACAATTGACATTTCCCATATCTAACGTAATATATAAAATCGGTTAATGCAATACATGTTACACTATTATAGAAAGTACAAATAAAATATATGCATTTATTTCATATGATTATGAACTTCATTTTCATAAAAGATTAATATACTTTAACATATATTTATATAGGCATATACTGAAAAATAATCAAATGTATGCATATTAACTGGATGCAAATGGAGTTGCACGCAACATTTTTTGAATTTTAAACACATTCATTTAATTGTGGTTTTTAAATATATGGCCCTCAAAAGGGTTTAAATTGTGCATAAACGCCCTTTTGAAAGATATTCATGTAAAACTTAAAAAAAATATAGTGTAAAATACCTCTCAAAAAGGCATTAATGCAAAATTTAAAATTTTTTTGTTGGTGGAAATAGAATTTCAAAAGGGATATATTAACAATAACTTTTTTTTGAGGGGTCTATATGCAAACAACACATTTCAATTACCATTACCCATGCATAATGCATTACAAACCATGGCCTTGGGGGCGCTCTGGCCCCAGCCCGCCCCCCTGGCTCCGCCCCTGCTCTCGGATATCCATAAATATGTTTTTGATTCCATATGATATCATAAAAAATCAATAAAATGCACTTGTCTGAGATAGTGTTTTGAACTAATTCAACATCTAATTTTTCAACAGGAGGCTAATAAAAAACAGCTTTAAACAGGCATTCCAGGTTGTCAGATTTAAAATGACTTTTAAAAATTAAATTTCAGATCTCACACAAAGTTTCTTAGCACAGTTGTCACAAAATGAATCTCAGAACAGTTGTCAAAAGTTACATTTACCGAAAAACAGATACGGATAATCTGTTTTAGATATCAATTATAAATAGTACCTTAAAGTTGCTTTATCTGGAGGAGGATAATTCAAACACAAAACCGTTCCACGTTATGGACTGTATCAACTATTAAATGAATACTTTTTGCGTAGATTTTTTTTTGTCAAAAATTCATTATTTAAAATAGATATCTAGATTTTGTCTACCCGCATAATTAATACATTAAAAAAAATCAACGAATCTCAAAGCACCCGAGTGTGTGCCTGAGTTTTATGAGGCGATTTTACCCTAGACGAGTGAGTCGGGCCCAACTGAGTTGAAAGTGAATCAATTTTCTCTCAATTTTATCTCAATTTTATTTTTCAAAGGTCTACATTCACTTTCTCCTTCAAAAATGTCAACTTTGGTGCAAATAGGAGTTGTTGGCTCCTTACACAATCTCCCCTAATTAAGATTGTCCTCTCCACTTTTGACCTAATCAAATGAATTATTTTAACTTGACCTACTAAGAAAGAAGTGAAAACAAAAAAAAAGGGTAACTACAAATATTTCAACCTACCAAAAAAAATTCTTCAAGATTGACTGAGCTCCAACAATGTTTTGAAAACTAGTTCTAATCAAAATTTAAGGACATATAGGCCCTTTTAATGAATTTAAAGAGAGAACGAATAAAATTTTGGTAAGTTTGAGATTAAATGAGTTGTAGGGTGTGTTTGGTTGCGCGATTGCAAAACTGATTCCGCAGGAATCTGCGATTGCAAACCTGATTCTGCAGGAAGCTCACTTTCTCAGCTTTTTGAAATCGCAGCTTTTGAGCACTACTTGCCTGCAATCGCTGGGTTTAAAACTGCGATTACAAAACTGTTTGGTTGCGCGATTGCAAACGCAGCTTCCTGTAATCGCAATCGCAGCGCAATCGCGCAACCAAACGCACCCGTAAAATGAAATTTGAGATATTGCTCATCTGGTGCAATATTTAATTTGGTGCAATTTGGGAGAATCCGTTGCTGTAAGAACTTGTCATCTAGTGCAATATTTTTTGTTTTTTTGTTTTTCATTTTAGTTTATTTGATTAATGTGCTCATTGGGTCCCTCCCCGGAATCTGTATTCCTATAAAAAAAAATTTAATTATAATACAAAAGCATCATCATACCTTACTTTTTTTATTCATTCAAAGCAAATTGAAATAAAAGGCTTTACAAATATAATGATTTTAAACACCAAAATAAAATCAAAGAAAAATTATTGATGTTAATTTTACATGAATTATTTTCATACATAAATCGATATGGATACATTATAGAATCACACTTTTTTCTATTTATTGATAATATAAATTGTACCCAAAAAAATAATATAAAATGCAATTTTGTTTCCGGACACGTGGCGGGTAAGAAAGGTCCGAAACCAAACCATCTATTTTTAAAAAAAAATAAATATTACCGAAAAATTGGACCGCGAAGATTCCACCACGTGTCGGAATTCCGTTTCATACGGTTAAACCTTTCGTACGCGGCGGACATCCTTGTCTTCCCGGCAAAGAAATATCTCTAATAATATACCCAAAATACCCCTTTATTCTATTCCCCTTTGTCTTCAGAAGAAAGGGTATTATAGTCATTATTGGTTCTAGTTATAACAGACAGGGGTAGCTATATCACACATTATTTAATTTTAAATATTAAAAAATAAAAATAAAATGAAAACATTGATACCTTCACCTGACCTACTGCTGAAGAATCTTCAGCAGCCAACACGGAACAAAACAAAAAAAAGGACGGGAGCTTACGCTCACCCGCGGTTAATCTCACCCGCGGCTCGGACTCGGCGCCGAGTTTTCCGTTTCGAGACGCCGAGTCGAGCGTCCCACGTTACGCGAGGAATCGACCTTGCGCGCCAAGTCTTTGTTTGGGACGTCCAGAACCGAATCTTCACTTCCGAAAATGCCCCCTCCTCTTTCAGTCATTCACGTTATCGCCCCTCACGGAATCCATTGGAAAATGGAAACTCTCACGCGTATTATAAAGAGTGACCCAACTCTTCCACTTCTCCTCCTCGGTTTCATTTCTTTTTCATTACGTCTGAATCACAGAGAGACTCGTACAGAGAGAAATAGGAGGGAGATATGGGTTCGGTTTCGGAGTTGGGTCTGGAGCTGAAGCTGCCAATGGAGATGGGGAACGTTTTGAGGGAGGCTTGGGCGATCGGAGACGAGAAACCGAGGCTTTCGAGGCTGGAGGAGCTGATGAATGGACTTGAAGAGGAGAGTCGGAAAATTCACGCCTTCAAAAGGGAGCTCCCCCTCTCTATGGGCCTCTTAATGGATGGTGAGTTATCGATCCATGGTTTCTCTGATCGGTGTTTTTTTAAACTGGGTTTCTGTTTTTTGGATTCAAATTTTGATTTTTTAAAATGGGTTGCTGTTGTTTTTGTTCCAGCTATTGAAGTTTTGAAGGAGGAGGTGAACAGATGCAGATCAAAGCCTGTGTTAGAGGAATTCATGCCGATAAAGAAGGATGAATCGGAGGTGGAGAGAGGGGTGAATCTGGATGGAGATTCTGCTGAGAACAAGAAAAACTGGATGAGCTCTGCTCAGTTGTGGAGCGATTTTGTCAGCAACGAAAGTGAGAGAGATAAATCAGTTGAATCGAAAGAGGTGAGTTTAAAATTCGGTTCTTTTCAATAAAGGAAAGTTTTTTTTGGATTCTGAATGAAATTGAAGAGGTGGGTCGGTTGGTATTTGTGGTGACAGATCCCAGATCAGTCCGGTCCGATGGTGGGGATCAAATACAGAGCCGATGGAGAGGCATTCGTGCCGTTCAACGGCCTCCCGGCGAAGGAGGAGAAGGTGGTGGTGGCGGCCGCGGCGGCTCCATCGCCGGACCTGTGTCTTATGTCGAAGACCGGCCCGAGACCCTCCTTGGTCGTTGACCGTGGATCGTGTGTCCTCAATTTGAAGATGGTGGGGGCAGGGAGCGGTGGCCGTGCTGGGTCATCATCGGTGGTTGCGCCTCCGCAATCGAACGGTCTGCAGCAACAGCAGCCGCCGAGGAAGGCAAGGAGGTGCTGGTCGATGGATCTGCATCGACAGTTCGTTCATGCCCTTCAACGACTCGGCGGACCACAAGGTATAGATGAAAAACAAAAATGACTTTAATTGTGGAATTGAATTTTTCATTTGATGGTTAGTAGTATTATTGGTTGATGATGATAAACTATATTAGAAGTCCATGTTTTTTAAACGTCTGATTTTGATTCTTCACCTTTAACGGGACCAAATTTTAGTTGGTGATTTTTTCATGCATAGAAGAAAGACTGAGATTTTAGGTCTCTGGATTCTGATAAAAATTCTATTTTGATTTTATAGTCTGTTGAGCAAAAGGTAAACTTGGTTGGAACTTTGGGTTTGGAATTCTCTCTCTCTCTCTGTTTTTTTCTTTCTTTTGACTTCTTTAAGATTGAGTTTGAGATGTGAAAATTAATTAGAGTAGAAGCCTTTGTTGAATTGATCAATGTTCTTGATTCATGCATATTTGTATGCATTTCATCAGTACTGTTTGTCCCCCCCCCCCCCCCCCTCTCTTACAGAAATGAAATAATCCAATTAGGCTTCCAAATTCTGATAAACTATATGTTCTACCTTTACCTTTTTTTTTCATCCATAAATTTAGGAATCCATGGCACTAAAAATCGATCTTTGAAACTCTTTAGTCCAATCCTCTGATACTCACTGTTATTGTAATCTTCGTCTGTTGGGTATTTAAGCTTTTGTTAATTTAAAATGGAAAATTTTGTACTTAAAAGTGCTTCAATCAATTGAAATAATGATACCCATCTCCATATGCATTCATGATGCGATTTGGTCGTCTATTAATCTCTATTGCCCTTTCATTTTCAGTTGCCACTCCAAAGCAGATCAGAGAAGTAATGAAAGTTGATGGGCTGACCAATGATGAAGTGAAAAGCCATCTCCAAGTATGTTCTCTCCAAGAACTCTTCCTTAATTTCATCTGTTGACATAGAAAACAAAACTAATAACATTCTATCAATCGTGTGTTTCAGAAATATAGACTCCATTTTCGAAAGATTGCTAGCTCGTCAACTGCAGCAGATCAACCGCTCATGATGCTCGAATCCATTTGGGTTGATCAGTATCATCAGCTCCAAAAGCCAACCATTTCACAGTCCAGCTCCCCACAGGGACCTCTTCACATGGCAGGTTCTGCTCAGGTTTCGATCACTGGTGGCGATAGTTGTGAAGATGAAGATGGCAAGTCTGAGAGCTCTACTTGGAAGGGCCACCAACAGAGATCATCTGATGGAGAAGAGACTGAATGAATTTGACATATATATAGGCTTCGAGTTTTGGCGATACTGGATAAATACAACTAAAAAACAAACCATACTATATATCATAAGATATAGAGATGTTCGTGCGGTGACTGAGGAAATTTTGGATCTAGACAATTTGAGTTTCAGGTTTTCTTTCATTTCCTTTCCTTGCTTTGTATCTTTTTTTCTTTTTTTGTTCCTTTTTTGAGCTATTATAAACTTATAATGAGGTTCTTGTAACATCTGCGGATGGGTCTGAGAACTGATTCAAATATAACAACATTTCTGCCTTTATTTTTATGAGATTATGTTCAATTGTTTTGTGATATTTGATTGATTTTGTTTCTTCGATTGACGCATTAGCACGTAGAGCTTTGAAACTTGAATATCAGTTGATTCTTCAAAATTCTTTGAATCCAATTTTCTAAAATAGCAGCTGGTCATTGTTTTTTGGCCCTCTTGAGTGAACTTGAAGCCAGTACTGGATGACTTAATGGGTTGTTCTTATGCTGTAGGGGTTCTCTGTTTTTTTGGATAGCAAGGTCCACAAGGGGCAGATACAATTACATGTCTACTAGAAGCAAACACTCACAAAAGGGTTCAAACCCTTGACCCCTCACAGGGGGAGGGTGCAACTCAACCACCGTGCTAGGCGAGTGGTGGTGCTCTAGCACGGTGGTGCTATGCTGTAGGGGTTCTTTGGTCTGTATTTAGTTCTCGGATGGCATATTCAGGAATAAAATAGTTATACAGGGATAGAAATAAGTCAAATGTTTATTTTGAATGGATAAGTATGAATAAACTCTACCCCAGTATAGTACTTGAATAGTTTATTGAGTATAAAATAGTTATAAATGGAGATAAATGAGAATTGAATGATTTTTGTTTGGTTGTTGTTATTCTTTTGGGACATTTACATTTATACCTTGGTAAATCACTATATTGGCGTTATACCCCTCTCGAAAGGTAATTGCATCTATACCTTTGAAAAATTCATTCGTATTGCATTTATGTCCTTATGTCTGTCTCCGGTACTTGATTGACCTAACCACAGTTACCAACCTAACCATATCCTATGAAATCTCCCTTTTACCCTTTACTAAACCTATGGAAATTTGCATTTATACCCCTGTTAAATAATTATTTTTGTATTATACCCTCTTAAAAAGGTAATTACATATATATCCCTAGAAAATTAATTCATATATTGCATCTATGCCTTTTGTATGTCTCCTCTAAATTTAGTCTTTATTTGCTTTTTTGAAGCATGATTATTTGTCTTTTTTCATATTGGTTGACAATCATAATTTTCGATATATAAGTAGAATAGACTATATACCTTCATGTTAACTATTTTTTTTTATCTTTTATAAATCTTTATTTATATATTATCCATAGCCAACTAAACAACAAAAAAATTAATATTACTTATGTTTTTAAGAAAATAACTAAAAATACAATTAAACAAAAAAAAACTTTTTTATCTATCTTCCAATAGTTTATGCCACTATCTAAACCAGGTGCTTTGTCTTCTTTCTTTACCCATTTTATTATTATTGGTGAAAAAAAACTGCATGATTAAAGCATCAAATCTCAAATTGGATTACCTCTGAAACACATTAAAGACAGAATCTTTGTCTATGATATAAATCCAGATGGCAAGTGGGTTATGTGGGGTTCACCAGTAATTACACAGATGTGGTCTTCCCTTCCAAATGGATAGACAAATCCATTAATAATTAGTACCACACATAGCAATGGCAGAATCTATAGCTCTCCATTTTATTACTATTACATAATGCTTTAACACACTGTTGCCTGATTGTCTGAAGATTTAAAGTCTCGTGGCTTGTCCTATTTAAAAGCTCTAATAACACATTTTCGAGTTGGATCTCTGTTCTGTTTATATAGCACCATCCATCTCTGATAATTCCTGATAGCAAAAAAATTTATTTATTTGATACTTTTAAAATAATTCTTGATAATTATTTTGAGAGATGATTGAAATTGTTTATTAAAGCCTATGTATTTCAATAAATTAAGTTTTTTCAATGGTATTTTAAAAAATTATCTCACATAACATTTTTATATACATTTTAATACATGTCACATTGGTTACATTTCTCATATATATTCTCGAACACGTTTGTAGAAAGAGTTGTTATTTGAAAATTATGAACTCATATCTATTATGTTATCAATTATTTCAAGGTAATTAGGTAAATAAACAACTTTTATATTTCACTAGTGAGAATGACAAAAGTACAATAAAATGTTAATAAATTATATTTATTATAAATCATGACAATTATATTTGAGAGAGACAAAATGATTTATTATTGCTTATTCAATATCAACAAGAGCATTGTTACTAGGCCTGTAACGGGTTAGGTCCGGATCGGGTCGGGGTGGACCCGGATCCGACTCGTTTGATTGTTGGGTCCTTCGGGTCAGATCCATATCGGGTCTCGGGTCGGATCGGGTCAGGTCGACCCATTAACAAGTCCATGTCAGACAAAAAGAGGTTGATGAATTTTTCAATGGCCTACAATACAATGGCTTCATTTTTTCTTCTTTTTAATAGAATCTAGTGTATTATAAATAGTTTTTCAATATTTTGATTTTTAAATGTTTCTTGAGGGAACATTTGGAATACAGTTTGGATTATTATACTTTTACGTGAAGTCGAAAGGTTGTAAAAATATTTCAAATGTTTAAAATTTTAAATGATTATTAATATTTAGTTATAAATGTTTGATTGAATCATGAGTGTTAGATTGAATCATAAATAAAAAAATCACATAATATTTAAGTTAGGTCAATCGGGTCCAACGGATCCATAGGATCGGGTCAGGGTGGATCCAGACCCGACCCAATTTGATTGTCGGGTCCAGGTCGACCCCGACCCATTGACAGACCTAATTGTTACACATTCTCACTTTAATTCCATGCATGTCATATACCTCATTAGTGACACATAACCACAGTTACTCACTTATATACCTTGTTAGAACTTTTAAATTGATTGCTATAGATAGATACATGAAATTCATTTGAGTATATATGTTTCATTTTTTATATACATTTAATATTTTCCCATCTACAATCTAATAAACAAACTTAAAACACAAAATTTTATCTAAATAAATAATAAATAATAACAAACAAAAAACCACTTAATTCTTCTTTGTCCCTACATAACTGTTTGTGAAATTTATAATTAAGTTGAAAAAATAGCTGAATAATTTTAATTTGAAGATTTAGAAATTAAAAAAAAAAAAAAAAAAATACATAATAAAAAAATCCAATTTATAATCATGGATTCCAAACTTGTTTGTCTGCTTCAATTTTTTTTATTGGACAAAAAAGTCATGCGTGCCGTGTCCGCGAAAGTATTCGGATGGCCGAGAAATATTTTATTTTTTTTCAGACACAAACGGATGCTTTTCAGGAATCACACATTTATTTAATTTCATATGATCTCTGATGTGGGAATCAAAATCATTCATTGACAGGTGCATCCACAAAATCTTGTGTACATTAATTCACTATTGGGATTTATTTTCGTAAAAATAAAAAAAGATAAATCAATATCACATAGTTTTCGTTTTTTTGTCTTGTTAACTATAGAGTTGTGTTTGAAGAAATCATGTATGTGTATGTGTATATATAGATATTTTTTTAATCGCTGGATTTTAGTGGCTATAAGAAGGTTTGGAAATTAAAGGTGGAAAAAGTGATTGGATAAGCGATATGAAATTTTCAGTTTTTAAACACTGAATATGTATAAACGCGGATCCAAACAAGATTTAAGGTATAGAGTTGTCCGATAATGACTGAAGGTAATAGATTCATAACAGAAATCAAATATTCACACACCCACCATTTTTGTAGAGAATGAAATAGAAATTCACAAGTGAAAATTTTGAGCGGAATTATGTACAACTCTCTTCATTAATATTACCTCTTTAGAGCATCTCCAATTCAAAGATTCATTTTGAATACTTCCAAGACTTATTCAAGATTTTGAACTTTTGAAAACTTTTGAATTCTAGTGGAGTTTTTAATTTGAAGATTTTGATGTTTTGATGATCTATCAACTTTAATGATGAATTTTCAAATTACTATTTTAGATTATAAAATACATATTCTACCATTTGCTTCTTTTGTCTTTATTGTTTATTAAAATTTACATTTTAAATATTAAATTTGTTATCAAACCTATATTCATATTTAAAAAATGAAAAATATCCAAAAAACCCCTGTAAATTGCCTGAAATCTATACAACTCTCTGACTTTTCTTAAAGTCCATATAACCCTCTTAAAACACTTGTGTAAATCTATGTAACCAGTTGAGTCAAAATTTTGTTGATAGGTATTTAGTTAATTTTGTCTTAAGATAATATACTAAAAACTCATACAATTTGTTAAAAATATAGAAAACCTTTTATACATGATGATTTTACCATTTCAAATAGATTACAAAACCCTATCTAGATAATTAAAATCGTTATTTACAGATGATTTTTCGTATTTTTAACACTTTATAGAGTTTTTTGGTATGCTATATTTTCCAACTAAGGTTAACTAGACTTAATATTCGCAGAATAATCATAACATGTCAATGAAAATTTAACTCAGGGAACTATTTGGATTTACATATATGTTTGCAGGGAGTTATATGAACTTTAGTAAAAGTCTATAAGTTATATGAATTTCGACAGTTTACAAGGAGTTATATGAATTTTTTCCTTTGAAATATTATATATGTATGGACTCTTAAACCATTCATTTTTTTTGTCAATGAATAATTCAATTTTAAAACGTTTCTTTTGAACTTTAAATAAAAAAAATTGTGAAAAAACTAAATGATTCGATTTTAAAACATTGCTTTTGAATTTTAAATAAAAAAAATTGTGAAAAAACTAACACACATTTGAAGATAAATTCTAAATTTTTTATTATATACAAATGATAGTAGATGATTTGTAATAATATAGGAGTTAAATGTTATTTATACAAAAGATGTTGAGGGGTATTTGAAATATTTTACAGGGTGATGAGATATTTGAAGATAAAAAATAGATCTCTAAATATAGAAGCGGATGAGTTTTGGGGGCTGCAAAATAGAGATATGTAACCCCTTTGACAATTGGCCTGCATATCTGCCGTTTGGAGATGCTCATGTAGGTGGGATTTTTTTTCATCACAAATATATATATTAAATATTGTAGGTTAGAAATGAAACTAAAATTAGAATTTTTTAAGACAATGTACTGTTTTGTTCCTGATGACACCCCTCCCCAAACTGTTAGATCCATTAAAAAAAAAACACACTGTCCCTCCATTTAAGGACTACACTCCCAATGCTTCATCAGCCACATATTTTGTTCTTTGGATTCTTGCCCATCAATCAGCATCATTGATTCTGTAAGATCTTCAGGAAAATTAAATAATGCCATCAGTGGTGCTGCACCGTTTTGAGGGTTAGGTTTCATGGTGGTAAACTCAATATTTGTTTGCTTTTCCTAAGCTATCCTTTTGAGACATAACATGTGATCTACAATCTTTAGGGCTAATTTAGTAAGGGAATAAATAATAGAATAAAAGATAATTATAGAAAAAAGTAGGTGGGGGAATAATTTATTCATGTTTGGTATAAAAAATAATTAGGATAAACTGCGGACAGTTGTCTCAATTTTAAAATGAAAATGATGATATTTTGTTCCACATAAAGGCTGAGATAACATTTATTCCAATCTTTTGTTTCAGTTTTAATAAATGTAAATATGATCAAATTTGATGGATTTTTTATTATTTAAAATTAGGATAAATTATCCTCAAAACCTTAATCTCCTACCAAATTAGCCCTTACCCCCCATTTGGAACGGAGATATGTTTTATTATAGGGTGTACATTTATCCGAACATAAATGAGTATAAATAAAGATAAAGTGATTTTGTGTTTGATTATGTTTTGAATTATTCTCGTTGGTAAACGTAAGAATAAATATTTCGTTGTTTGGATAAATGTGGATAAAGTATGGATAAAGATTTATTAAAGGTAAAAAAATGATGACAATTGATTTGACATGTGATTTATAAGAGATGATGACAGTTGATTTGACAGTGGATCACATATTCTTTGGGTGTAATAATCTCGGATAACTTTAACCCCAGAGATTGATTGGAATCTATATACCACTTTATCAGAGTTTATTCTGACACTTTATCTAGGGTTATCCGAGGTAAACAAATACCCTAAAATTCTTATCTAAGGTTATCCGGGGGTTATACCAAAAACAAACGAGTTAAAAATTAAAATTAGATTCAGATCCACTTTTGAAAACAGTGAACTTTTTTTTAGGTGAATATGGTTCAAAGGGTTTACACCAACTATTAGGGCTCGTTTGGATAGAGACATAAGCTATTTTGAGGTTTATATCTATTACATGAATTGTTGACTTTATCAATGGAATAGGAGATTTTGTGTTTGATTGTGTTTTCAGTTATTCTCATTGAAAAAAGTAATAATAAAAGTTGGAGTGTTTGGTTGATGAAGAATAAGATGTAAAAAGTTTATTTGACATGTGGGCCTCATTGATGTATAAAAAGTGATGACATGTGATTTGATGTGATGACATGTGATTTGATAGGTGTCTCCCTTTCTTCCAGTGGAGGAATAAGACAATTCCATGGGTGGATTTGGAATTATATTGTTGAAATCCTTTTCCAAAGAAAATAAGTCCGCGTCCACATTTTTTTTTGTTTGAAAATTGTACACTCAGTCTAATGAAATATATATTTCGATATATTGATATTTTTTAAAAAATAATTTTTATATAATTTTAGATATTGTGATAACAAAATGTATCCCGCAGACGGAACGATAAAATAAATGTAAAATAAAGTGGGTGTATCATTGTTATTTCCAAAATATTTGTTCACCGATGTCACCACTTTTCACAATTACCTCTTGCAATTGACCTATATATAATATTTCATTAAAAAAAGGTATGGTTGGGTCCATGAACATCAATAATTAACATGGATGAGGAGATTCTTGAGATTCTTTATGGATTTGGATTGGGAAAATTGAAAGTGATTGATGTCTGAAATTTTTTTGACCCCTACACATAAGTACTCAGGTTCATGTACAATCTCATTTTAATAATGAAATTATTGTAAACTAAGTAAAATATATGCATACAAGTATACATAGGAGTATAAACAAAACATACAAGACATATATAGAAGAGAGGTAGAGAGAGATTTCTTATTCTTCACTTGTTGGTTGGTTGTGTAATATATGAGAGATCCCTCTATTTATAGGGTGCATGGAGGAATTCCAAAGGTGAGAAGTTACAAGTCCATAGAGGTGAGGGGGTACATAGTGGGGTGATTAATAGTGGGGGTTATGGAGTTGAATGAGAGGGGTTATGGAGTTGAAGAGTGGGGGAGGTTATGACTAGGAGTGGTGGGTATCCAATATATTCACAACACTCCCCCTTGGATGACCACCACGCCAAGATAATTGCCTCATTAAAACCTTGCTTTGAAAACCCAGTGGGAAAAAATCAAAGCGAAGGAAAAAGAGTATAATTTAACTTAATCGTATAATGGTGTATGCGTTTAACATTGCCTCGTTAAAACCTTGCCAGGAAAACCCATTGGGACAAAACTTAGGCGAAGGAAAAAGAGTACAGTTCGCAAAATGTCATCAAAAAATTACTCCCCCTCATAAGTACAAGATTTGAAGAATTTTGGTCGCTAACTCATCGCATCCCGATGTTATACACCAACTTCTTAAATGTTGACGTCGACAAAGCTTTAATGAACAAATCTGTAAGATTGTCCTTTGACTGAATTTGTTAAACATCAATTTCATGTCTCTGCTGGAGCTCATGAGTGTAAAAGAATTTTAGACAAATATGCTTCGTTCTATCACCCTTGATATATCCTCCTTTGATTTGAGCAATGCATGCTGCATTGTCTTCATAAATAGTTGTTGAAACATCTGTAATGAGAGATAGTCCGCATGCTCTATGAATATGATGAACCAAAGACCTTAATTACACGCATTCCCGACTTGCTTGTTTGTGAACGAGCCTTGTGAGGATCTGAAAGATATCATGAATCTGCATAACCCTTCAGTTGTACACAATTATTGGAATCCTTTACATAGAATATGCCCATGTTTGACGTTCCACGAAGATAACGAAAAATGTGCTTCACATCATTCCAATGCCTTCGAGTTGGTGCAGAGTTAAATCTGGCCAATAAGTTAACTGAAAATGCAATGTTAGGTCTAGTGCATTGGGCCAAATATAATAAACCACAAATTGCACTAAGATATGGTACTTCAGGACCAAGAAGATTTTCAGTATCTTCTTTTGGACGAAAAAAGTCCTTCTTTGGGTTAAGTGACCTTACCACCATATGAGTACTTAATGAATGACATTTGTCCATATTAAAATGCTTCAGGATTTTTTTTCAACATATGTTGTTTGATGAATAAGCATCCCGTTTGAACTCCACTCAATATGCAGGCCGAGACAATATCTTATTTTTCCAAGATCTTTCATTTCGAATCCATTCATAAGATATTCTAAAGTTTTGTTGAGCTCTTCAGGAGTCCCAATTGAATTTATATTATCAACATAAATTGTGAAGATAGTAAATCCCTTACTAGATAAATTTATAAGGACACAGGAAAATGAAATTGTTTTCATATCCTGCTTTCATCAAGTATTCACTAAGACGGTTGTACCAACTGCGTTAAGCTGTACAATGAACGTTTTAGCTTTATTGAGTACATACTCTTCGATTTTTGTTTTAGACAATTTATATCCTTCAGGGATTCATATAAATTCCCATATAGATAAGTTGTTACTTCGTCCATTAGTCTCATATCAAGTTTTTCAGAAACTTCGAGACTTTCTAGGTAATTGAACGTTATTGTATCCATGACTAATGCATATGTTTCTTCATAGTCAAATCCCAGGTTTCTGCAGGAAACTTTGTGCCTTATATCTAGTAATTTTATTTTCTCATTTCGTTTTTTTTACAAACACCCATTTGTAACCTCCAGGGTTAACATCTTTTGGGGTATGTATTATAGGTTCGAATACACTACATTTTTCAAGAAAACCCAATTCTACTTGAAAAACATCTTTCCACTTTGGCCAATTATTTCTTTGTCGATATTCATTTATGCTGTGTGGTTCATTGTAATCATCGCCCTTTGAAATTTCAATAGTATATCATCGATGATCATTTATTTACGATTTCACATGTCTCTTATATGCATATAAAATACAGAGATCTCAATATTATTAGGTACATTTTCCTCTTCAAGAGTTTGCGTAGTCACTTCTGGAACTCGTTTCTCTTCAGGGACATTATACTCTTCTAGAGTTTTAGAGAAAATTGATCTATTGTTCATAATCTCTTCTGGAGCATTATATATAACTTCTTCTGGAGCATTATTAGAGCATGATTTTTCATTTGATCTCCACTTCTTGGGAGCTAAATCTTTTGAACCTATAGGTCTATCACACTTTTGGCGTGCATTAGGATTTTGATTTTCACGTTGAGCGGTAAGTAAGTCTAGATGAGACAGAGTGGATATATTCCATGATAATTCTCGTCGTTCTTCAAGAACAGATCGTACTTCAGATACATTCTTCCCTCCCCCTAACGACGGGAATATTGTCTCATTAAAATGACAATCCGCAAATCATGCGGTAAAAACTATCATCGAGCAAAAGAATCTTCTGGTTCTTTAGTATATGCCCAAATGAATAGTTCAACGCATTTTCGTGTACCATGAATATTCGAGATGGTCATGCCAAATCATAAATATCATAGAACTTCTGGTTCATATGAGTAATTATGGATATTTATATTATAACCCTTAAGAGAGAGCATAAAACTTTTCTAATGTATGCTTCTAGCATGAGACATTATTAATGTATAAATACTCCATAATTTTAAAATAACATATCTTGAGATAGGTATATTCAGTAGACTTCTTCTGGATCTACATGAATACAATGTATCGTTGATACAAAATTTTGTATCTTTTGATAATATGATATCTACTCTTCTGGTGCCTTCGATCAAGTTTGTAATACCAAAAATAGTATTATCATTTGCATTAATTAATCTTAAACTAAAAAAATAAGATAAATATGAAAGTGCATTTCATATTCTAAAGAAAAATAAAGATATAAATATAAAATATAAAAATATCTAATCATATATGAAGTACATGACCAATAAAGAGTTTAAGCGTACTTCAGGTATGCAACCAATTTAAAGATTTGGACGTACTTCAGGTACGTGATCAAAATTATGTTATGAAGTACCACATAGATAACAATAATTTTCTTCTGCATTTTAATGGTTTGTTATGCAAACTTTTCCCTTGCTTTCATTCAATAGCATTCCACTTCTGGTGGTTTCAAATAACTTGTCATCTCTACTATTGTTGTGGTTATATAAACCATGAAATAACCCTTGACCATGTCCATTGCTCAAAATAATATAAAATAAAATGCATTTGCTTCAGGCAACGATGCTGAGTTAATAGATCGGGTTTCATGATTTTTTTTTATTTATATTATTATCAAAGCTCATTGTTCAGCAATAAGAAGATATAAAATTTGATAATAATATTTTTGCTTTCGATATTACTACTACTGAAGCATCTTTGAGGCATAATGGTCGATGGACCTTTCACAATGAGATGTTAATATTTAAATCCTCTTTATTATGATAGTGAAAGCTAATCACAATTTGTACATGTTCCTACTGGGATACATATATCGTTTTTTTTATGATCCTTCAAGGACCCATAAAATTTTCATAGCTTTTGTATATTCCTACAGACCCAAGTAGCCACTAATTTTATATAATTCTTCAGGGATAATAAAATTGTATGTAGTCTTTCAGGGATAAAATAAAATAAAATTTTATATGGTCCTTCAGGGATTCATATAATCATAATTTTTATACAGTCCTTCAGGGATAAAATAAAATAAATAAAATTTTGTATGATCCTACTGGGACACATTATTCGTAACTTTTGTGTGTTCCTTCGGGTATCCATGTAAACAAAATTTTTTTCATTTGGTCCTTCAAGGACCTCAAAAATATATCATATAACTTTTGTTTGGTCCTATAGGGACACGAACAATCATGATTTGTGTATATATATCCTTCATGGATAAAAATTATACGGTCTTTCAAAGACACATTCTAATTATATATTTCATATGATCCTTCAAGTATCCGTATAATAATTTTTGTATAGTCCTTCAGGGATAAAATAAAATAAAATTTGCATGGTTCTACTGGAACACATAATTCATAACTTTTATATGGTGTTTCAGGGATCCATGTAAACACAATTTTTGTATGCTCCTATAAAGTAATATAATGAGTTTTACTTGGTCCTTCAAGGACTAATATAATCATAATTTTACATGATCCTTCAGGGATCTATGTACACATTTTTTTTATAGAGGAGATTTAAATCCCAACAAAATCATAACAAATTTTTAAAATATCTAATCTTATATGTAGAGCCAGAAGTTATAACAAAATAATTATAGAACCAGAAGTTCTAACTTTATACATTGAACTAGAAGTTCTTATTTTATATATAGAACCAGAAGTTATAATTTTATAAATAGAACCAGAAGTTCTTATTATATATATAGAATCAGACGTTCTAATTAATTTTATATATAGAACCAGAAGTTCTTATTTTATGTACAAAACCAGAAGTTCAATAACTTTATGTGTAGAAGAACCAGAAGTTCACACAAACAAATGATAGAACCAAAAATTCTTATTTATGTGTATAATCTGAAGTTCTCACAAACAAATGACAGAACATACATTTTGATCATGTATACTAATGATGATTTATGTTTATATCATAAATGTTATATGATCATTATGATGTGTTGAAAAATATTTTATTTTTCTAATTTTGGAATTTTATGAAATTTTATTTATTTATGACGGAATCTGTTATTAATGAAATCGCCATGCGTTTTGTAAGAATTTCTAGTTCTACACGAAAAATTAGAACTATAATTTATTTGTGAGAACATCTGATTCTACACATAAAATTAGAATTTGTGAGAACTTCGAGTTCTACACATAAAATTAGAATTTGGGAGAACTTCTGGTTCTACACATAAAATTAGAATTTGTAAGAAATTTTGGTTCTACACATAGATTTATAATATTTGAATAATAATATTTAAGAAAATTTAAATTTCAATAACAGATCCCATGGAAATATTGCATGAAAATTTCAATAATAAAATAAATAAATAAAATATTCCATAAAAATTACACAAGGGTTGCATGCTTGCAATATTGCATGGATGCTGATGACTAACGAATCCATGAATAAATATATTTAAAAAATATATATGGAATTACATGATTGAATGGGCGCATGGAAAAAAAAAGGGCATGCGAGTTGCATAAAAAAAATGAATATAGCATACTACTGTTCATGATCATTGCATGAATATATAATCACAACTACTGTTCATTGCATGAATGTATAATATAACACACAGATACATGGATTAACAGAACATCAACGTTCTTCATAAATCATACGGGTTGTAGTTACTGTAAAAAAAAATTATCCGTCCGTGCACGGTGAAAAAAAAAAATTGAATCCATGATATAACATGTTGTGAATCTAAATAGAGAGTATCATGTTGTGAATCCATGATATAACATGTGAATCTAAAAAATGAATATAGCGTACTATTGCATACTGTTGCATTATTAGTGCACTTTTTTCTTTAAAAAAAATTGCATACTGTACATACTGTTGCATTCATAATTCATAACATATGCATAGATGATAATGTCATAACATATGCATAAAGAAATGCATTCTTAAAACAAATCTATAAAAGATTGCAACGCATGAGTATTTTTAATTATGTAGCATAGAGTAAGAAAACTCATTTTTCTTTATAAAAAAGAAAATCATAAAATTGTCTATCATGTTGTATACAAAATATAAAATAAGATAAATCATGATTTGAATATCATAAATTTACCAAAAATATAAATCTTTGGGATTTTTTTTATAGAAAAAATATATAATTTTATTAACTCACCAATACAAATATTTGGAGATCTCATGAACTCAACAAATTACAAACCTTTGGATATTTCTTTAACATCTTGAGTGCTTGAATTGAATAAGAGCTTATTCGTGCTGATAACGTGTTGTAAACTAAGTAAAATACATACATACAAGTATACATAGGAGTGTAAACAAAACATACAAGACATATATAGAAGAGAGGTAGAGAGAGATTTCTTATTCTTCACTTGTTGGTTGGTTGTGTAATACATGAGAGATCCCTCTATTTATATGGTGCATGGAGGAATTCCAAAGGTGAGAAGTTACAAGTCCATAGAGGTGAGGGGGTACATAGTGGGGTGATTAATAGTGGGGGTTATGGAGTTGAATGAGAGGGGTTATGGAGTTGAAGAGTGGGGGAAGTTATGACTAGGAGTGGTGGGTATCCAATATATTCACAACAGAAATGATATTAATAAGTTATAAGTTGTTCAATTATATAATTAAATAATTTTAATATGATAATTTTTTAAAACAGATTTTAAATAAATAGTACTCATAAACTACGAATTCCAAAAATCAGGAAACAATTTTTTACAATTTTAAATCTGTTATAAATATGTGCATTTGAAGATGCATGCATATATTTGTGGATGACCACACAATAAATAGATTCATTTTGGTATAATGTGCTATATTAAAATTGTATCATGCATTTGTGTATGCATTTATTTTAGTGTGTATTTGAGTTTTTCATCATTGTGGTTGTAACCCTATAAATAGAGGGCTTGTGTAACATGAAGAATATCAAAGAAGAGAATGAAAGAAAAGAAATAAGAATGAGAATAGAAGAGAAGTTCCTGAAGAACTTCATTTCCCTACATCTTTCTCTTGTGTTTCCATATATATTTTCATGTGTTTCCTTTTTATTTTATAACATGTTATCAGCACGAATTGCTTTATTGTTTAAGGTGAAGTATTTTAAACTAGATTATATAGTCTTGTTTAAAATATATTCTTTTGTCATCTCAATTTTTTTTTGTTTACATGTGAGTGTTATCTTTGAAGAGATACACTCCTATAGATTTCAATACTCCAAAAGAGATATATGTAATTTAATCCCTGAAGAAATACACTCCTATAGATTTCAATACTCCAGACTCATATAGATTTCAATACTCCAGAAGAGATATATGTAATTTAATCCCTGAAGAGATACACTCCTGTAGATTTCAATATTCCAAAAGACATATATTTGTTTAGTTTGTCCCCAGAAGGGCTTGATCAGAAGTCTAAAATGGTTTGATTTGAAATTATGTATGTAATTTAATCATTATCTCTAGAAGGGCTTGACCAGAAATTTAAAATGGTGTAACCTGAAATTACATATATAGTTTAGTATTTGTTCTCATAAAGACTTGATAAGAAGTCTAAAATGTTGTGATCTGCAGTCATGGAATGTTTAACATGAAAACATTGACCTGAAGTCACGAAGAAGCTCTTATCTATTTCTATCAAGGAGATTTATTTGTTGGGTTATATTTTTGGTGGATTCATGCTTCGGTAACATTCTACATGCTATATGATTGGTAACATTCTACATGCTATATGATTAATATCAATGTTAACATGTGTTGAAGTTTTGATGCAAAAATAATTTTTATTTTGTTGATGGTTTTGTTGCATCGATTTTCATAGTGAGATTCATATGATGTTTCCCAAATAGTATTCAAATACTTATGAAAATTTGACTGCTTCATCTATATCTTTCTTTTAGTATATTTTGGTTCTGTAATTGCCTGGTAGACCAACCAAAATATATAAAACTATAAGAAAATACAAGACCATAAATGTATTTGTATTATTCCTTAATAAAAGTAATATTCCCTAAGTTAAATACTTGTACAAAATTAATTTAAGGTTATCTACATTTTTTTTTTGTTAAATTCATACAAGACCATAAATGGATTTGTATAGGAAAAGTTACGCTTTATTTTCATCTCAATACGATATTCCGAAATGTTATAGGAATCATGGTTATTTTCTATTTATTTTAATGTGAATATTTAGTGACATGTAATTGATTGTCTTGAGATGCCTCAATTTAATTTTTCTCGGTTATGGCTAATAGACATACACGAGAACCGAGAACTTGATATTTCATTTCTGCTAATGATATATAGTAGAAATTTAATACGGATATTATTTTATTCTCTTTTGTCCACTGAAGGTTGGTTTACTTAAATAATATGATATTAACATTTTTCATTATTATTATTTTATTATTCAGACCTCATGTCATCATAAATGCATATGTCCAGTTATATACTCAGCAATCCACAAGTTTGTGTTTTGTACATCAACAATACCCCTTGATATGATAATATATGTTCTTGCATGTGATCATGTATATATCTTTGTTTCCATGAAAGGTTTTGCATATAAGATTTTCGTTTATCCTTGGTGTGTGAAGTTTGGATTGTTTACGGGATTATGTTGCACTATTGATTTTTTTTTTGTGACATTATAGCACAATGACTTTCTACAAAATGATATTATTATTTCCCAGTAGGAATATGTAAAAAAAAATATGGTTATCTTTTACTACCATATTCAATATGTTTTAAAAGTAAATATTATATGCCTCGAAAATGTTTCAGTAGTAACAATATTGATAGAATAATATGAAAATCATTCAACATTGATTTCATGCCTTTTAGTTACAGCACAATGAGATTTTAAAAAAAAAAATGCAACCCGGTCCATTGGCTTAGCATCATTGTCGGAAGCAAATGCGTTTTATTTATTTATTGTAACTATGGAAGTGGTTGTGGTTATGAGTAAAATCAATGTTTATAAAATTAAAACTACAACAATTATAGACTGTGAAACAATCTCAACCCACCAGGTGCTAAAAAGCATGGTCGCATACCTGATTTACGATTAGGCCTCTATCAATTATGTATTTATGTCTTTATAATTTATTTATTTTTATTATATGAAATGCATTTATTTTGTTTCTGTATTTGTATTATTCTTTGACATTAGTTCATCCAAATTTTAGTACTATTTATGGTACTATAAACTTGATTAATGGCTCTAACAGAGCAAATATCATGTCATTGGGTATTGCAGAATTTTATATTAATAATGCTAAAAAGGTGATATTCGAATTGTAAATATTTATTCCACCTTGGCTCCAGCAGAGCAAATATTTGAATTTTATATAAATTTGATTAAAGGCTCCAGTAGAGCAAATATTCTAATTTTATATAAACTTGATTAAAGGCTTCAGTAATGCAAATATCATGTCATATATTTGTACTATAAATACTACATCTTGGATTGATATTTCAATTGAAAAATCTATCAGTGTGATGGCTAATGAATCCACAAAGTCATGAATGAAGCGTGAAATACCTATAATATAAATTTAAAAGATTTTATTCCCTGACGAAAAAAAATTAATGCTCCAGAAGAGTTTGAATCACTTGTAAGAACCATATTAATAACTTCTGCAGAAGATTAAGTCCTTGAAGTGGCACAAGTCCCTGAAGAGACACACGTCACTGAAGTGACATACGTCCCTGAAGAGATATACATCCCTGAAGAGATACACACGTCCCTGAAGTGACATATGCTCCTAAAGAGACATGTCCTTGTAGGACAACTACATGAAAATATTCATAAATTATGTATTTTGGATTGCAGACAAGTGTTCATCGATGATATATTTTCATTTACAGTGGCTACTAAAATCATTAAAGATGATTTAACACCACATTTAGTTGATGAATGTGGATGGAACATAATTAACCACAATGTAAAGATGCTATTCAAACATAATTGTAATTACTCAAAAAATATCAAGTAATTGGACCAGTAGTCCTAACCCTGAAGGTGTTAAACCTATAAGTTGTGTAACAGATACTTTAATAACTGGCGTTGCATACTGGGATAAAAAACTCCAGAAGAGTAAACAATGAACCAGAAGTTCTACTATTCCAATAATTTTATGGTTGGGCATGACCATCTCAGATATCCATGATACACAATGACGTGTCTATTAATTAATTTATGGAACCAGAAGATTCTTTCATCCACTGATATAGTATGGTAATTTTTTTGTCGTTATGGGGAGAAAATCCGTCGCTGGAAGAACGAAGAGAAATTTTATGAAAGACTTTATATTTGCATAATCTTAATCCTCGTACAAGTTAATATGAACTAAAAGTTCAGAGGATAATTCATTTGAGAAATATTGCAAATCATCTACCAAGGCGCATTCATTGATACAAAAAGAGTTGATGTCTCAGTAGGACAATCTATTATAATGAATGAATATAAGACATACTAGAAGCATGGTGGTGCAAAAGACAAGATTCACAGAAAGAAAAAGGCACAAGAAAAGATAAATGAAATTGGTGCTCCTGGAAAGACCACAAAACAAGCAACTGGAATAATTGATGAATCCCATTTTTCTAATCAATTAACCCCAGAAAAGATAGCCCCTGAGGTGGCACATATAAACAATGAGATCTCATTAAATCATGAATAAAAGAGATATGATAGAAACAAAATCTTTGTCGATAATGTATTTTCATATGCTGTTGCTCTTGATATTGTGAAATATAATGAGGATCCTAAACCGCAAACCGTTGATGAATGTTGACGTAGAAATGATTGGCCAAATTAGAAAGAAGCAATACAGACAGAATTAAACTTGCTAGGGAAACATGAAATATTTGAACCTGTAGTTCAAACACCTGAAGTTGTAAAGCCTGTAAGATAAAAATGGATATTTATAAGAGAGTGGAATGAAAAAAATGAAATTGTCTGGTGGCATAAGGTATCCCGCAGAAACCTGGTAATTTAGAGACATATCCTCATATAATCGATGCGATCACATTTTAATTATTTTGGCATTCTCAAAAAGACTGAATATGCGTCTAATAACATGCTTTTATTTATCACTTATGAAACTCTTGTGATAATTTTTTTTATTTTATTTTTTATTCTACCCTTAATTGTTTCTTGCATTATTATGTCATTTTTCTTTTGTGATATACTGATGATATATACATGAAGCTCCCTAAATGAATTTAAATGCCTGAAGCAAATAACTCATCCAAAAGCACGCATTCTATAAATTACAAATATCTTCAGATGGATTGCAGCAATCTGGGGGCATGCAGTACAATCACCTTGATGAATATTTGTTGAAATAAAAATATGAGAACAATATGTGATGCCTGTATTTTCATCAAGAAATCAGAATCTGGATTTGCTATTATAGCAGTATATGTTGATTATTTGAATCTGATAGGGACTCTAGAAAAGCTTAGCAAAACTTCTTTATATGTAAAGAAAGAATTTGAGATGAATGATCTTAGAAAAATAAAATTTTATCTCGATCTACAGATTGAGCATTTCTCACATGGAATCTTCATCCATCAATATACATATATAGAAAAAGTCATGAAACACTTTTATATGGATAAACTCATCCATTAAGTTCTCCGATGGTTGTTCGATCGTTTAATATAAAGAAAGATCATTTTTGTCCTAAAAGGAAGATGAAATTCTTGGTCCAGAAGTACCTTATTTTAGTGCAAGTGCTCTAATTTACCTTGTTAATTGCACACGCCTATATGCAGCATTTATTGCAAGATATTGTTCTACGCCAACTAGAAGACATTTGAATGTTGATGCTTCATCAAAGGCGATTGAACCAAACTCATCTCGCCGAAATTCTTTCACACATGAGCTCTATAAGAATGGCAATATTGATATTAAGCAAGTTCGTTCATTAGATAATTTAGAAGATCTATTCATCAAAGCATTGTATACCAACTGCGATGTTCAAGAAGCTGATGCAAAATATTGGTATGCGTCAACTCAAAGATCTTCATGTTGAACAGGGGGGTCTTCATGCTGATCAGGGGGAGTAATTTAATTCAAAATATTTGTGTACTGTACTCTTTTTCATTCAACCAGATTTTTTCCACTGGGTTTTTCTGGTAAGGTTTTAATGAGACAGTACAGAAATATACACAAGAATATTATACTCTTTTTCCTTCGCTAAGTTTTTTTCCCACAGAATTTTCTTAGTAAGGTTTTAACGAGGCATATTCTACGTGTAATGGTAATCCAAGGGGGGTGTTGTGAATATATGCATTTGAAAATGCATGCATATATTTGTGGATGACCACACAATAAATAGATTCATTTTGGTATAATGTGTTATATTAAAATTGTAATTCATGCATTTGTGTATGCATTTATTTTAGTGTGTATTTGAGTTTTCCATCATTGTGGTTGTAACCCTATAAATAGAGGGCTTGTGTAACATGAAGAATATCAAGGAAGAGAATGAAAGAGAAGAAATAAGAATGAGAATAGAAAAGAAGTTCCTGAAGAACTTCATTTCCCTACATCTTTCTTTTGTGTTTCCATATATATTTTCATGTTTTTTCTTTTTATTTTATAACAAAATCCAATATTTACGAAAAAAAATTATTTTTACAATCCCACAATCACACGCTGCTTAAGATCATCTGTATTAAGCCCATGGTTTTTATCAGTTTATGCCATGTACAGTGTATGTACCCCATCGTTACCAAAAATAGCTTGATATGTGATTAAATTAACCCAATAAATTTAAATGACCAGTATACCCCTAGATATAAAACTGAATGAATAGGGCCCGTCTAGCCCCACCCACCGATTTTCTTACCCCACCAATCAATAATAATAAAAAAAACCGGTGTTTTGCTATCCCCACCGATCCGACCAGTTCGACCGAATTTGGTCATCATTTCAGGTTTCGCGCGACCGGATTTGGTTGCCATTTCAGGTTTCACGCGACCGAATCTGGTCGAACAGGATTTGTAATAAAGTTTATAATTTTTTTTTTGAAAACATAATCTCACGACGTGTATCTTCCTTGAATCTTTCATATCACTCCAAGTCTGAGTTGTAATGTAGGGAGAATAAATCATTATTCTTAAATGTAGAATATAAGAACAATTTTTTTTACATAAGTTACAGTCAAATTTCAAAAGCCAAATATAAAATGTGTTTGGATCAATTGATATGTTTTTTTGTTTTCAAACAAAAATTCATCTTAACTACGAATTCAAACAAAGCTTAAAAATGATATATATTTGTCTAATAAGATATTTTTCTATAAAAATTTGAATTAATTGAAAGTATATCTACTTACATTTTTTTAATCCCTTAGTTGTTGTTTGGATGAAAGAATAAATGTAGAATATGATGGATAAATCCAAAAATTTATTTGTTTACAAAAAATAAGTAGATATAATTCTGAACCCTGTTCGACCCATTCCGATCGCCCAAAATCTGAAATGACGACCCATTATGGTCGCCCAAAACTTGAAATGGCGACCGAATTAGGTCGAACTGAATCGGTGGGAACAGCCAAACACCGGTTTTTTTTTTTTTTATCGGTGGAATTGAAAAATTGTTTGGTGGGGATAGACGGGCCCGAATGAATAACCTAAACCCTAAATCCTCTCTCTCCTCTCCCACTCTCCCTCCTCCAATCGCACCTCCCCCGTCGGTCTCCGCCTCCAATCGCGCCTCTCCGTCGTAATCCGTTCTCCCATCGCTCCTCGGTGCCGCCTCCCGTCGTCGTTGTCCCTCTAATCTCTCTCTCTCTCTCTCTCTCTCTCTCACACACACACACACACACTGTACGGTGAAATCGATACGAGGTTCGAATAATGACCCTAATTTTTCATGATTACGTGCAATCTCTGTATGTTAGAGTCATTGTTTTTGTTGATTTTTCTTTGGTCATGATTTGGTTTTTCAGGGAAGACATTACGTAAAAAGAAAATGAGGGAAATCGTGACCGTACAAGTTGGAGGCTTCTCGAATTTCATCGGGTCTCACTTTTGGAACTTCCAGGTTGAAAAATTGAGCCAGAAAAGGCCTCCTTTTCTCAGTTTTATGAGTCATATGAGATAAATTCGGTGTACCCACATGAGTATATCTGGAAATTTTTTATTTTGTAATGCTTGGGTTTGATGAAATTCTGTGGATTTTCAAGTGGGTGCTGTTTTTTTTCCCCTGGTTTTAGTTGACTTAATTGTTTATGATTTGATTGTTTGTTGAAGGATGAGTTGATTGGGTTGGCTGAGGACCCCGGTGGCGATCCGATCTACAATAATTCGGCTATCAATATGGACGTGCTTTATCGTGCCGGAGAAACACTTCAGGTTTGGTGCCCTTGTAGAAATGATCATATGAAAGCATTGCTTTTTTTTTTCTTCTTTTTTATATGTCTGTTATTCAGTTTCTTCGATCATTAATGATGACCATCTATTAAAGTGTTGTAAAATGTATAAGAATTTTTTGATTGAAAACATTTATTGTGGTTCGAACATTTGAATGACTATTTTTGTGTGGCTTTTATCTAACTTCGTGTTGAAAAGTTGTACGGGCGTGTACGTGTGCCAGCCTCATGATGACCTTGCAAAAGCTCTAGGTTAATGATAGTTGAGATGGTGACCATGCAAGTTTGTTTTTAGAAAAACAGACAATGTTGATAATTCATGTAACAACTTAATTTTTAATTACTCTGTTTATCCCCAGAAGAGTTGGTTTACAACTTACCTGATTAAGTATTTTTTATTTAAATGTGTTTAATTGGTCGCATCTATTTGTCCATCTGTCCTATGTTCTTCTACAGATACACAGTGTGTTATAAGCTAGACTATTCTAGCAGGATCAAGATTGTGGTTTTGTAAGACATGCACACATGTAATGGAGTGAAGAAAAATATGCTAGATGTCAAATGCAGCTCCAAAACCTGTAGGCCATGTTGTCTTAGTTATGTTACATTTCAAGAATGCTTTCCATGTGGTTTACTTCCCTAAGATAGTTCAGAAAAGTTGGGTTTATCAGAGATATCCTTGATCAAGTAAAAGGTTGTCTTTCAATTTTCTACTTATACAATGGGTCTCAACTGGAGATATCTGTTTTGGAGTGTCTTTTTCTATAAGATAATGTATGAACAATGTTTTCTAAAAGATATTTTTTGATGAAAAAAAGAAATTGAACGATATCTTACAAAGGTCAAGGTGCAATCTCTTTTTGCTGACTTCTTATAACAAGCAAGGTTTTTTTTGCTACCATGTGTTGATTTCTTACACCTTGTCCAGGGTATTTCGACGTACACTCCTCGTTTGCTCTCAATTGATCTTCAAGGTGATTATCCCACAAAACTGAATTACTTTGTTTTGTAATTTCTGGAACTGGCAGCATAAATCATCCATATTTTGGATAGCAGTTACACTGAAATTTCCATTTCTATTGTGATGATTGATTCTGCTTTGGTTAGTAAGTTAGTAAATACTGTATACCACATTTATCTTTTGATTAAAACATTTTATCTTTGAGATTAGATAAATGAACTGGCAAGATAACTCGGTTAATTCTCAACTAGTAGGGGTGTCCATAATTTGATAACTTTCCCACTTTCCATCTCTGCCTCGCTTGTGAAGGATATGGGCAAGTAGAACGTGTCTCCCACATCCACTCAAATGTGCACTTTATCCTTCACCTTATTGGTTGGCTATAATGTTGTCATCCAAACTTGATTTTGGTTTGAGGTAACTATATGCTTTAGACCTAATGTCACTATCTAATCATCAACTATGGTGCCTACACCTTTTCGCAAATAATAAAATAAAAATTTTAAGTTGCAGTACATCTAGATGCCACCAATGCAATCTGATGAGAGATCTAATACCACCTGCTTTTGAACAAGTTTTCTATCAGTATGTACATCCCCCATGCTCTTAGATGGACCTATCTCCATCCCAAATATTTACCAATATAAATCCTTATTGCATGGGATTTTTTTTTCATGTGTTCCAGGCTTCCAGCAGATGTCATGGAGCATGAGTTGCAGTACTTTCTCATTTTCAGTCTAAACCATAGATATAGCTAGAGCATGGTATTACACTCCTCCATCAGCTAGGCTTTCAAGATTCAAGATGTTTGTTTCAATCGTTCTTTGATCAAATGTATTTGGACAGTAATATATTTCAAACTCTGCATTAAGATTGACTGCTTCTCAGACCCACTAGGTGTGCCTTTTATTCTATCTTGAGAAGAAAAATATTGACTTCTTGATATTATTAATATTCTTTCTTGTGCTGAAAATGCTTTTACACATCTCAAGTTGCACCAAATTTAGAAGAGGATGAAATGTTGACACTAATTTGTCCTTTATATTCTTTATATTTCAGCATATAGTGGCATATTGTTTGGCCCACTTAATTAACTGCTTCATTTAGTTTCTTTCTTCCTTTTTTCCACCAATGTTTGCCATTTGGAATCAATACCTTAAATTGAACTTGTGAACTTAGTTTTGGGAAAGTCGGATACCCCCCCCCCATAAAAGAGGTCAAGGGATCAAACCCTCGGGGCATCAATCTTCAAAAAAAATATTATTGAACTTTTTTTTCTTTCAATTTTTCTAGAAAGAGGACTTTTAAATCAAAAGCCAATGTGGCTCTTTTTGCAGACGAGTTTTGATCATCTGGTGAGCATTACTACCTCTCCAAAGAGGCGGTCTGATTCCAATTTCATCCCTGGTGTGAGTGCAGTGCGGGGACAGCAATATGTAGAAGAGACCTAATATAGGAATCTGTAGTAAAATAGGATCCATAAGAGACACCAGACCATTGAGATATAGGTTTTTCCAATGTTAGATACTTTTCAGTCATGTTTCAAACTTCTATTATGTAGTTTCACTTGTGTTGTAGAAGCATAATCTTGGATGACAATTAGATTCTATGTATATTTAACCTCTAATGGAATTGATACTGAATGAAGGATATATTTTCGCGGGCATCTTTTTATTAATAATATTGCTCCTAATTATTCCTTAAAAAGAAAAAAAATGATATATCTATATCATTTTATTTGGCAGCTCAGATATGCTCATGATAGAAGTCTTGCTTAAGATCATTCTTCCTGCGATTACAAAACATCTGTTTTATTCATGTCACTTGTACTTTATTGGCAGGATCGCTTGGTTCTCTGAGTTCTTCTGGTTCATTGTATAATAGGAGGCCATCACCCGATCCCTCAAGTGTACTGACCTGGTAAGACCATACTCTGCTGTCACCCAATAATTAGGTCAATTATACAACTGTTGTTGGCCTATGCAGATAATATTTGTTTAATGCTCAACCTTCTCAAAGATGAGGATCATTTAATTCTCATACTGTGGTTGCTGGCTCTAGGTTTAATGTAACAGTTCTATCTGTGTATCAAGATATGCTATAGACAAATCTGAATTGTAGTACTTACACCTGAAACTTGAATCTATTCTATCTTATGCTGCATTTGATGAATTTAGTTGTTCCTCTCTTTAGTTTAATCCTTTGGTTCAGAATTTGATTCCGTCTTTCACGTTTCATTATAAAAAATGTTCTTTTTGATATCTACATGATCAAGTCACACAAAACTTTCTCATCTCATGGCTTTTTTATTTTTCACATTAATTTGTGTCTAATATTAATACGCAGGACTGGCAAAATTTCTAGACATGTATCAGAACCTCATAAAAAGAATATATTCCTGCAAAGCATAGATGAGGAAGAGTATGAGAAAGAAAGGGTTGTAGAGAATGGTGTTGAAAAGTGCATTCCTCCCAGCCAAATCAAAGACAGAGATCGAGTTGAATGTCTTGAGAGTGATGTTCATTTTTGGACAGATTTTTCAAAAGTGCATTATCATCCTCGGAGTCTTTATGAACTACATGGCTCATGGACAGAAGTTCAGACATTTGACAATTATGGGATTGGAAGAGAAGTCTTTGCAGGTGGCTTACAGGGGGAAGAGTTGAATGAAAGATTACGGTTCTTTATTGAAGAATGTGACCATATTCAGGTATTTTTAGCTGTTGTACCTTCTAAGACTCCTTAAGTCATATCATATGATGGTCGTTCTTAATTAGCTTTTAAATGTAATTCTTTAGGAAGTTGAGATCTGAAAAGATGACATGATGAATCATTCAAATCCATGTGCAATATATGTATGTATGATCCAGCTTCATGTAGTTGCTCTTTATATTTGTCCAATTAGTAATTCATATCATATGATGGTCGTTCTTAAGTAGCTTTTAAATGTAATTCTTTAGGAAGTTGAGATCTGAAAAGATGACATGATGAATCATTCTAATCCATGTGTAATATATGTATATATGATCCAGCTTCATGGAGTTGCTCTTTATATTTGTCCAATTAGTAATTGCCATGGTTTGTTCGAGAATGACCATTGGTAATTCTTCATGGGGTACAGAAAATAATGGCTTTTGTTCTTTTTTCCCTTAGGTGGGGTAGTTAGAGATACAAATATTTATTTTTGTTCAGTTTGTCTTCCCCAACTCCCTACATAACTGTTTGATCAGTAGTTTGACAATGACAGAACAGTATGGTGTCAGAACACATCTTTTTCTTTTCTTTTTGATATCGAAGGGACCCCCCATGGCTGACCTTATGGTCAAACTAGGAAGGCTACCTCACCTGTTTGCCCCGGTCTCATGGAAAATTCTTTCAAATAATCCGGCAGAACACATCTTTAATTTTAGTAAATAATGTTATATAACTGTATCCTATGTAACAAGGAGGCTTGCTTTGGCAGTGTTGAATCCTCTGTCCATATTTATGTTGAGAGGTCAAAAAAATATAGTTTCAGCTTAATCAACTTACATGAAAAATGTCAAGCATGCTTGGCGAGCTATATGCAAATGTAGTATTTTTTCTGATGGATCTACTCTCTTGTTAATGATGTTGGTGATGCATATCTAGATGGCTAGATGTATTATTATTATTATCATTTTTTTTCCAATTTTGGACTTGCTTCTGCAGGGTATCCAGTTCATTGTTGATGACTCTGGAGGTTTTTCAAGTGTAGCTGCAGACTTCATGGAGAATATTGCAGATGATTATGCAAGCATGCCAGTATTGTTGTATGCTGCACGACATCCCAGTGCTTACATGGATTTATTGAGTCGCAAGCAATCTATCTCCAGAATGCTTCATGATGCCGTTTCACTTTCAAAGCTATCATCTTTGTGCAAGTTGTTGATGCCAATTGGATTGCCATCCCTTACTGAGAGTATGCATGCCCATTTTATCCCTTACTGAGAATATTTCCTCTCATTGTAGCATATATTTATCTACATTCAAGCTTACATTGAAAAATATAGGCAAATGAGTCTGTAATTTAGATTATGGGATACATGTTTCATATAATCTCGTTTTTTGCTTGTCTGCGTATTTATGATGTGGTCTCTACGATGCAAACTACAGTTTAGAAACACATTTAATGCAATCACATGCTCTGTCTACTGTGTTACGGTAATCTTTTATTTGCTCGACATTTCTTCCTTTTGATTTATGTTGAATTTGATTCTATTTTTGGAACTAGATTATGCTGTTTTTTTTCATGGAATGCATGTCATTATTACTTCAAGTGGCTGGTTTGCTGTAAATCCTTTGTTGATAACCTTTTTTTTCAATTGTAAAGGCAAGCTATCTACCTTTCTTCACATCGAAGATGCAAAGACCTACCACTCCAGTGCAGTTTATGCTGCCGCTCTACATTCTGCTTGTCTTCCATTTCGGATGGAAATGCCTGGTCCAACAGCAGATTCATCATATGCTGCTGGTGCTATTGACATTAATGGAATTGTACAAACGTTAGCTGGTCAAGCTCATCAGAACATGGTTACCATTCTGGACGTAGCAATGCCAGCCCCCTCCTTGATTGGTACGGTTTTGTCTAGTACTTGGAGATACCTCTTTAAACAATGAATGGGTGTGTGATATTTTTCTGAATTCAGGCGAACATGGCTCAGGATGTTTCCAGAGAAGTGTGCATTCATTGACCCCTGAAATCGCAGAGGATGTTGAAGATTTGCAATCAGTAGAATCATTCAGCGTTCTTGGAGCCTTCCATTCAGGTATATTTAGACCAAAAGCCTGTCTGTTTGCAGATAGTATGAAAACCAAATAAGAATAACTACTTGGTTGGGATAATATGTAATAGTTGTTAATGTTTTTATTTGGTTGTAAAATTTTTAATTCTAGCCCGGATAATTGATTTTCTAGGATTAAAGGTAGATAAGTCCCCAGGGAGAAGCTAGGATCCGTAACCTAGAAATATACTGGGTTTGGTGGGTTGAAGGATAATGCTACTTATTTTTGTGTAACCAAATGAGATGAATTATGTGCTTATCCCAATTTCTAACCTTTCTGGGTTTATCCCCCTAACCAAACGGGGTTCCTATGGAGCGGCTGGGAGAGTGTCCAACACTTGCACCATTTCATCAATATTTCGTTGTGTTGGATGGTGCATGCAACAGAGTTTGAGTGTGGAATAGATGTCCCATCATTCTCTGGAGGAGTGGATACTGGATAGATGGATCAATGATATAGGAGAAAAATGGGTGTGGAAAAAAAAAATCGCTCCCTCCCCTCTCCTAGATTGCCTATTTACTCTATTATAGGTCTTCAGGATGTTTGCTGACTGATCAAGCTAACATTCTTGAACTATGTTTGAAATCAATTTTTTTTTTTAAAAAGAAAAAATAGAGATTGATTAATTGATTCCGGAAAAAAAAACCCACAAAACCTTTTCGTTGTTGTTTTGTTGACTGATAACACAAAAAACAAAATTTGAAGTTCGAAAATACCTTTTGGAGCTGATTATCTTAAAAACTGAATTGCAAATGTTGGATCGATTTGACCATTGATTCCAAATGGGGCACAGTGATGTGTTTTTGGTTGGAAACCATTTGTGGTATCTATTTTGTGAAATTTTTTTTCAGATCCTATTCTCTCACAGCCATGTTTGCCAACTAATTAATCAACCTTCAAATGACAGGAGGTTACAGGGCTTCAATACCTGAGGTGGAGGATTCTTTCTACGGCGCGTATCAACAAATAACAAACCCGAAGTTCTTGCATCTTTGCGCTGCAGTCTGCCCCCTTCCAATACCTCTGCCTTTCCCATCAATCTTCGGAAACTTGGTAGGCTGGCAAGGTGAGTTGTTAAGCAGTCCGATTCCTGGGTCTAAACCAAGGGGATCGCTTGATGTCAGTTCGATCCCAATGGCCACGAGGCTTCGTTCGTCCAATGCCATTTTGCCGTTCATAGAGAAGCGATTGGGGAACCTCCGCAGGTTTGGGATTTGTAGAGGTGCTGCAGGTGGACAGTTGCTCCAGTCTTGGGGGTTTGGAAAGGAAGAGTTGGAAGATATGGGGGAGTCATTATCTAAGATGGTTATGTTGCTTAATGACTCTGAAATGTACAGTGACTCAGATTAGATTTTGTTGAATGCCCAATGTATGTTTCATAAACTTCTAATTGCAAGTATTTGTTTCTGAATTCAGTGGTGGCAGGTTTTCTTGGTCTTGGCCAGATTGATGAATGGCCAATAAAAAAAAATTGTGTTGTATCACAGGTGTGAGGGTTCAAATTGCAGAAAAGACAGATGTGGGCTGAACTACACCTCTGGAGTTGATTTGCAACATATAACAAGGCTTCCTTTCCCTGGAAATGACTGATGTGGAGAACATCCAACATACAAGGCATTCTAGATCAACATCAGTCATGAAAACGATGACAATTGACATAGCAAGCTATAATAGACATCAAGAAAATAAGGAATTCATTGACAAAATATAACCATTCTATCATATTCATATATGACCTAAAAAAGAAAATGAATAAACAAAAATAAGACAAATTCAGTTAAAATCAAAATCATATCATTCGAGTATATTAAAACCACAATTCTAGATTACATAACAATCACATCAATGAATCTCACTCTATTTATGAATCCGGAACAAAGAAATTTTTTTAACCCATCAAGGAGTGTGTGAAATCTGTGTCTCTTCCTCATAATCCATCATCTCCTGCTGCTCCACCGCCATCATCAGTTGCTTCTCCGCCGCCATCTTCAGCTGCTGCTGCTGCGCCACCGCCTTCGTCCGCTGCTGCTGCTGAGCCTGCGCCGCCTCCATCATCCGCGGGTCCAACATCGGTGGCCGCTGCAGCCGCGCCGCCTCCATCATTCGCGGGTCCAACATCGGTGGCCGCTGCTGCCGCGCCGCCGCCATCATCCACGGGTCCAACATCGGTGGCCACTGCAGCCGCGCCGCTTCCATCATCCGCGGGTCCAACAATGGTGGCCACTGCAGCCGCGCCGCCTCCATCATCCGCGGGTCCAACATCGGCGGCCGCTGCAGCCGCGCCGCCGCCATCATCCACGGGTCCAACATCGACGGCGGCTGCAACCCCGCTGCCGCCATCATCCACGGGTCCAACATCGGCGTCCACTGCAGCCGCGCCGCCGCCATCATCCGCGGGTCCAACATTGGCGGCATCCGCGCCGCTGCCATCATCCGCGGGTCCAACATCGGCGACCGCTGCAGCTGCACTGCCGCGATCATCCGCGGTCGCTGCTGCTGCTGCTGCCCCACCGCCATCATTGGCGACCCGAACATTTGCTGCGGCTGCGGCTGCGGCTGCTGCTCCGCCGACGCCACGACCGCCCTGTGCACATCCAAAATCTGCGGCGGCTCCTCCGAATGTGTGGAAGTCGGCATTTCAGCAAGTCTTGCAAATGCCCAAGCTTGTATTTCGTGACTTCGCTTTCTTGAAAGTTGAAACTCTTTCGAACATGAACTCTTTCGAACTTAACCCATAATTAAATAAACTAACCTGACCCAATCCGAATTGGACTAACCTGACCCAAACCTGATTTTCAACATGAATTGGACTAACCCGACCCAAATCCGATTTTCAATCCGAATTGGATCAACTCGACCCAACCTGAATTTTTAACATGATGTACAAATTAAATAAATTAACCAAACCTAAACTGTAAGATTAGCTATGTTTACATAAAATTTGGACTACTCATATTAGAAGCTACAGAATGAACGGCCATGATTTTTTTTTTAACTATTAGTTTACGGGTTTGAGTTGCAAGTGAGGCCAACCCGAACCCAACCCGATTTGTGAGTCAACTCGAATTGACTAACCCGAACCCGAATCCGATTTGGTCAATCTAACTCATGTAAAATCCGAATTTAACCCGCCGGGTTCGGATTCAACCCGACCCAAGTTACAACCCTAATTCCTTTCATATACATGAAGATGGGTATTTGGTTTTTTTATTTTTTTGGTACCAAGGCTCACTAGGGGTCAAGTACAACAATGGGCACAAGGCCCTACTCACCAAAGGGGGTTAGGATAGAACTTGGGTAGCTCAGGTGGGATGGATGCAACTCATCCACCCCGCCAGCGAGGGGACGTGCGGTATTTGGGTTTTATTTGGTAAACTTGAAGGATCTCTTTATGATCATGAAATTTATGTCTTGGGATTTAAAGTTTCGTTTTGAAAAATGATACATTCAACCCCATTGCAACCTTATTTGCATTCAATATTATTTTTCTTTTTTTTAAAAAGTTATACACTATCTTATTGAAGTGTATATTTCTTCATTTCAAATTGAATTAATCCATTTTTAGTAAGTATAAAGACGCATTTAATGAGATATATTTTTGGCTGAAAAAAAATCTGACTGTAACCGCACAAAAAAAAAAGAACAGCCATCTTGGGCTTGGTTTAATTGGGCTCCAGCCCACTGTTGGTGTGCCTAATTGTGCTGGGTTGTGGAAAAAAAACCAAAAAGAGTCCTTTGGACTGGGTGTCCTGGTAAATTGTCCACCCAGTAAGTAGTCCCTATGGGACTACTTGTTTACCAAAAAGAAAGGAAAAAGATACACTCGATCACATTTATCAACAAAAACTCAGACCTCAAATGTTTTTATTTTTTTTAAATAGTAAACATCATCTAATGAGGTATATGCTTTGATAAAAAATGCACATCGCTTCATTTCAAATTGAATGAACCTATTTTTAACAAGTGTAAAAAAAAAATTCATTGAGGTATATACATCATCAAAGTATATACTTAATTAAATCTGTAACGAGATATATAAGGTCTGTGTTTTGGACTGAGAATAAAACTGAGTGTAGAAGCACTCATAAAGGAAACAAAAGAAAAGACGGAATTCATTAACAAAATAAAATGGATAAATAAAGATCAGACAAATTCAACTAAAATCAAAATTATATCATTCGTGTATATTAAAATAAAATGATGAATGATGGTAATCTATTTATATATATTGAACAAAGAAAATGTATTTCAAATAAAGAACAAAGAAACCAAGATTCATGGAGAGACTACAGGTCCAGAAAAAAAAGGGTCAACCCATCACGAAGACTCTGAAATCTTTTCCGCCAACAATTGTTGGGCCAGCTGTTTCTCTTCCTCATAATCCAACATCTCCCGCCGCCTCGCCGCCGCCATCATCTGCGCCTCCAATATCTCCTGCTCCATCTCTTCCCGCATGCGCTCATACCCTCTCGGCTGCTCCTCCGCCGCCATCATCAGCTGCTTCTCCGCCGCCATCAACAGCTTCCGCAGCAGCGCCGCCTCCATTATCAGCTTCCGCAGCAGCGCCGCTGCAATCATCGTCTGCTGCAGCTGCGCCTCCGCCGCCATCATCCGCGGGACGCGGGTCCACCGGCCGCTGATGCAGCTGCAAAAAAACCATCGCCATCTTCAGCTGCTCTTGCGCCATTATCAGCTGCTGCTCCGCTTGCGCCGTCTCCTGTTAGTATTGGGCCCATTTATATGGTCCATTCCTTGGTTGACCAAAAATTGGGTATACCCATTTCCCTTTCCAACAATTTAGTCCCACATCGGTTATATCCACCTTTTTCTTTTACCTTATACAGTGGGACACACCAATCCTTTATTGAGACTTGTTGGACCTCACCCCTACGCGCGCGCACACGAGGCCCAGCCCATTAACCCGTGGGCTTGGATTTCTGGTGGAAAAACTAGTTAACCGGGCGTGCGCGCTCGCACGAGGCGGGCCGGGCCGGGTCAGGCTGCGGGCCACGCATGTGCGCGCAGGGGGGGGGGGGTGCGTGTGAGTTTTTTTTTGTCACTCCTAATTTTGAATTTCAAATTCAAAATTCAAAATGTTTCTAAAACCAACAAGTTTCCAGAACCGTCCAAAAACGTTTCCAAAACAGCTCCAATTAATTGGTCGGTTGCGTGAATTAATTTAATTAATAAGCACGATTAAGTGGTCGGCTACGATTTTAATGCGCGCAATTAATTGGTCGACAATTTTAATGGGCGTGTTTAATTCGTCGGTTTTCCTTTTAAACGTTTTCAAACGTTGCTGGACTGCCTATATAAAGGGGTCGTATGAGTCTCCATTCATCATCAGCGAAACTCACAAGTCCAGAGCCACCTACAGCGAGTCTTCTTCTTTTGTTCCTTTTCTGTTCTTCTTCTGTTCTGGGTTTTCCATTACAGAAGACTGGTCTACATCTCTCTTCTTTCTCCCTGTTTAATCTGAGCATCTGAAAGGATCGCGGCCGTTCACTGTGGTCTCCTCGTAGCTCGCACCCGAGGAGGCATAACCCTGGTGGTCGTATCTCTCAGTGGTAGGAGCCGTCAACCCTGTGCGTGAGGGGGCCTTATTCACCGAGGACAGAGCGTCTCTGCTCGCTTCCACCAAACTGATATGTTTTTCTAATCCTCTCTTAATTGTTTGCAGAATATTTTTGCTGTGTTTTCATACTGGTTTGAATCTGTGGCTTTACTAGGTTTTGGCATTGCCCTTGTTTTAAAAGGAATTTTTTCAACAATCTCGGTGAATAAGCTTGCTTTTAACCTAAACCTTTTTTTTCAAACCTCATTCCGCTGTTTTCAAAAATGGGACTTGTAGAGGATTTGTCTGCAAAACCGGCTTTGTTTGATGGTACTAATTTTAAGAGGTGGCAGCAACAGTGTAGGTACTGGCTCACCACCCTAGGGTTAATTTCTGTTTTAAGAACTGCTTTAGGTGAAACCAAGTCCTTTTCTGAAAAAGAGTCCACTTCTATTGACCTTACTAAGTCCGACAGTCCCAAGGATACCGATACTGATAAAACAGCAGATCCGAAAGGAAAAACTGTTGAATCAGACGGTGCCTGGGAAGAAAAAGATTTCTTGTGCCATGGTCGAATCTTGAGTGCCTTAACCCCTGAGTTGTATGATATTTTTTGTACAACAAAAGGCACTTTCGAACTATGGACAGAACTCGAGAAAAAATATAGTCTTGAAGATGCCGGGTTAGAAAAATATGCCGTTGGAAAATTTTTAAAGTTTAACATGGTTGATAATCTGTCTATCATGAAACAAATCGTAGACCTGAAAACTATTATCCATGAGATTAGGAAATATGGGATGGTTCTAGATGACACTTTTCTTGCCTACTCTATTATTGAAAAATTGCCTCCCTCCTGGTCCAATTTTGCTGTCAAACTTAAACATCATAGAGGTATACCTGTCTTGAATGATATTCTGACCACTATTAGGATAGAGGATGAGCATAGGCTTCAAGATAAGGTGTCTAAACTTCCTAAAGAGTTTTCTGCCAAAGCCCACATAGCCGAAGGTTTTAAACCCAAGTCCAAACCTTTTAAAAAGAATGGGGCTGCTAAGGGTCATGTAAAGCCACAGTTTAAAAAGAAAACCAATGATGAAGCTGGTTGCTACGTGTGTGGGAAGAAAGGGCATATTGCAAGAAGTTGCTACAAACGAAAGACCCTTCCTCAAAATCTGAATAATAAGAGCAACCATCCTACCCAGAAGGACTCAGAGAATAAAGTCCAAGCGAATGTGGTGATTCATGACCCTGCACCCTCTTCCTCCCAAATTAGGTTTGTCACTGTCCATCCTGAGTTAAACTTAGCTTGTCAATCTACTGATTGGTGGATAGACACTGGAGCAAACATACACCTTTGTTCTGATAGATCCTTGTTTACTTCCTATCAGGCCATTGATGGATATGTGAAAATGGGTAACAACTCTGCTGCACGTATCGTTGGAGAAGGACGTGTTGATCTACTCTTCACGTCCGGAAATGTCCTATCACTTCAAAACGTGCAACACGTTCCTGATTTGAGGAAAAACTTAGTTAGTGGGTCGCTGTTGATACAGCAAGGTTATAAACTTGTTTTTGAAGCAAATAAAGTTGTAATCACTAGATTTGAAAACTTTGTTGGAAAAGGTTATGTGTGTGATGGTTTGTTTAAATTAAACATTATGTTTGAATGTTCTTCCCCTTTATCTACTACTGCTTTGAATGTTGAATCTCATAATATGTGGCATGCCCGTTTAGGACATATAAATGTAAGTACCATAAAAAGAATGATGTTTCTTGATTTGATTCCCAAATCTCATTTTAATGAAACCTCTAAATGTCATACATGTGTGCAAGCGAAACAGCCTAGAAAACCTTTTAAATCTGTTGATAGGATTTCTGAACTGTTAGGCTTAGTACATAGTGACATATGTGAAATGAATGGTATGCTTACTCGAGGAGGAAAAAGATATTTCATTACATTTATTGATGATTTTTCAAAATTTTGCTATGTGTATCTGTTGCGTACAAAAGATGAGGCTTTAGAGTATTTCAAAATTTATAAGGCAGAAGTAGAAAATCAATTAGATAGAAAAATCAAGGTGATTAGGTCTGATCGAGGAGGTGAATATACATCGAATGAATTTTCTAAATTATGTGAAGATAGTGGCATCATCCATCAGACCACCGCTCCCTATTCACCCCAATCCAATGGTGTGGCAGAACGAAAAAATCGGACCTTGTGTGACATGGTTAATTCCATGTTATCAAGTTCTGGTTTATCTGAAAATCTTTGGGGAGAGGCCATTTATTCTGCCTGTCATATTCTCAATAGGGTTCCCCTTAGAGATTGTGATAAAACCCCATATGAACTATGGAAAGGTAGGAAACCCAACCTTAATTGCATCAAAGTCTGGGGATGTTTGGCAAAAGTGAGTATTCCTCCTCCCAAAAGGAAGAAGTTAGGACCAAAAACAGTTGACTGTGCATTTGTGGGCTATGCATATCATAGTGCTGCATATAGGTTTTTAGTCATACAATCTGGAATCCTTGAGATCAGTACCAACTCGATTATTGAGTCTAGAGATGTTGTCTTTTTTGAAGATACTTTTCCCATGAAAACCACTATCTCTAAAGCTTCTGAAGTTAAATCATCTGCTGATCTAGGGGCTTCTTCTTCTTTCATTGTTCCATCTCTTGAGAATGAACCTGAATTAAGAAGAAGTAAGAGACCTAGAATAGAAAAAACATTTGGAGATGACTTCCTCACTTTTCTCATTGAAGATGATCCCTTAACCTTCAATGAAGCTATGTCATCTCCAGATGCACCTTTTTGGAGAGAAGCAATTAATAGTGAATTTGATTCCATTTTGCACAATAATACTTGGGTTCTTACTGCTCTCCCTCAAGGCAGTAGAACTATTGGGTGTAAATGGATCTTCAAAAGAAAATTTCGTCCAGATGGCTCTATTGAAAAATACAAGGCTAGGCTAGTTGCAAAGGGTTTTAAACAAAAACATGGTGTGGATTATTTTGATACATATTCCCCTGTCACTAGAATTACCACTATTCGGATACTGGTCGCATTAGCATCAATTCATGGTCTTGAAATCCATCAGATGGATGTCAAAACCGCATTTTTACATGGAGATCTCGATGAGGAGATCTATATGGACCAGCCTGAAGGATTTGTGGTTCCTGGACAAGAACAGAAAGTGTGTAAACTTGTGAAATCACTGTACGGACTCAAACAAGCTCCTAAACAGTGGTATGAAAAATTTGATAGGGTCATCTCTTCTTTTGGTTTTAAAAATAATGAGTATGACAGATGTCTTTATATGAAAGTGAAATCTGATACTTGTGTTATACTTTGCCTATATGTTGATGACATTTTAATTTTTGGGACTAATCAGGACATTATTGGAGAAACCAAAAATTTTCTTTCTAAAAATTTCGATATGAAAGACCTTGGTCATGCTAGTGTAATTTTGGGAATAAAGTTAGTCAAAACTTCATCTGGCATTACACTTTCACAATCACACTACATTGAGAAGATACTCAAGAAATTTAAAATGTATGAGTATTCACCTGTGCATACACCATATGATTCATCAATTAAATTGAAAAAGAATTTGGGAGAACCTGTTGGACAGGAATTATATGCACAAATGATTGGAAGTTTAATGTATCTAATGAATTGCACTCGTCCTGATATTGCATATGCTGTTTGTAGGCTGAGTAGATACACAAGCAACCCTAATAAAGAGCATTGGACTGCACTCACACGTGTATTTAGATACCTGCGAGGATCTATTTCTCTTTCATTGCATTATACTGGTTTTCCCCCTGTACTTGAGGGTTATACTGACGCCAACTGGATCTCTGATTCAGTTGATATTAAATCAACCAGTGGCTTTGTGTTTTTGATAGGTGGTGCAGCAATAGCATGGAGGTCTGTCAAACAGACAGTGATCGCTCGTTCCACAATGGAATCAGAGCTTATTGCGTTGGATATTGCAGCCTCAGAGGCAGAATGGCTAAGGAATCTGTTGAGTGAGATTCCATTGATGGGAAGGCCTATTCCAGCAATTTCCATAAGATGTGACAACAAAGTTGTAATTGCAAAATCATTACAAAATAATGATAATGAGAAAATGTCTAGACACTTGCGCTTGCGATATAAATCGATTCGACACCTGATTTCTCAGGGGATAATTACTCTAGAGTTTGTGAGATCCGAGAGAAATCTCGCAGATCATTTCACAAAAGGACTTGTCAAACGACTAGTCCATGAGACATCGAGGGGGATGGGGCTTCAGCCCATTATATAATTACCTGCAGCGGGCTCCCTACCATTGTGATTGGAGATCCCATGAAGATGGTTTTCAAGGGGTTAACGAAGCTGTATTGGTAAACTTGTGAGTACTGTAGAGGAAAAACTCCTCTAACTCATCCCTATGATAACAGTACTATACTGTAGCGGAAGTAGGTTGAGCTTACGCTCTTAATGGGTTCAAGTCCTTTTCGGACAGGGTGTGACCCGCACAGGCACCCTGGAGAACTCACCTATATGAGTGCGTGGACGTGGGGCCGCGTTCTTTGAGATTTGGGCTAAGTCTCTAAGGCACTCAAGAAAGGATACGAGCACATGGCCGTAACGTGCTACCCCGCAGAACAGGACCCATATCCTGTACCGTGTGTGTGACTAGTGAATTCTGGCTAAAGGGGTCGAATTCAAGGACATGGTCTATTCAGGCTTCTCAGTTGGATCTAGTTTACACTAAGTGAATGTTCAAACCCAAAAGGTACCTTCACCTATTACATGGTATAAGATGCTCAGATCATATTCATATTTCTTTATCCTACAATTTTTTGTCAAGGGGGGGATTGTTAGTATTGGGCCCATTTATATGGTCCATTCCTTGGTTGACCAAAAATTGGGTATACTCATTTCCCTTTCCAACAATTTAGTCCCACATCGGTTATATCCACCTTTTTCTTTCACCTTATACATTGGGACACACCAATCCTTTATTGAGACTTGTTGGGCCTCACCCCTACGCGCGCGCACACGAGGCCCAGCCCATTAACCCGTGGGCTTAGATTTCTGTTGGAAAAACTAGTTAACCGGGCGTGCGCTCGCACGAGGCGGGCCGGGCCGGGTCGGGCTGCGGGCCACACATGGGCGCGCCCGCATGCGCGCGCAGGGGGGGGTGGAAATCCCTCTCCACGGGCCAACTGGGCCCCTTCCGCGGGCTTGGCCCGCATGCGTGTGAGTTTCTTTTTGTCACTCCTAATTTTGAATTTTAAATTCAAAATTCAAAATGTTTCTAAAACCAACAAGTTTCCAGAACCGTCCAAAAACGTTTCCAAAACAGCTCCAATTAATTGGTCGGTTGCGTGAATTAATTTAATTAATAAGCGCGATTAAGTGGTCGGCTACAATTTTAATGCGCGCAATTAATTGGTCGACAATTTTAATGGGCGTGTTTAATTCGTCGGTTTTCCTTTTAAACGTTTTCGAACGTTGCTGGACTGCCTATATAAAGGGGTCGTATGAGTCTCCATTCATCATCAGCGAAACTCACAAGTCCAGAGCCACCTACAGCGAGTCTTCTTCTTTTGTTCCTTTTCTGTTCTTCTTCTGTTCTGGGTTTTCCATTACAGAAGACTGGTCTACATCCCTCTTCTTTCTCCCTGTTTGATCTGAGCATCTGAAAGGATCGCGGCCGTTCACTGTGGTCTCCTCGTAGCTCTCACCCCGAGGAGGCATAACCCTGGTGGTCGTATCTCTCAGTGGTAGGAGCCGTCAACCCTGTGCGTGAGGGGGCCTTATTCACCGAGGACAGAGCGTCTCTGCTCGCTTCCACCAAACTGATATGTTTTTCTAATCCTCTCTTAATTGTTTGCAGAATATTTTTGCTGTGTTTTCATCTCCATCATCCGCGGGTCCAACATCAGCGGCCGCTGCAGCTGCACCGTCTCCATCATTGACGCTTCCAACATTTGCTGTTGCTGCTGTGCCGCCGACATCTGATGTTGCCTCGCCGCCACCAACCTATGCACATCCAAAACCCGCGGCGGCGGCGGAAGCTGCTGGTCCTGGTGGTTCTCCGCCGCCGTTTGCTGCTTCTTCGGCGGCGGCGGCGGCGGCGGAGACATCATCTCCTGCTGTTGGTGGCGTTCTTCATGACCTGTCATCATGTCCTCCTCCGAATGGGAGGACGTTGGCATTTCAGCGAGTCTTGCGAAGGCCCAAACTTGTATTTCATGAATTCGTTTCTTTCTTGCTTTCTTGTGATGGAAACTCTTCGAGGCTTGAAATTCTTGTGTTTTGTAGATCCTTTTTTTATATTATTATTATAAAGGGTAATTAGCATTTTTAACCCTGAAAAAAATGAATATTCGTAAAAATAGCCCAACCCCTCGAATATTAGCAAAAACTAGCCCCGGTGAGATCCAGTAGTAAATTCTTTTAAACATTGCAATAAGAAAAAACACAGGTGACGGCATGTATACATGCCGTTCCCTTGAAAACGGCATGTATACATGCCGTTCCTTTGAAAACGGCATGTATACATGCCGTCACCTGAAAACGGCATGTGTGCATGCAATGACTACGAGTTCAGAACGTCTGTTTTGAAAAAACAGAGGGTCTCTGTTTCAACCCATAAGAAGACGACATGTGATAAACTAAACATGTGCTCACGTGATCTCATTTAACAGAAAACCGATGAGATTTCTTCCGTCTCCTTTCCTTCCCGTTTTCATTTTCTCTCTCATCTCACCCTCCCGGATTTTTTGGTTTTATTTTTAATGCATGGTTTGTTTTTGTTTTTTGGTTTACTTGCATGCATCGGTTAAAGTCCATGCATGGTTTATTGTTGCTTTTTGTTTTTTTTTTGTACAGGTTTTGTTTGTATAAATAAGTTTTTTATTATCTTTATTCCAATAAATAATGTTACATGGAGTTTTTTTCTATAATTCCAATTTATATGTGTTTTAAATATTTTAAAAATAGTATACCTCATCTATTTAAGTACATATTTTTATTAAAAATGAAACATATAATATTATAAATTGCATATTGTATTTATAAAAAATTTAATCTTTTTTTTTAACTTCTTTCTTCTGCGTGAGAAATTTTTTTTTCATGGATTTTGGTTTACTTGCATGCATGGGTTTTGACTTTTTTCAGTGATGTTTGCATCATATATACACACATAAAAAATGAAATAATGTACTTCATTAATATATAAATTTTATTATATATATGTTGTATTTTTATAATAAATATGATTTTATTTTATTCATAAAAATCTTAAACCAAAACTATTTATATAAACAAAATCCATGCAATCATTAGTAGAAAGAGAAAAAACAACAAAACAAACCAACCATGCATGCATGCACCACTTTGAGATGTGATTAAGCATCACGTCTCGGAGGGCGGAGGGCCCCCGTGTGCTAGTGAGTGCGGGGGTCGATAGAGACGTGATTCACAATCACGTCTCCGTTATGACATTTTTTAGTCCGATCAGCGCTTCACGTGGGCACGCTGACCAGTCAAAAATGACTTTAATACCAGTTTTACAAATATTTTGACTCTGAGATCATTTTTTAAATTTGTTTTTTAAGTAGGGTATTTTTGAAAAAAATTTAGAAAATTTTGGTATTGGAGGAAAAAAAAGGCATCATAGGGAAGCAGAAAAAAAGTTGGTGAATTTATTAGGGGTGCTGTTGGTATTTAAATTTTTTTATTTTTTTATACTCATATCATAATTAATTTATTGAGTTATGAGCAATAAATATGTGTTAATAAGTGCTCTGAGGACACTTATTATCAAAACACTTAAATTAAATAACTCTAAAAAAAATATAAGATTAGATCTAGAAACCACAAAAATATAAAAATAAATCCACAAAAAATAATTGTAAAACAAATTATATCTAGAAACACAAAAATAAAAAAATAAATCCATAAAAAATTAAAAACAAATTTGACTAGAAACCACAAAATAATAAAAATAAATCCATAAAAAATCTAATCATTAACACAAAAAAAAGAAGCCGGGAGGGTGAGATGAGGTGAGATGAGAGAGAAAATGAAAACGGAAGAAAAGAAACGGAGCAAATCTTATAGTTTTCTGTTAAATGAGATCACATGAGCACATATTTAATTTACCACGTGTCGTCGCCCAAACATGCACATCCTTTCGAAACCGTACCACTCACCAATACATAATAATAATAATAATAATAATAATAATAATAATAATAATAATAATAATAATAAGTAGTTTGGGCTTCTCGAGGCTATGATGAGATGGGGTTCAAAATGGCACGTGGTGGGCCAATCAATAGCACATCCCCGACACCATAATCAATATGTAAACGGCTTGTATACATGCCGTTTTCATGTATATATGCCGTTTTCATGGAAACGGCATGTATATATGCCGTTTTCAGGTGACGGCATGTATACATGCCGTTTTCAGGGGAACGGCATGTATACATATCGTCACATGTGTTTTTTCTCGCTGTATTGTTCAAAAACATTTATCACTGGAAACGGATTATATATAATCCGTCTCCAGTGTAATCTCTCACCGGGGCTAGTTTTTGCTAATATTCGAGGGGTGGGGCTATTTTTGCGAATATTCATTTTTTTAGGGTTAAAAGTGCTAATTACTCTATTATAAATGATTAGGTGTGAATGTGCGATTTGATTGCGGAGGATTTTGTGTGGGTCTTGAAAGTTAATTTGACTGTTTCAGTGGGGATTTGTCCGCTGATGAAGTCCTCAGCATCAGCCACATGGACAGATGGACTATTAGCAAGTTTTTTAAAAAACACACGATCGTTTGAATACGTAATAGCGTTGGAAATAACTGAGAATAAAACAAATATGTGTGTTTTTTTTTGTTTAGATGTATGGAATACCCTAGTATAACCTATGTCAAAATAAATTCGTATAAACTGGTATATAGATTTTAACCAACTATTGAAATTAAAGTTATTTCAGATTATTCCATCCAAAAAATATATAGATTCATTGTCAAATTAGTTGAAAAATCAACTTTCATCATTTTTTCACCTTTTATAAATATTTATCACACTTTATTCACATTTTACACAAAAAATAATTTTTTTTTATTATTACGATTTCCATCAGAATAATTAAAAACACAATTAAACACAAAAATTACTTTATCTTTATTTTTATCCATTATGTTGAAATAACTGTATAAAAAAAAATAAGTTATATTATGTAACCAAACGGCAACAAAAAAAAAAGAGAAATTAATTAGGGGTCCCTGACCCTATCTCCATATTAACAATAAGTCTCTGGTTTGTTTTAAGTTTTCTTTAGGTCCCTCAGTTAGTGATGGTATTTTCTTTAGGTCATTTCATCTTTTTTCCATCCAATCTTTTGTTTTTATCCCTCTTTTACCCTCAACATAACAGTTTACATGGAACTCCTTCTTCCCCAACATCTCTTTCTCTCCCAAAACCCCATGTAAGGTATGAATGTGAGACCTCCTCCACCGTGCCTCCCGCGCCCTCATTGCATCCCTCGACCACCTCCCACCCCCTCCCGCGATCCCATCCGCGCCTCTCACCCCCTCCGGCGACCCCATCCGTGACCCCCACCCCCTCCGACGACCCCATCCCCTTCCGTGACCCCGACCTCCGATCTTGACCACAAATCTTGTCCCGGACCCGGATCGATTGGTTCTCACTCCTGGAGTCACTAATGTATGTTTTTATTAAATGTTCAAAGCAGTAATTTATTCTTTTTTATAGTTTTAATTTTATAGTGTTGATTTTATGCATCTTAGATGTTTGTATAAATGTTTATAATAAGGAGAGTTTTCAGAAATATGAAAGTGTAAGGGTGTACAAAATGTGCTTATCAGTGTACACATACAGTACATGACATATTGTGTGATGATTTTCAATTTTATGTAGTCTTGCATTTTCTGAAATTATAAAATTTTTAAAGTTTTTCTCTTTATATAGTACTATATATTTTTGAACAAAAAGATTCTCAATGTGAATATTAATAGTGTGCACAGTGAACCTAACAATGTACATTGAGTACATTGTGGATTTTCTATGCAAACTAGACAATGTTTATGCATGTTACAATATGATGAAAACATGAAAATATATTTTTGTAACAATGTACATAATAACAATGGATTATTTTCAATTTATGTGTGAAAAGTGGTTAAATGTACATGCATGTTATAATATGTTTAAAAATATGAAATTCATGTTAGTTTCCTTTTAATATTTGCAGATTAATTTATCATTGTTGAAGAATGGAACCAATCATGACAGCTTGTACATATATGGAGATGCCGAGGTAGTTAGCATATGTAGAACAATAACATATGCTTACATTGTCAATGAATTAGTGGAAAGATGGGGGTTCGATGCGGCCAAAGTTATTTTGAAGTATGAAATTCTAGGAAAAACAATGATTAAACCCAATATCGGGAATGATAAGGCCATAGAGAAGATGTACGGCATCCATAAGATGTGTGGAGCTATGGTTGTTGAGATCTATGTTACCCTCAATGATGGACAAACTTGTGATGGAGATGAATGAGCGAAGTAAAATATGTTATACTTTTTCATGATCATTTTATAGGAATTTTATTAGTGTACACAGATTACTAATAATGTACACAAATAGAGATAAAATTTTGCATATATTAATATACATAATGCATCCCATAATTAAAATGAATTGCAGGATGTCCAACACAGTGACAGTGAATATGGCAAATACTACACCATCTTGTAGCATGATCACCCAAGGGGAAGCCATTTGCGGGAGTACGTCAAAGGGAATACTCACAAGTTTTTGAGATAATTGCATTCATTCAATCAATCAACAGTTTGAAGATGTCAGAGATTTCGAATTCAGCTGATCAATTATACCATAGCACATTCATTTGATTTTGAGTATGTGAAAAATGACAAAGTAAGGGTGACAGTTAAGTGTAAGATTCCTTCATGTGGATGGCGTGTACATTGCTTTAGAGTGGGGTTGGGTCCTTACTTTCAAATCAAGACGATGAGCAATGTTCACTCATGTGGTGGAGGAATATCAACAAGCGGTCATCCTAGAGCATCACGAAGATGGGTGGGTGAGATTACAAGAAATAAGTTTATAGATTCTCCGTTATATCGACCTCGCAATATAGTGAAAGACGTATTTAGAGATTATGACATCAATTTACCTTACCACAAGACATGTCATGTAAAAGAAATTGCTTGTAAGGATTTGCATGGAGATGAAGCACTTTCATTTGATAATCTCCGATGGTATGCTGCAGCGGTGATGAATACGAATCCTGGAAGCTACGTGAAGTTAGAAAGCACTCCTGAAGATCATAGATTTCGAAGAATCTTTGTAAGTTTTGGTGCAGTAATTGCTAGCTTTGAGACTGGGTGTAGGCCCATGTTGTTCTTAGATGGAACATTCTTAAAATCTAAGTATCAAAGTATTTTGCTTGCGATCATTGCTAAGAATGGGAATGACGGTTTCTTTCCATTGACATTTTCAGTTGTGGATCAAGAGACAGAAGATAATTGGGCTTGGACATTAACATGCCTATGAGGGATCATATCTCTGGATTGAAGAATCACATTCATTTTTGATAGGGATAAAGGTTTAATGTCCGCTGTCCCTTCAATCTTTCAAGACTCATATCATTCTCATTGTCTACGACATTTGAAGATGAATTTTAAAGAGACTATAGCTGGGAAATTTAATATTTCTGTTAGAAGAAAATTGCTTCAACTACTAGATGCTGCAGCTTATGGATTGAAAATCGAAGATTACAGAAAATTCATAGCCGAAATGCGGTGTTTCTCTCAATAAGCCACAAAGTGGGTTGAAGATTCTGATAAACCCATTCTATAACATCTTTAGCAGTGTACATATGCTGAATAACAGTGTAAACCAAGACTTTTTCTGAGTCTTCATGATCGTGAGATTTCCTCCTCCATCTCTAGATGATGATGCCCTAGTCTTTCTGGTGGAGGTAAAAGGATCATCCTCATCAGAAATTACTGCTTTTTGGTTTCGGGGACTTCGTCGTGGTGTGATTTTCTACGGATGAGCCATTATGTTTCAACTAACAACGTGAAAAAAAATGTTAGAAATAGTGGTGGACAGTCCTTCATACTACACAATTAGAATAATGATTTAACAGTGTACATATAAAGCATAACAGTGTATCAAAGAAGCATACAAATGTACAGGAAGAGAATAACGGTGTACAATATAACAAAATGACTTTTAAATCAACATAACATACGTAATGGCTCATAACAATCCTTGCAGATCCAAACCAAACATGTTTTCTATTAAAAGTATACTTCAAACCAAGATTGATCTACATAGGTACAAATTTCAATAAATGCTACAAAAAAAAAAGACGGGATGTCTTCAATCCCAAATCTCAAGCAACTAAAAAAAAGCTATGCCAATAGAATAGCATATCTAAAATAATTCTTAAATCCAAATATGCGTAGAATACTACAAAGAAAGGTGAGATTAAGAAAAGATGTGCTATCACAGATACTAAGTTAAGGCTGATGCACCTAGGCTAGCATGAAACAAGTCACGCTAGCACTAAAACTTTGTTTGATGACATAAAGATTAAAAATCTATAAGGGCATATCTCATCTGATGAAAAAGAAGATGGGTTATAGGAATGCTCCTAATAACCACATAGCAGCAACATATAAATTTTTTTTGTTATAAAAAAAAAGAAAAATGGGACAAGTGTTCAACTTTGGAATAAAAACTGATAAAAACAATAACAAAGTTATTAGTAACTGTAAAGTTATAAGTCCATAGGTCACATGATAAATTGAATGAAAGACCACCTCTTCACAATTCATCACTATGGAAGATAGATCTATCCAGAATCACAGATAAAAAGATTTAAGGGTGTGCATATCAAGAATATCAGTGTACACAAAATATTGTAAACATAAATCTCACAAGAAAACACACCCAAGTGATGGATTTACATTAGAAATTAGAACATCATGTGACCCCCTCCCCTCCCCCCCCCCCCCTCCAAAAAAAAGGGGGGGGGGCCAATCCATATTTTCAACTATTGCTATGTTAATCAAGATATGACTAAATGACTTAATACCTTTGGAATCACAGATAACCTAAAAAAAGGACTAAATGACTTTGGAGGACAGATCTATCCAAAATCACAAATAAAAAGATTTAAGGGTGTACATATCAAGAATATCAGTGTACACAAAATATTGTAAACATAAATCTCACAAGCAAACACACCCAAGTGATGGATTTACATTAGACATTAGAACACCCACAACAACAACAGATAACAACAACAATTTACATTACAAGTAGAACATCCACAATGAAAAAAAACACCCATCACCATAGCCATACCCTTTCTCAAGAACAACAACAGAAGGCAATTTTTAATATTTTTTTATGTCACACTCAAGAGGAGGCACAAAGGATTATCAGATATTCCCAAAATGTCATCGACATTTTAATTGAATGTATCAACAGGTTTTCCCAAACAAATCTCATGTATCAAAAGTGAAAGAGGGGTTTGTAATGCTTATAGGTTGACCTAGCCGTAGAAATGAAAGAGGAGAGGCTCTTGAAGTCGGCGAGGAAGGGCTTCGATGAAGGGGGTTTTGTCGGAGTGGGAGATGGTCAGCGTCGACGGAGGGAGCTCGATCGTCGAATCTGCCGTTTTTGGGGGGATGGTCGTCGAATCTGCCAAGAATGGGTGGGGAAAGGAAGGGCTTCGACGTAGTGAGCTTAATCAGGGACGGGGGAGGGCGTTTGTCTTCTGAGGGGCGTTCATCTTCGGAGGGACCTCGTTCGGCTTCGATAGGTCATTTATCTTTGACGAGGGTTATGATTTGGGGGAGAGAGGGGTAGAGAAGATGGGTTTTAAATGAAAGGGTATAATGGGAATACTAAACGTCCATTTGAGTGTCCGTTAGTGACAGGGACCCAAAGATAATAGATTTTGATACTTAGAGATTTATTGTTAATATGGAGATAGGGTCAGAGACCCCTAATTAATTTTTCCAAAAAAAAAACACGCAAGCACATGGGAAAGGTAAGTTTCATGTTTTCTATGTTATTTTAATTGATTTTTTTAAATTAATTTTCATCATTTCAATTGATTACAATGTATGGCTGCATATAAATACAGCTTTCCCACTTGTTTTAAATTTTTAAAAATAATATATTTTATCTAATTAATCATATATTTTCAAAGATTGAGGTAAATAAAATTTTGTTTGGATTTATAAATTCTTAATTTATTAACTAATGAGTTGTATTAGATTGCACGCAAAGTTGTAAGTTGTAACATAGAGGCCGTGTAGCAATATAATGCTCATAAATAATTGCAAAATAAAACCTCCTTAATGGATATATTGTATAAATTTTGTAAAATTAATGAAAGATGTTGTTTAGTATCTTCATTTTGCTTAAAAGAAGATATTAATCATTTTAGATGGAAGAAATTTTACTTGATTACTTTTTTTGTATGTTTATATTTCATTGCTTCTGATACTACATTTTTTTGTAAAATCATTTTTCGTAAAACCATAAGCCTACATGCTGCTGTTGTTGATGGTGCTCATAAAGGGCGCGGCTAGAGCCACCCCACATGTTATCGTACCCACCCCATAAAAAATTAATTTATTTCATATCTAATCCACCCCATAAGTTCGACATAAACGATGTCTTCTGTGTTTAAGATTGTTCGACATAGATCATGTCGATCGAACAATTTTAAACACAGAAGACATCGTCTATGTCGAACAATATTAAACACAGAAGACGTCATCTATGTCGAACATGGGGTGGGTTAGATATGAAATAAATTAATTTTTTTATGGGGTGGATAGGATAACTTGTGGGGTGGCTATAGCCCTACCCGCTCATAAATCATCATCTCATGGAGGTGTGCATGTTGAGGCCCCGGAGGATCTTGAAGATGTAACGGAAGTGGGGGCGAACACGCAGTGTAGTGTAGGGCTTGGAAATCTTGATTTTGGATATTTCAATCAATAATGTTAGGTACAGTCACACGAACATATATTTAAATGAATTGTATATTTAAATATATGATATTAACAATATAGAATGGGGCTGGAAAAGAAACCGTGCTTGGGGTGACAGAGGGGGGGCTCACTCTATATATAATTTTTTTGATACACTACTCAATTCTACAACCATCTTAATAAATTGTTTTAGGGAAATTTTTATAATTAACCTTAACTTAATAATTATTTTTAAAAATGATCATCTATCAAAATAATTTGCAATAATAACCTTGCACCTTGTTTTGACCGATTTGATAATGCCATCTCGGCATATCATTTTGTTAGAAATAAGGGAGAGAAAATAATAATGAAACCCTAAAATAAACTAAGATAATAACAAATCTAATCTAATATCTTTAACACATTTAAAGCGTCATTAATTTGTGCACCTCAAAAGGCATACACAAACATTGTTTCCATGTCATTAAGATATGTTTATTTTTCCTTTATTTTTATATATATATCTTTAAACAATTTAACTTTTATTACATAAATTATTGTTACAAAATTAGTATGCAATTAGAAATATATCGTTGAGACATTTTAAATGACACAAATATTGAATATATTTCGTTTAAATTTAAAATTATAATTTTAAGATAATTAATTAACATTTATACATTTTTTGTTAATATTAAAATTTAATTACATTTATTTAGTAAATTTTTGTTATGATGTATCCACATAATTAAATATGATGTTTTTGATGTAAATATTAGTATAAATATAAAAATGTTAATTAATTACCTTAAATTTATCATTTTTAAATATAAATTAGATATATTCAATATTGATCTTATTTTAAACTTTGCAATAATATTCCAAATGGTATTAATTAACAAATATTAAAAAAGTAAGGAAATAACAAAAAAAAACTAAAAAACACACCTTAATCGGGTATAATCAGCTTGTCTTTTATGGTGTCAGGTGGTGATGTTGAGGTGTCATTGTCAAACCAGTCAAAACAATGTTGAGAGTTATTTTTGTAATTAATTATTGGAGAGGGTTAGTTTTAGAAATAATTATTTAATTAAGGTTAATTTAAAAAATTTCCCATTGTTATATCATAATATATATATAATTTTTCATGTTATATACAATTCATTTTTCAGCTTTAATCCCAGTCCACATGTTTTGATATTTTTTTCAATATAATATATCCCATCAACTGTATTTTTGTATAAAAAAGAATATATATGATTTAATAGTCTGGGTTACTAATCTCGTCGGTGGTTTTGAAACATTAACCATCAAATAGGATTGGAAAATGGATCACAAAATCAAACAATCACACGTACATAAATCCATATAAACCAAATACGCTCTCTCTCAGTTTTTTCGATTCTTCTGTATATCCCGTTAATGGCGGTATATTCACATGTTGTTTTATAATTGTGTTATTTCGATATACTAATGACAACAACTTACTTATGAAGACTAAATCGATGCTACAATCATAGGCTATGTAGAGAGGCAGCTTGTTATTCCGTTTGAATATCTTCTTGGTCATGATACCAGTGCAAGATTTTTTCTCTCTAGAAGTCCCGCATTATGTCAACCATGGATTGATGACTTTTTCATAGAGCCCCCAGCTTTTAAACGTTTTTAAGTTAGATTGCTCTATATGTATTTCTCTTATTTTTCATACTTTATTTTCATTTAGTACTTGGAACTTTTTTGTGTTAGACCTTTTTTTATGACTAATTAGGTTAAATAGTGTAGGCATCGTTATTATGAATTAGTGGAATGCAAGAATAATTTATCTCGAGGTATTTATTAGTAATTTCGATCTACTTGTTGTTATTATATTTTTTATATTCATAATTTTGTATTAATGCATACATATGAAAAACAATATTTTTTTAATTTATAGAACCAAGCATTAGAAAACAATTTCATGTTAACATTTTATGAGAAAACAAACGACGGATATCACCGGAAATGGATTTCCTTTTCCGGCAAAAGTTTATCCACGTAAAATGAAAAGTCAAATTACATGAAATCAAACGGACCCTAAGTAAATTTTATATAAATAAGTCAAATTTAGAATCAAGATCTACTCAAGAATCACATAAATATATAAAAATTATATAAACAAACATTACTCAAAAAAATCAATAAAAAACTACTGCCTTTATTTTATAATTTTTTTTAATAATGAGAAATTAAAAATAAATAGAAAATACATATAAAAATAGACTGCACCCATTGTTTCAATGAAAGAAGTGATAAAAATCCTATTTCTTTATTTTAAAAAACAAAAACACTGTCACACTTAGAGATTGAAATAGATATTTTAGAAAGAGAAAATAAAATGACTAAAAATCACATAAAAAACAAAAAAAAAAGTGATTTTAGCTGCAATTTTTTTGTGACAATAAAAAAGTGCCTTTAAATGTTATATATGATGGCAATTTTATTACATGCCACAAAAAAAATAAAAAATAAAGACCAAAACATTTTAATTAGCAGCAAACTTAGCAAAGTGTCCCGAATATTGCAACTAAATTAGTCCATTTCAAATACAAAAACAATAATTTAGGTTTTAATTCAGCCATTATAGAAAACAAATTAATTGTCTATATCCCTCACACCCTTATTTTTCTCCACCAAATCTGTTTCACACATCAATCCAATGTCCCAACACCTTTTTCACTTCAAAATCAACAAAATATCTCCCCCATCCAAAATAAAATAAAATCTATGTTTGTTATGAATTAATTTAATTAGGATACGGGGTTTAAGGTGTTAGAAAAACTTGGGTTTTGACCATGTTTTGGTTAAAATGAGTTTGGGTTCTATTAATTATGTTTAGTGGAAACCCATTGGATTGTGTTCCTCACGTTGAGTAGATGAACATAGTCTATTTACATTCTCAAAACCAATTTTAGGTGAATGATAAAATTGAATCCAAAGTTCTCCCATTAATATGATGAAAGTAGTTGGTGGTTGGGGAAGAAAGAAAAGCTATAGTCCATATCGGTTAAATAGGAAAAGTATTGATGATTTATAAGGTGAGCTCTTTGTACTCTAGTGAATTGCTTTTGGTGGACACCCTATGGTGGACGGCGTGCGCGTGGGGCGTATTGGGCGTTTTAGGGCGCACTTGGCACGTACGCATCGTCGCTAGGAGCTGGAGCCTTTTCTTTTTGGACCTTTTGTCAGATCGGACGGTGGAGATCATTTTGATCAAACGAAATCTGGGTCGTTGATCGAACGAAACCGCATATTCGATGTGGACCGTTGGATGGACGGTTAAGATCTAGCCGTTCGATATTTGAATGGAGGGATGCCTTAGACTCTGTTTTAGTGAAAACTGAAACAGAGGAATGGACTCCTCCAAGAGCCTCTTCAACCGATTTTCTACCCTATAAATTTCACTCAGTCTCTGCATTTTAGATCATTCAATCATTCACAATAATAGGATTCAGTCCCTAGAAGTTTGCATTTGAGCATCAAAGCATTTCAGTCAGAGAGAGTTGGAGAAAAACACAGTTAGTTCGCTGTCCCTTCGGTTTGAAGTGCTGCTACCGTGGGGAGTCCGATAGTTGTATCCTGGGAGACTGTCGCCTGATCCGTGAGCACCTCTGCGGGGCGAATATAATCTTAAGGACATAGAGTCCAACTCTAGCCTCAATCATTCCAAAAACAGAACAGATTCGTTAAATCAGTACACTTCTACTACTCTGAAAATAACATAAGGATTATATAGGGATTTTCTTAAAAAATCTGGGCTGGGCTATAGCTGGCCCAGTCTACCTATAGATCTCCTATTCCCTCCGGCCTCCGCCAAACATCTGTCTATATATATTCTAATAATATTCCATATCGCGATAGTGGTAAGTCCTTCCACATTTTATATTTCATTTTAAGTCCTCAACTTCAAACATTTTTTTTCTTATTATTCTCTCTACAAAATGTTTGTATAATTTTGTAACTATTTTGATATTTAAAATTTGTATATAAAATGTTTTGTGAAATATTTATAACAAAACTGTATTTGTATTGTTATGTATTTATTGACAATCTCAATGTTATTCAACATGACATAATTCGATATTGTATTCTCTTATAACCTTAGTTATCTAGTTAGGGTTGATTATATATGTAGAAAAAAAATGATTCCGTAAGCAAATTTTGAAGATACACGTTATGTACAAAATTATAGAACCCAAGAAGGAAGATTATATCAGGTCAGAGGCTCAGCAAGCTGAGCATTCTGATTTGCAAAAAAAGGGAATCAATGAACACCAAATCCTTCTCAAATACACTGTTCCATTCTTGTCGTGGTTAGGATTTCTTCCAAGGAAGGCCAAAGCTCATGGGGCTTAATGAGAGATTCACCCTCCCTTGTTATGTAGGAAGCAAGCGCGTCTACAACACTATTTCCTTCTAGGTGTATATGAGTTAGAGGGTGAATCTTAGAGCCGACCAGGGAAGACAGAGATAAACCATGAAAGATGTTTCTTTGGATTCTTAGAGCCGACCAGGGAAGACAGCTTTTACCATGCATCCAAGCTATAGCTGTAGTCTGAGTCTGATTCCAGCCATAGTTTAGAAGCTCCAGCCTGGACCCCCAATTCCAGCCATGATAGAAGACCTGTCTATAAGATTGACATAGGACTAAAATCGAAGGACTAGTTCAGATTTGATCTTTGGAAGAACTCCCAACATATGAACAGAGCTACCTCTAAAATTCTATTTTTTCGCCAAATTGACCAGAGAAAGGTCGAAAAGATTGCAGCTAGCCATGATGATCTTCTTGGTAACAATATGAATATTAAATCTTCAGAAAAAAAAAATTCAGAAATCTCTGTTTATAAACTTTGAACACCTAAAAAGAAAACGCGCGTTTCAAACCAAGAACAAAGAAACCAAGATTCATGGAGACTACATGACCAGAACCAAAAAAAATGACCTTGGTCAACCCATCATGGAGACGGCGACGGAGACGGTGGAGGCGGAGGCGTGGGGCTGCGGCAGCTAGTGACCTCCATGTTCACCTCCCCCGCTGACAATTGTTGGGCCAGCCGCCGCTCTTCCTCATGCGACAACATCATCTCCGGATGTCTCGCCACCGCCATCATCTGTCGCTGCCGCCTGGATTCCGCCATCATCAGTTCCCTCATGTGCCCTCGCTGCTGCTCCGCCGTCATCATCCGTTGCGGCATGTCCTCATACCCTCCCCGCTGCTCCGCCGCCATCCTCCATTGCGTCCGTTGCTGCTGCACCAGCGCCATCCTCCGCTGCTGCAGCTGCGCCAGCGCCATCCTCCGCTGCTGCAGCGGCGGCGGTGGCGCCGGAAGCTGCTGGTCTTGCTGGTTCTCCGCCGCCATCTTCTGCTTCTTGTGCGTCGGCGGCGGCGGATACCTCATCTCCTGCTCTTGGCGGCGTTTATGACCCATCATCATGTCCTTCTCCCGCGTCGCCAGCGCCGTGATCTGCTGCGGCTCCTCCGATATCGGCCGCCGCGATTGCGCTGCCGTCATCATCCGCGCGTCCAACATCCGCGGCCGCTGCAGCTGCGCCGCCGCCATCATCATCCGAGCGTCCAAGATTTGCTGCTGTTGCCTCGCCACCACCATCCTTTGCACCTCCAAAATCGGCGGTGGCGGAAGCTGCTGGTCCTGGTGGTTCTCCGCCGCCGTCTTCTGTTGCTTCTGCTGCGGCGGCGGCGGAGAATTAAAATCCAGATGTTGGCGGCGTTCATGATCCGTCATCATGTCCTCCTCCCGCGTCGCCACTGTCGTCATCTGCTGCGGGTCTTCCCTTCGCCAGGTCTCGCGTGGGCAGTTCCCGTCGCATACGTGGCCCTTGAACCGGCACAACGAGCAGGAATTCGTGGACGTCGGCATTCGTCTTGCAAATGCGAGAAACTTGGTTTTCTTGATTTGGTTTCTTCTCGGGTCTTAAAATTCTTTTGGGTCAGTGGAGGTATTTATAATGTAGGACATATTTGTGGAGGTTATAATGTAGGACATATTTGGAAAGAAATAACTACATAGTATTTAAATTTAAATCTTCATTAAAATAAAGTTTTATGAGATTTACAAATTTCATTATTTAAAATTATAATAATCACTTTTATTGGTGAATTATAACTTTAGGATTCGTAGAATCTTTTATTGCTGTGACCCAATATTTTATTAAAAGAAGTCTGTGACCCAATATTTTCATTTCCCTTTTTGTCATTCTATAAATTTAAAAATTACTTATACATCTATTTATTGAAAATTTAAGATTTTGATATGTTACATACTTATTAAAAGAATTTTGTGACCCAATATTTTCATTTCTTTTTTTATCCTTTTATAAATTTAGTAATTACTTATACATCGTATTTATTCAAAATTTAAGATTTCAAATCAGATTTAGATAATAATTTAAAATTTAAAATTTAAAATTTATTACTTACTTATTAAAAGAATTCTGGCACCCAATATTTTCATTTTCCTTTTTATCCTTATATAAATTTAAAAATTACTTATACATCATATTTATTCAAAATTTAAGATTTCAATATGTTACTTATTAAAAGAATTATGTAACCCAATATTTTCATTTTCCTTTTTATCCTTCTATAAATTTAGTAATTACTTATACATCATATTTATTCAAAATTTAAGATTTTAATCAGATTTAAATAATAATTTAAAATTTTAAATCAGATTTAGATAATATAACATAATGGATAAATACATGATAAATATATATATGGATGATGATGATAAAGAAGATTAAAATTACAAAATGTATGGATATAATAGTTAATTTTTTTTATTTTAAATTTAAAATTTAATACTTACTTATTAAAAGGATTCTAATCCAGTATTTCATTTCCTTTTGTGTCCTTTAAACAGTTGATTAATTAATAATATATTTATCAATTTAAATTTTAAAATAGGGTTTTGTTAACGAGTGCTCTTAGTACATTGGTTAAAACACATTTATTGCTACTTTTTTAGACAACCCAATAAATTAATTATGATATGAGTATAAAAAAATAAATAATTTTTTCAAATATGAACACCACCCCTAATAAATTCACACATTTTTTTCTTCTTCCTCCCACACCCCATTTTTTCCCTTCCATACACAATATTTAAAAAGAAATAAAAAGTGTCACAAGCATAAATAAGATATTTTCAAAAAAATGCCCTATTTATTAAAAAAAATGTACAATTGAACAATTTTTTTTATATAAAGTCAAATTTTTTATATATTTTATGAGTAACAAGAGATTACAATGTTCACAGGTAATCAATTAAATAATATATAAAAAATGATTTTATATAAAAAAAAATATTGTTCAATTGCTTAGTATATGTACATTTTTTTTACATAAAATATCTTATTTATGCCGATGACACTTTTTATTTCATTTTTAAATGTTGTATATGGGACACAAAAAATTGGGTGTGGGAGGGAAGAAGAAAAAAATGTGATGAATTTATTAGGGGTGATGTTGGTATTTAAAAAAAGTATTCATTTTTTTATACTCATTTCATAATTAATTTATTGAGTTACCTAAAAAGGTAGCAATAAATGTGGTTTAACCAGTGCTCTGAGGGCACTCGTTAACAAAATCATTTAAAATATATAATAGATAACTACATGATTGATATATTTATTATCTATTACTTACTTATTAACATGATTTGATCCAGTATTTTCATTTCCCTTCTTATCCTTTAAACTATTGATTAATTACTAATATATCTATCAATTTAAAATTTAAATATATTGCTTACTTATTAAAAGAATTCTATGAACCAATATTTTCATTTTTCTTTTTATCCTTCTATAAATTTAGAAATTCCTTATACATCATATTTATTCAAAATTTAAGATTCAAATCAGATTTAGATAGTAATTTAAAATTTTAAATCTATTACTTACTTATTAAAAGAATTCTGTGACATAATATTTTCATTTCCCTTTTTATCCTTCTATAAATTTAAAAATCACATTTACTTCATATTTATTTAAAATTTAAGATTTCAATTTGTTACTTACTTATTAAAAAAATTCTGTGACCCAATATTTTCATTTCCCTTTTTATCCTTCCATAAATTTAGTAATTACTTATACATCATATTTATTCAAAATTTAAGATTTCAATCTGTTACTTACTTATTAAAAGAATTCTGTGACCCAATATTTTCATTTCCCTTTTTATCCTTCCATAAATTTAGTAATTACTTATACATCATATTTATTCAAAGTTTAAGATTTCAAATCTGATTTAGATATTAATTTAAAATTTCTTACTTACTTAATAAAAGAATTCTGCGACCCAATATTTTCATTTTCCGTTTTATCCTTATATAAATTTAAAAATTACTTATACATCATAATTATTCAAAATTTAAGATTTCAATATGTTACTTACTTATTAAAAGAATTCTGTGACCCAATATTTTCATTTTCCTTTTTATCCTCTTATGAATTTAGTAATTACTTGTATACTATTTATTCAAATTTAAGATTTCAAATTACATTTAGATAATCTTAAATATATTTTAAGATTTTAATATCAGATTTAGTAAATCACAACTGTTACTTACTTATTAAAAGAATTATGTGACCCAGTATTTTCATTTCCCTTTTTATCCTCCTATAAATTTAGTAATTACTTATATACTATCTATTGAAATTTAAAGTTTCAAATTACATTTAGATAATCTTAAATATATTTTAAGATTTTAATATTATATTTAATAATTCATATCAAAGATTAAAATTTTAATAATTTAAAATGAAAAATATTCATTAAATCTATCTTCAGCAAAAATTTATCTTTTAACAAGAAAAAATTAAATATAAATATGATAAAATCATATTCATATCTAATTCTAAATTTCAAAGAGACCCAAATCACAATTCAGATATTATATTAATGGGTTTTGTTAACGAGTGCCCTCAGTGCCCTGGTTAAGCCACATTAATTGCTAACTTTTTAGGCAGCCTAATAAATTAATTATGATATGAGTATAAAAAAACGAAAGCTTTTTTAAAATACAAACAATGCCCCTAATAAATTCACCAATTTTTTTTCTTCTTTCCTCCCACACCCAATTTTTCTCTCCCTTACACAATGTAAAAATAAAAAATGTTACAAGTATAAATAAGATATTTTCAGAAAAAATGTCCTATTTATGTAAAAAAATAAAAGTATGTATACCAAACAATTGAACAATATTTTTTTTGTATATAATCAATCTTTTATATAATTTTTATGAGTAAATAGGGTATGAAGGGAAGTAGAAAAAATATTGGAGGGAAAAAATAGGGTGTGGGAGGGAAGAAGAAAAAAATTTGGTGAATTTATTAGGGGCATTGTTGGTATTTAAAAAAAACTTTAATTTTTTTATACTCATATCATAATTAATTTGTTAGGTTGCCTAAAAATTGAGCAATTAATGTGGCTTAACCAGTGCCCTGAGGGCACTCGTGTACTATAATTGTCAAATTAATCAGCTTATTTATAGGATTTGGTTAGATGTTTTTCAGTGACCAAGAAAAATAGATGCTGTAAAAAGTGGTGGGATATCTCATATCTATGAAATTTAATTTATTATTTGAATTAGGGTTTACATGGTTATGCATTCATGGTCATAAAATATGAGATATATAATTAACAATGAGATTTTATATGAATATTGTGTCATCATGTGAATGGATACAGGAGTAAATCTAAGCGTTAGTTTTGTTTTCCACTTTTAATTAATCCATGATGATGGTTTTCAATTAAATGTTTGATTTGATTATAGAGTTATATGAAAAAATGATTTAATAGATAAAATATAATTCTTATGCATATGTGATTTTAAAATTAGAATACTTTATGTAATTAATGTTTCATTTAAATCGAATGGAGAAGAACATTCAAATGTGACATGTTATAATATTTTTTTCTTAAATATTTTTATGTGACAAAGAATGTGACATTTGTAATGCTGGAAAAAAATAACGGGACTATGAAAAGTTTGAATTCAACTCAAACATCTTATAATGAGGGGCTTATTAATCTTTTATGGTTTGTTCATTTAAGAGTTAAAATTTGAGAAAAATAATGTTTGTGACATGCCATAATTGTTATACATATGCAATCTATGAAAATATTAAGTCTTTATGTGATTGTATATCAATAAAAAAATTTAAAATTAATTATAGTTATTTTCTATTCCCCAAGAAATTAAGATAGAACATGACTAAATGGAGACATGGGGGTGAGAGAGAGAGAATAATTTGATTAAGAACTTTCAAATATAGTATTTTGTAGTTCTTTTTTTTTCTTTTTTTTACATATAACTCACGAAGGTGGTATTCAATTAGGGGTTTGAATATATTTAGGAGATTTATACGTGGGAATTAATTTAGATGACAATTGTGTGGGAAATATGGTATTATTTTTCATATTATAATTGTTATTTAAGGTTTGAGTATGAACTTAGATTTTAAAAAATGTAATTTTTCATTTATATTTGTCAAGTATTTGAACTAACATGATACAAATATATATAATTTTGACTTCATTCTCTCTCCATCAGCTTGATGAAAATCTTTTTTATATTATACTTTTCTTAGATAAAAAATTGTATACATAAATATATATATTTATAAGTATGATATATCACGTGCATTTAACTAGTTTTATTTTATTACATTTTAATAATTGTCATTGTAATCTAAATTTACTATTTTTAATAAAGTTATAATTGACATTATGTGTATGTATATAATATTTATGACCTATATAAAGAGTGTCATTATCTTTTGTAAGGGATAACTTTTAATCAATTAATAATAATAAAAATTGGATTTTTTATTCCTTGGATTCAAGGAGTTATGTGATCTTGACGTAGATCAGATCTTTTTATCGTTTCACGCCAATTAGGTTATTTGATCACAGAAGATTGTGGGTCATGGTTTGCATTTTTTTTCTTCTTTGGCGGCGTATGTTAAATGTTTGATCATCAATTTTTGGGTTTTGTTTCATGTAAATGGTGACCTGTTATTTGGGTTTCATTTGGAAAGTTTGAAGGATCTCTTTATTTTAATTAGTGTTGTTTAACAGAGTTTTTTTTCTGTTCCAATTCTATTTCCATAATTTTAATTTACTTATTACGATCATATACTAACTTTAGCAAACCTCATTAGTATCAGTTTTCACATTTTTATAAATATATCTATACAATTAATTGAAATATATATTTCATTTTGTAAAACAATATGTACTTCATTGAATCGAGTTAGGTCTAACGGATGTTCGACGATTTGATTGTCCAACGCGCTTATGACCATCCAAACTTATCACTATTTTATGAGGTTTTTGTTTAAAAAAATATACAATTCTTTCTCTTTTTTTTGTAATAATAATCATTAGTTTATTTTCATCTCAAGGAAAAACCATCCAAATATTACATTACAGTATTTAAAGGGGACAGTTACGATTTTGAAGTCAAACATGATTCTGGCCTATTTTGAATTAAACTCAAAATTAACCTGCAGTTGAAACTTGATCTAATCTAAATCAAATATTCAAATTATAACCAACCCAAACTCTAATGTTGCAGTTTGGTTGGTATATCCTATATGCACTCTAAATTTTCCGCTGACAACAACTTAATATAAGAAAAATGTTAGGCTAGGTCACATTTATCGATTAAAATTCAGACCAATTATTTTATTTTATTTTAAATAATAAGCATCATCTAATAAGATATATGTTTTGTTTTAATAAAAAAAAATATATCACTCAATTTTGAATTGAATGAATCTATTTTTAATAAGAGTAAAAAAATATGTATTGAGATATATATATATATATCGTCTAATGAGGTATATGTTTTACTGAATTTTTAAAAAGGTATATAGAACTGTATTTTGAACTGTAAAAAAAATTGAGTGTAACAACACTCTTAAATATATACCGTGAATATCAACTGGGCTGGCCCTAAAAAAGAAGCAGATTAGTTGGGGTAAACAAATGGGCCCTTAGGCATTTATTCTAAAATAAATTTCAATAAAATAAGAATAAATTGTATATCCAACCCATCATAAATTTTTTAATTATCTTGCATAAATTTATTATCAAAAAATAAAATACTTTTTGTTTTTTTTAGATTTTGGGAACCCTCACCTAAGGGTCGGCAACGGGCCGGGACGTGGCAAAAAATAGGGCCCAGGCCCTGCCCACGGGCCCGGGCCTGGGTTCAGGTCCACGGGCGGGCCTACGGGTCCAAATTCAAAACATTTTATTTTTTTTATTTTACGTTGTTTATTTGTATATAATGTTAAAAAAACACAAAATTTAAAGTATAATGTGGAAAAAAATATTTATATCTATTGAATTTTCAAAATAAAAATATTAAATGAATTAATTACTTACAAAAATAAATAATTACATGTACCTAACTAGGTTGATAACTACATAAATGTTAGTAATTTATATAACTCAACCACAATTCAAATAAAAATCACATGTTACTAGTTATTTGGATCATCATTCATGGGCCTACGGGCCGGGCCCATGGGCGGGCTTACGGGCTAGCCCGAACGGGCCGGGCTCGGACGGGCCCGGGCCCTAGAACCAGGCCCAAGCCCGGCCCGCCCTGAAAACGGGCCGGGCCTGCCCGGCCCGCGAACGGGCCCGGGCCGGGCTTTCGGGCATGACCCTTACCCTCACCTCCTCCTACTTTCAACTCTTATATCCAATGGTGATCAACTCTTATAACTGAACTCTTATCCAATGGTGATGATTTTATACGTACATCGACTTTGATGACATACGTTTGTAATATCGTTGACCATCACTATAATAAACATAACATTCGAACAAAAAACAAATGTACCTAATTACATATTCAAACATAACACATACAGGTTTTTTTCTTGCATTCCAAAAAAACAACACAAGACTGTAACAGAGAACACTTTATTTAAAAAAAACCCTTTATCAACAGAGCCATGCATGAATCTCAACAGCAAAGAAGCTAAGGAACTCAAAATGGTGATCTGAAAATATAATTAATTAGTAGACATCAAGAAAAAATAATAATTTTAGGAGAAACAAATATCATAATAAATTACTCAAAATTTTAAATAAAAATAAAATTAACCAATCTTGATTAGATAAAAAATGTCCACATCATTAAATATATAAATAAATAAATAAATAAATAAATAAATAAACTCTGTTTTTGCTCAACCAAAAATTCAACACTCAAAACAATTTCACATACTCTAATTGTTCTTATCTGATCCAAGAAAAAAAAAAACAAAACCAAGATTCATATAGCCTTGACTAACCCCATCAACGAGACGCCGACGGTCGACTACCGCCCCCCGATCTCTGCTGCTTCAGTTGCCGCTTCATTATCTTCAACCACCTCTCCGACGCCATTATCTTTAGCCGCTTCCACCGCTGCCGCCTCGCCTCCGCCATCTTCTGCTGTTGCTCCGCCGCCATCATCAGCTGCTGCTGCTCCTCCGACGCCATCATCAGTTGCTGTTGTTGATGTTGCTCCGCTGCCACCATCATCTGCTGCTCTTGCTGCCCCTCCGCCATCATCTGCTCCTGCTGCAGCTCCGCCGCTATCATCATCAGCTCCCGCTCCTCCTCCGCCGCCATCATCAGCCGCTGCTGCTCCTATGCTGCCATCATCTTCAGCTGCTGCTGCTCCTCTGCTGCCATCATCTTCAGCTGCTGCTGCTCCTCCGCCGCCATCATCAGCTGCTGCTGTTGCCTCGCCGCCACCATCTCCATGATCTGCGGCGGCGGCGGCTGATCAAACCATATATCCTGCTGTTGGCGGCGTTCATGACGCGTCATCATCTCCTCCCATGTCGCCACCGCCGTCGGCTGCTGTTGCTGACGATAACGGCAGTTCTCATCGCATACGCGGCCCTCGGACAGGCACGACGAGCAAGAATGTGTGAACGTCGCCATTTCAGCAAGTCTTGCGGAGGCCGACACTTGTTTTCTTGATTTGGTTTCTTTTCTTGTGAAGGAAACTCTAGAGTCTTGAAATTCTTTGGGGTTTTGTAGAGGTTATTTGATTGCGGAAGATTGTGGATTTGTGGGTTTATGTACATGGTGATGGATATTTTGGGTTTTAATTGGTAAACCCGAAGGATCTCTTTATTTTAATTAGTTTTAGTTGGATACAGTACTTATCAAATGTCAATTACAGTCACGTATATATCTAGTTAGCCTTGTATATGCATAATTTTTGGGAAATTTTTAAAAATAATCCTTAAATAAAACAAAATTTCTAATTTGATAATTAGCAAAACTGGCCCTGATTTGACCCCGATCAGCGCACCACGACGGAGACGTGATCCGGTATCACGTCTCCGTCATGCTGAACCCATGCACGGGCCTCCCACAGGGGAGACGACGTGATCGTGTCGTCTCCCCTGTGGGAGGCCCGTGCATGCATTGACCCACACGCGCGCGTGCAAGGGTTTAATTAATTTTAAAAAAAAAAATTTTTATAAAATGAACCAAATCATATAGTGGAAATTAAAATTAATTCAATAAGGTTTAACTTTGATTTAAAATTAAAATTAAATTTAAATTTTTAAATTCAAATTAAATTTTAAATTTAATATTAAGATAATATTTAAAATTTGATTTGATAAAACAACCATTTATAAAAAAATAATTTATAATAATTCATATCATATTTAACATTTAAAATTCAGATAATATTTTAAATCAAATAAGGAAAGTAATAATAATAAATTATTTATAAAATTAAAGTAATATTTGATTAATGATCGTTTAAGAAAGATAAGGTATAAATTTGATTTAAAATTAAAATCAAGTCTAAATTTTAAAATTCAATTAAAATCAAGTCTAAATTTGATTTAAAATTTTATAAAATTTAATTTTATAACACAACCCTTTATATAGAAATAAAAAATGAGAGAAAACAATAATATTTAAATTTTAATTTTGTAAAACAATCATTTATATATATTTGCATGCAAATTGAAAATTAAATTTTAATTAATGGCTGTTTTACAAACTTAAAAATCACATGCAAACATATATAAATGGGATTTGCATGTGATTACAATTTGAATCAAATAAGGAAAGTAGTATATATATTTGCATGTAATGTTTTTTTTATAAATGATAATTTTATAAAATTAAATTTTAAATATTATCAAAATTTTAAATTTTAAATATGATATGAATTATTATAAATATGATATGCATTTTAAATATTTTTAAAAAAAATTAATCAAACCCCCGCACGCGTGGGTCCATGCATGCACGGGCCTCCCACGGGGAGACGTGATCGCCATGCATGCACGGGCCTCCCAGAGGGGGAGACGTGCTCCCCCTCTGGGAGGCCCGTGCATGCATGCTAAACCCGCGCGCGTGCCGATGCCGATGCGCAGTTCAGCATGCGCGCGCGGGTTCAGCATGACGAGGACGTGATACCGGATCACGTCTCCGTCATGGCGCCCAGTCAGCGTGTCAAGTTGACGCGCTGACCGGGGTCAAATGAACTCAGGGTCAGTTTTGCTAATAATTTGGTCTCGGCATCAAATTTGAAATTTTATTTTTTTGGGGGGTTATTTTCAAAAATTTCCCTTTAATTTTTTTTCATTTTTCACAAACGAATCTCATATAATTAATTGATCTATATATTTCATTTTTATAAATGGGTTTTTGTTAACAAGTGCCCTGACTTGTTAATTGATCATTTTTATTAATTGATCTATATATTTCATTTTTATAAGGGCACTTGTTAACTCACATTTATTGCTATCTTTTTAGGCAATCCAACAAATCTAATTATGATATGAATTAATAAATTAAAATATTTTTTAAAATACCAACAATATCCCTAATAAATTCACCAACTTTTTTTCTTCCCTCCCATACCCAAATTTTCCTGTCATATCCAATTTTTTATTATTAAATCAATATTTTTTTTACATGTATTCTTATAAATTAATTTTTATTAATATTTTTTTAATGCACAATCTAAAATACTAACACACTATAATAAAACACATAAAATTTAAATTTCAACATTTGCTTATAAACAAAATTAAAAAGCACCTCTTTTTTTCATTTTTCACAAATCCACCTAAATCGATTTGGTGTGAAGCATCGGTCAGAGCCATAAGCAATGCAAAACCATTTATTTGTAAAATATTAAAATAAATTCAAATGACGAAACAAAGAAAATATCTTATATCTTATATAAATAAGCCCAATAAACAAAACAAAGAAAAAAATAAAATATCTTATATACCACATAAAAAATATCTTCACATAAGCAACACTAAATCAAGTATCACAATCATATGAGATATGAGATAAAAATAATAATAAAAGGAGATGTACATTTTTACATTTTCAAATGAAACTTTTGTGGGACAAGAGGAAAAAGTTTGGTTATGGGAGGGAAAAATTGGATGTGGGAGGACAAAAAAATGTGGTGAATTTACTAAGGGTATTGTTGGTATTATAAAAAATCTTTTAATTTATTGATTTTTATCATAATTAAATTTGTTCCATTACCTAAAATGTTAACAATAAATACAGGTTAACAAGTGCCCTTATGGCACTCGTTAACAAAACCCTTTATAAGAACATTTATCTCATTGAATTATGCATTTTATGTTTAGAAAAAATAAAATAAATGTGTCTTGTATATTAAGACTAAAAAGGAGCTGATGATAGCATTATCCTTTTAAGTAATGGGTCATGAAAATTATGAATTAGGATTTTTTTCATGGATGAATGCCATAGGTAGATTAACATATTTTTTGTGTAAATGAGTTGATATGTAATTTATTAAAATATATATTTTATTTTATGAAGATGCATTTTCAATTACATATACATATTTGAAAAAATATATGGAAGCTGGGTTGGGGCTTTGGGGGGGGGGGGGTGTGGGGGGAGTGGGCATCTAAAATTATTGAAGGAAAATGTGAGGGACTATACGCTAATTATTTCGGCAATTGGTTCTTAATACTCAGAATCAAACATTCAAGGCAAACTATATGGTTAGATGTCTCCCAATATTTGCACCTAAAACAAAGCTGATCAGGATAGGAAGTCATTTTTACAAGACTAGGTTAAATTCAAGCAAATTAGATAATCCGATGGTTAATGATGCATTGAATAATTAAATTGTCTAACTAACGTTTGACCCAGGGGCGGAGCCAAAGGAGGGCGGGCTGGGGCCTAGGGCCCCCCAAGGCTCACGCTAAGAAATATGATGCATGTGGTTAATGGGTATAATAGAAAGAGTTTTTGCATATACCCCTCAAAAAAAGTTATATTGTCAAATATTTCCTTTTAAATTATATTCCCAACAATGCTTCAAAAGGATTTAAATTTTGCATTGATTCCCTTTTGAAGGGTATTTTTACACAATACAAATTTTTAAAATTTTGTAGGAATATCTTTTAGAAGAACATTTATGAATAATCTAAACCTTTTTAAGAGGTATTGTTAAAAATAGTAATTTACTAGGATAATTTTGATAAAATGAGATTTTTTAAAGGGTATATGCAAAAATCCTAATTGAAATGAGTGAGTTTGAAGTTGGAAGATGTTACGTGCAGACTTGCTTGTATCATGATTTATATTAAAAAAATTTATAGAAGTGAAATACATGTTCATATGAAATAAATGTATATATTTTATTTACGTTTCCTATAATAATGTATACAGATATAGTAGAATATATAATGTTTTAACTAAGTGAAATACTGCATTAGATGTGACAAATAAAAATATGGCTAACTGAGTATATTAGCGCCCATTGAGATTTGGAATCATTGGTCTCCTCTAAAAAAAAAACCTTTGAAAAGCTTTGGTATTTGATTTTGAAGGGTTGAAAAATAACTGATTTGGATGTTTTGTTATTTTTTGTTTATTTTGATTTTTTATCATTACTATATTTAGTCTCTCAAAATATTTAGAAGTAAGGTTTTAAAATCTTTTCATAAAATATAAGCGTGAAAGATATCCATGTATATGTTTGTGATCAATTAATTTATTCATATTCATTTTTGTCAATTTTTTAAGCTTCATTTTTTTCCTTTTTGTGATGGGAATAGTGAGTTTTCAGGATTTTTTTCTAGATCTTCTAGATATTTATATCCTAAAAAATAAGTAAAAAAAATTTTCAATTTTTTTTATTTCGTATTAACTTATCATATATCTATAATTATTCCTTTTTATCTTACTCATTCTCTTAAATTTTTAGTCCCCCCTGCTTTAATTCCTGGCTCCGCCCCTGGTTTGATCTGACCTGGTCTGCACTTTTACACCTTACATATTAGGAAAATATTATACTTAATGATTTTTATGATGCACATTGTTTAAAATATTTTGAAGTATATGCATATTTGTTTGATGAAGTTCATTTTTTTTAAAATGATATATACATGGATGAATTAATTAAATGTATATATTTTTATTTTTATTGTATATAATATATATAAATATATACACTCTGCTAGATGATTTCATATTTTTTATATATACATGATATATTCTATGTTACGTTCATACATAAATTGTCTTTGATGACATATGTTTGTATTGATTACACATTCAATCAGCTTCTCTTTCAATGAAAGCACAAAATTCAGTATGTTTGCAGACGTGACAACATACAAGTTTTCTCCTTACATTCCAAAAAAACTAGGGCTGCAACTCGGGCGGGTTAGTTCCAAACTACTCAATCCTAACCCGACCCAACCCAATTTTCAACCCGAATTGAATCAATCCGAACCCAACCCGACCCAATCCAATTACACGACCCCAACCCGATTTTCAACCCGAATTGGCCAACCCGAACCCGATTTGGTCAACCCAACCCATGTAAAAATCGGGTTCAACCCGTCGAGTTCGGGTTCAACCCTACCCAAGTTGCAGCCCTATAAAAAACAACACAACATAAGACTGTAAAAGAGAACCCTTTATGAACAGAGCCATGCATCTCAGCAGCGAAGAAGGGAACTCCAAAGGGCACCGATATTCTCACCACCCTATTTTTATTAAACACCACCTTTTATTTACAGTTTTGCCATTAATGCATAATTTCTCAAAATACATTAAGGGCACCAACCCCACTCATGTAGGTTCTGAAATAGATTAGACATATGAGGTGTCTACATAATTATATTTCTTAGACAATGTCTCTGTCGATGAAATGAGAAAAGAAACATGCAAGCTCTGGAATGAGTTAGACACATGGAGAGTCTACATAATTATATTTTTTAGACAATGTCCATGTCGATGAGAACAAAAAAAAATCATAGATTTTATAATGAGTTAGACACATGTGGTGTCTACAAAATTATATTTCCTATACAATATTCATGTCAATGGAAACAGAAAAGAAATCTATACGTTGATTTTGGAATGAATTAGACACATGAGATGTCTACATATTTATATTTCTTAGACAATGTCCATGTCGATGAAAACATAAGAAAAAACTTTAACTTTTTTAGCAAAACACATGACTTCAAATATGTGTGTTCCAATTTTTTTTTTGTGCGTTTGAAAAAATATTGAAAAAATATGATTTTCAATAAAGAGGTGGAGTTGAAATCATTCATCTCATCTATTTCCCACGGATCAAATCGGAGTTCAATACACCAAAAGCATCAAATATTCTCACATGTCCTAAAATGAAACAAAAAAAGAAGAATAAAAATAAATAAGTATCATATCCATCATATATACTCCATGACATTGGAATAGTTACACAACTGGACATATACAACTTAATGGTTTAAACTTAACATATACATTCTAGGTTTAAACTTTCAATATTTCATTTATTTGTTTTAGGCACTTAAACATATAATACACAAAAGCATTGAAACATTTATTCTAACATGAACCAACTAATTTTTGCTCTAGTTTAAATGTCAAAAAGTTGAAATATTTTTGTTGGTTGTTCTCCAACATGCAAGCCACATCCAGATTTAAGTGTTACTCAGCTTGCAAGAATGTTTGTTCTCACATAAATTGTTATTTAAAGCAAAAGAGATAAAATAGATGAAGTAAAACTATAAATATCAAATTAATAAACTACAATGAAAAACTATTAGCTTTTATGATGCAAAGCAATAAGTATATATAAGACTATCGGAAATACTCTCATTTTAAACCAAATTAGGCTAACAGCAAAGGGCAGAGATATTGCTACCACCTAGTTTATATATGTAAACCCTTCCCGTAGGTTGTGGAATTGGTTAAACACCCGGGATGACTACGTAATTATATTTTATAGACAATTTACTTGTCGATAGGAACAAAAAAAAATTCGTGGATTATGGAATGGGTTAGACGCTTAGGATGTCTATGTAATTATATTTCCTAAACAATATACTTGTTAATGGGAACAGTAAAAAAAAACATGTACGTTCTGAAATGGGTTAAACACATGGGGTGTCTACGCAATTATATCCCTTAGACATTGTCCCTGTCAATGGGAATAGAAAAAAAAGACCCGTAGCATTTAGAATTGATTAGACACATGAGGTGTCTATATAATTATATTTTCTAGACATTGTTCATGTCAATGGGAACAGGAAAAAAATTTATAAGTTTTAGAATGAGTTATTCTAATGTGTGTGACTACACCAATGTTAATAATTTCAAAAGGAATAAAAAAAAAACACAAAAATGATAATGACTTAATGTCAAAAGATCTGTTCTATTGGAGATCGACTTGACGTCGCGACAATGGGTTCATCTGCGTGGTTTCGGTGACAGGGAATCGATCAACAACAGCATCTTCTCCCACTTCATTAGGGCGTCCCCAAGAGAACACAAAGGGAGGGATGGAGGGAACCAAAACAAGATGGGATGAGAGAGATTGGGTTGTTTTCAACAAGTAGGTGGTGGATGTGGTGAATCATTTTAAGAGCATTTATAAGGTGGGGGATTTAGAGAAAACTAAAATAATGGGAGGTGATTTTAAGAGGGTGGTGCATAAAATAAAATAGATAGTGGCAATATCCCTACCCAACTCCAAAATCCAAATGGTGATCTGAATGACAGATGAACAGAGAAGATATAATAATTTATTATTAGACATCAAGAAAAAATAATACTTTTAGAAGAAAGAAATATCACATAAATGCCACTCAAGCCAAAATCATAATAATTTGTACAATAATAAATTAAAAATACCCCAAATTTTTTTAATTAAAAATCACCATTCTTGTACCCACATCATTAAATCTTGAAAGAAAAAAAACACATTTTAGAAAACTCTGTTTTTGCTCAATCAGAAAATCTTGAACACCCAAAACAATCACATACTCTAATTGTTGTTATCTGATCCAAGAAAAACAAAAAAAAAACCAAGATTCATGGCCAATAATATAAGATCACATAAAATACCCAAAAACTTAAATAAAAATACCATTCTTGATTAGATAAAAAAAAAACCCACATCATTAAATCTTGCAAAAAAAAACATTTATTGGAAAACTCTGTTTTTACTCAATCAAGAAAATCTTTAACACCCAAAACAATTTCACATACTCTAATTGTTCTCATCTAATCGAAGAAGAAAAAAAAAAAAAACCAATATTCATGGAGATCGAATGGAGAATAGTATAAGATCAACAAATATAACCTTGATTAACCCCATCAACAAGACGCTGGTGCTGCTGCTGCTGCTGATGTGTGGCTGCCGTCGCCTCCGCCAAATCCTGCTCCCGTTCATACCTCATCATCATCTCCCATATTTCTTGGCGTTGGTGCTCGCGCTCATCATCATCTCCTGTTGTTGTTGTTGTTGTTGGGTCATCGGCGGCTTAAACATCTGCGCTTCCATCATCTGTTGTTGTAGTTAGAGGTTTTTTTAAAATGTATCTTTATGTGTCTTGTAAGTTGGTTTTTCGTTTATAACTTTGAGTTGGGTTTTAGTCTCACATCGGTTAAAGAGGAAGAAGTTTGACACTATATAAAGTGAGGTGTTTAGCACCGTCAATGGACGTAATGTGGCGTTTTGTTGTTGCACTTGGCACGATGCGCTAGGAGTTGGAGGATGATGATCTATCTGGACCGTTCTTGTAACTGAATATCCAACGGTCCAGATTGGAGGTGGTTAAGTCTCATGGGATGCGCTTCCTCTTTTTCTTTAAAGTTTTCTTGTATTGGATTTCTACATAACCTAATACAGAGGTCTTGATTTATTTGGGTTCTTCTTCAGTATTCGATTCATCATCGTTGGTGCAAACGCTAGTGAAATAACACTTTGAGTTATTCTATAGATGAATTTGCAGCAACCCTTTGCACACTGTTTTGGAGACAAATATTGTTTTAAGGAGAGCGACTCTGTAACGCGACTCGAATTTCTATTGAAGTCTCAGTCATCTTCCCCAACAGTTGTTGCTGCTGATGTCTGACCGCCACCTCCGCCACCAAAATCCGCTCACGCTCGTCCCTCATCATCATCTCATGATGTCGTTGTTGGGTCATCTGCCGCCCAAATATTTGCGCCTCCAACATCTGCGTCGGCACCCCCATGCCCCATCATCATTTGATGTCGTTGTCCGGCTGTTTCCGCCGCCAATATCCGCTCATGCTCGTACCTCATCATCATCTCATGCTGTTGCTGTTGTTGGGTCATCTGCGGCTCAAACATTGGCACCGCCATCATCGGCAATGGCAGCGGCGGCAGAAGGCTTTGGTAACGGAGGCGCGCCTCGGCATCGAAGACGAGGGCGTCGGCGGCGTGATGGCGCTGCGAGACGTGGGTCTGGCGGAGGATCCTGGCGGCGTTGGCGGCGCCAAAGACGGGGTGCACCATGAGGAACCTCTCCGGCTGGTCCGCGGGGAAGTAGGGGTGGAGCACGCAGTCAACCGGGCATCTGAGACGAAAGAACGTGCCCGCCGCGCAGGGGTTTGAATGCCAAGGTGATGTCGCCATTTGCAAAATTAAGCCTAAACCGACGACGAACTTTGTTTCTTGCGATGAAACAGTGTTTTGAAGAGCTTTTTTAAATGGGGCGGGGATGGTGATCTGGTTGGGGGTCATGAAGAGTTTGAATTGGGTTTGGAAATCTTGATTTGTATATATTTTTTTATTGGCGACCCATGTTATGGCTTTGATCATATATATGATGACGGGTATTCTTTTTTGGTTTCTTGATATTAATTGAGGGTAATGTTAGATAGTTTAAATTTTTACAAATAGGATACATCACTTAATAAAGTATAGGTTTGTATGTCGCTTTATTTTAAATTGAATGAATTAATATTGTTTTCAAATACTATTACAAATGAAATTTTTTTGTGTAGTCTTTCTTATAGTTTTCTTTTACGTAGTTTTTAAAATTGTGCATATCCATATAATAAAAGTCTTCAATTTTATTAAGAAGTTTGATAAATACGTTTCATCTATATCATGTAAACATTCATGTGCTTCATTTTTAATTAAACATAATTTAAAAAATAAAGAGAGGTCTTATGGAGGACTCTCGGTCTCTCGCTCTTGTGTTTTATGTTTTTTTTCTCTATTCTCCTCTACTTTCATAGTTTGTAATTCGAAATCAGAAATGAAATCAGGTAGCAAATTTTTTTCTTTATTAAAAAAAATTGATTTTATAAATTGTTGGGGAACGGAACGCGGAAGCCGTCAATAAAATACGAAATCATACATAAGAACGGAACACAATCACATGAAGAACACAAAGATACGTGGTTCGGCCTGGGCTTACATCCACGGGGCGAAAAGCAGATAATGCACTATAATAGTTGAGATACAAAAAAGCCTTACAAACTCTCATTGAGTTACCCTCCTTTGAACCATCTCAAGCTCTCTCATATGGATCTCTACATTTTATGCCAAACAAGTTTTACCTGAAACCCTAGAGGATATTTATATGAATAAATAACTTCATCTCTAAGTAATCTCCTAACAAACAAATTTGTAATAAACAAATCTGTTTCCCTGATTTTAGGATATTCACTTTATATCTTAATTAAGATCTTAATTAATCTATCAATTAGGTGTTCACCCTAATTTGATTTCATCGTGTCATCCGATGTTGATACACCGAATCGAGACATAATTCCAACATAAATTTGTTTTTGGTACAAATCCTAATGGACTAAAATTCATTTACATAACAATGCAAAACTCAGATCATCAAGGGCACAAATTGTTTGAGAAATGGTAGTACATGTTATAACTGAGCAAAGCTATTACAATGGGCTGAAATGGAAATGGACGTGAGAAGGGAAAGACAGAAAACAAAAATGAACAAATTCCGACCGAGGAATAGCCGGGGCAGGGGAATAAAAGAGGTTGCCGCTGAATAAGGCTCCAAATTGATTGTTGACTAAAAGCCCACGACAGCTAGTTCATAAGATTGTGTACACATCATGACAGGATTCAAATTTTAGTTCTCCAAAGGGGAGGTGTCTACCTTTGGGGATTTGAAGGGCACGTGGCTGGCAGGCAAGCAGTTGAGAACGGTGGGAGATCGATCGGTGAAGGCAAAAGTGTCCCAGCTATTGGTGTCTATGATGGTTAGATCGATTTGGCTTAACCGCAATCAAGTTATTTTTAGGGGTCAAAGGCCGTATATGGAAAATATTTGGGAGCGAGTTAAAGGTATGATCCTAGATTGAGGGAATTTTTGTGTAGGGGTAAGGGGTATCAGTTTTCAGGCTGATAAACTTGTAATTCCTTAACGGTTTTAGTCCGCTAGCTGGTAGATATGGGCAGAGATCTCTTCTTCCTAATCCCCTATCCTTTTTTTTTATTTGTATTCTATTATCTTTATATCTTTCGTCTGCAATTCAGACATTGTACTGATCTATAGGCGAGGGACATGATTTTAACACTTTTTAATAAATTGCTTTAATATTAAATATTAAAGAAAGATAAAATATTAGACAAGAAACAAACCAAAAAATAAAACAGGCCAAATTGAAAAGGGAAAAAGGAAATCAGATTACATGTTTTACATTGCTTCACAATTATGGCCTATCAAAATAACCTTCAGTCCTTCACATAAACGAAAAATAATTTTGGAATAAATAAAGATCAGGCAAATGCCATTTCATTAAAAAAAATCAAAATCATATTATTTTATACACTAAAATGATGCTACAAAGCAACTCATCAGCAAAGAAGGAAACTTGGAATGGTGAAGTGACAGAAAAGATGAGACAGATTAACGGAGAAAATCTTTTCTATTGTTTTGTGATAAGATCTAATTGTAATATACGAGTGAAACAATCAAATTATCTAACTAATAGTAGACACTTGATCTAACTCGTTCCTCTAAAACAATGTTGAAGATATGAAGTCTCTTTTACAAGACCAGGTGAGGTCCAATGCAAATTAAACAATTTGACGGTCATGATTACGTTGGATAATCAAATTATCCAACTTACATTAGACTTCACTTGCCCTCATTTTTATACCTAACATATTAAGAAAATGTTATGCTTAGTCATTTCTATTATCATTTTAATGATGCACATTGTTTAAAATATTTTGAAGTATATATATATTTATTTGATGAAGTTCAAATTTTTATAAAAGATAATATATACATGAATAAATTAAATGTATATATTTTTATTTTTTTGTATATACAAAATATATATATTGTGTTAGACGTACAATTTCATACATTATATATATATATGTCGATAAGAATACTTGATTTCGTATGTATATTGTCTTTGATGACGTACGTTTGTAGTAGACTAGTAGTGTTGAACATCACTTTAATAAACCTAACAAATGAAAATAATTACTTTTTTTCTTAAAAAAACATTCAAAACAAATGTACCAGTTTATTACATATTCAATCAGCTTCTCTCTCAATATAAGCAGAAAATTCAATATTTTTGCAGACGACAGCATTCAAGTTTTCTCCTTACATTTCGAAAAACAACACAACCATATAAGATTGTAAAAGAGAACCCTTTATCAACATTTTCACATGCTTTATCAACATTTTCATCTTGGAAAAACATTTTAGAAAACTCTGTTTTTACTCAACCAAGAAAATCTTGAACACCCAAAACAATTTCACATAGTCTAATTGTTGTTATCTGATCCAATAAAAAAAAAAACAAGATTCATGACCAATAGTATAAGATCAAACAAATAAAACCTTGACTTACCCCATCAAGGAGACGCCGCCGGCGGTTGCTGTTGTGGCTCCAGCTGCACCACCTCCAACACCTCCCCTACCACCATCATCATCATCATCATCATCATCTGCTGTTGTTCGTGTTGGTCGTCATACCCCATCATCATCTCATGCTGCTGCTGCTGTTGTTGTTGTTGGATCATCTGCGCCTCCAACATCTGCGTCGGCTGTTGTTCCTTGTCATACCCCATCGGCACCGTCATCATCTGCGATGGGCGATGGCGGCATTGGATTGGGTGACGACAGAAGGCTTTGGTAGTAGGAGATCTCACTCATGATCGAGGAGATTTCGTGTTGGATTTGGTTATGGGTCTCGTTGAGGCAGGCTATGAGGGAGACCGAGCCATGGACGGGGTCACGGAGGCGCGCCTCGGCCTGGAAAACGAGGGTTTCGGCGGCGTGATGGCGCTGCGAGACGTGGATCTGCTGGAGGATCTTGGCAGCGTTGCTGGTGCCGAAGACGCAGTGCACCATCAAGAACCTCTCGTCCTGCTGGTCCGCCGGGAAGTAGGAACTGTATTCTTGCGATGATGAAACAGTACGTGTTGTCTTGAACTTGTTTGGGGTTTGGGTTTTGAAGAGCTTTTATAAATGGGGGCGGGGGGTGGTGATCTGGTTGGGGGTCATGAGGAGTTTGGGTTGGGCTTAGAAATATATATATATATTTATTGAAACAAGGTAGAACATAGCACTTTTATTAAAGAAAGTGAAAATACAAATCTGAATGTGTATACATCATTGATCGTCTGTAAATAAGAATTCTACGGACGTCACAAACCCTCTCCCCACTCCTCCCTAGTCAAAATATAGAAATCCTTAGATGATGTGCATAATTACATTTATGAAAAATGGATTTATTTAATTTAAAATGAAATTATATTTTTAATTAAATATTAACATTTTTCAATACATATTTCACATTAATGTGTATACATCATTAAAAGAATATCTAATTTTTTTTTAAAATAAAAACTTGTGTTATCTTCTGTAAAATGGATAAAGTGTAACACTTTTTTTATAACTGGTATTTCTTTTTAGAATTAAAGAACTTTACATCTCTATAAATATGAGTAATCTCATATTAATCCTTGTCAAAGTTAGGATAGACATATAAGTCCCTGAAAACTCACAAAAACTCAATTATCATCCTTAGACTACATTTTTATCCAAATTTGAAGGAATATTATCATAGTATTCCATTACCACTTATAAACTTTGTAATACTTATAAATAATCATAAAGACACATTAATATATGCAAAGACCAAATTACACATGTAAGACTTTTACGTTTCTTCATTCACATAAATGCACTATTTGGAGATGGTAAAAAATTTCATGGTAATTTAGTCATTTCATGGTATAGGTTAAGGTGAACTAAAGTCGGTTAGATTATGGTTAACTTTTGTTAACATAAAAGATATATATGGGTTTTTGTAAGTTTACAAGGATTTGTATGTCTGTCTCAACTTTAGCAATGACTTATATGAGATTATTCAGGTTTGCAAGGATATTAAAGTCTTTAACCCTTCTTTTTAATTTGAAAGGGGTCTTGATATTAATTAATGGACCTCGAAATTAAATTAATGGCTCGGGATTTAAGGATTCATTTTGGTGATCAGCCCGATTCACTAATATTAATTTTGAATAATGTTAGGTCCCGTTTGGTTCGTGTCATTTTTTGGTGGAATTAGTTTATAAGGAATCAGTTTACCAAGAATTATTTTATTAGGAATCTTGATTCTATCAGACTGTTTAGTTCACTAGTGGATTTTTCCAAAGAATCACTTTTAAGTATTTGGTTCATATATGGAAAATGATAAGAAATTTGATTTAAATGTCCAAAATAACCTTACTATTATATATATACTTATAAAATTTATTTATTTATTTATATCATAATCATAATAAAAAATTTATAAATATTTTTATAAATATTTAATGAATGTAAATAAATAAAATAACAAATTATGTAATTAAACATATAATAATAGTAATTTTTCTAAGTCAGTTGAATATTATGAACTCTCCTAAAAACTAAATAACCAATTTTATTCATTAGGATTTGAAAATATTGCTTTAGGCCTAAATCCACATCATACATCAAATATTATACTAATCATAATAATATCTAAACTCATCTACAAAAATAAAAATTAATTTTAAAAATATAAATTAATATCTAATACACAGTTAAGATTTTTCACATCACATATAAAAATTATAACATAATTTTTTAGTTAAATATATAAACCCATTATATGGGTGGTGGGAAAGAAAAGAAGAGGAGGTTATTTATTTTAGAAGGGATATACATTGTAATTTCATTAATTTGTAAATGGTATAATAGTAATCTAATTTAGGATTCCTAGTAGAATTTGATATTATCACCATAAATGGTGGGAATCTAATTTCACCATATTTTTCCACATGGATGAATTTTAATTCAAATAGGGCACACAATTACCATCAAGATTATCATCAACCAAACACTGAATTTTATACATTTTCCTGATAATCTCACATGGAATCAAATTCTATCCCAGAATGACACGAACCAACGGGGCCTTATTGATATTATTATTCTGTGTAGTCTCTCTTGTATAGTTTTCATATGATAAAGTCTTTAATTTTATTTAAAAAATTCATAAATACTTAATCATTTATACCATTTAAAAAGTCACTTTTTTCATTCAACGAAACACAATATAATATATGTCATTAATATGGTTTTATTTTATTTTTTGGTACAAATCTTTAATGGACTATAGTGTCAGATCAACATGGGCTGATCAGAAGTCCACCACAACTAGTTCATAAGATGATGAGTGCAGTTTCGTCAATCCCAATATCAGTCTTATATGCGTTGATAGACAATCACTAAAACATATTCTTACATTAATTAACAAGATATATGTTTAGGCCCTGTTTGGGTAGAGGGTTAGGGAAGGAATAGGTGGGAATAGGCAGGGAATAGGGAAAAAAAGGTGTTTGTGTGAGGGGAATAAGATGGTATTTGGATGTTGGAATAACAAATAATAAAGGGGTATAGTAATCCTTCATTTTCCATGGAATTAGCCTATTCCAACAACAATCATAAATGGGTCCCACTGTTTTTTTACTTTTTTCATTTTAAATCACCTGTCAATACCTCTTATACATCAATGGGGCTCACATGTCAAATCAACTTTTTACACTTTATTCACATTTTATTCTTCATCAACCAAACACATTCACTTTATTATTACGTTTCCCAATGAGAATAATTTAAAACACAACCAAACAGAAAATCACTTATTCTACTGATAAAGTCAACAATTCCTAGAATAGGTATAAACCCCAGAATACCTTATGTCTCTATCCAAACGGGTCCTTAGAGTATATGTTTTTTTTTATAGAAGTATATATCTCATTAAATAAATTGTAATATTTAAAAAAATTCAAAGCATGTGTAAATTTGAATTGAGGCTAAAAAAGAAATTATACATAACATTATCCTGGTACATAATTTTTTATCCAATCTTTTAGCCCCCGTTTGGGAAACGGGTTAAGGCGGAATAAATGTGGTATAAGGGTGATATAAGAATGAATAGGGAAAATGACTGTTTGTTTGCAAAGTATAACTTGGTATTAGTAAGCCAGTTTAAACAAGTATAAGAAAGTATAACAATTCTAAGTAACCCCTAGGATAAGTTATACTCACTTTATCTATTTTCATGGGCCTACATGTCAAATCAAATTTTTACACCTCATCACATCATATCACATATCAACACCTCTTATACATCAATGTGACACACACATCAAATCAACTTTTTACATCTTATTTATATTTTATTCTTTATTAACCAAACAACTCAACATTTATTCTTATGTTTTCCAATGAGAATTTAAAAAAAACAACCAAACAGAAAATATCTTATTCATGTAGAATTATTATACATGCTGGTATAGTTATCTATCTATAATAAATCAATTCTTCAATCCAAACGGAGCCTTAGGAATTAAACTTCAGTTCTCCAAAGGAGAGATGTCCAACTATCACTGGGTCAAGGGTAGGCATCGGCAACAGGTTGGGCCAGCCCAGCTTGGCCTGTTGAAACATGGCGCAGGCCCACGGCCTAAAAAAGAGGCCTAGGCCTACCCACGGGCCTGGGTTTGAACAGGCCTGTCGGGCCAGTCGGGGCTTTGAGCCCACCTGCAGGCTCAGATTTTAAAAATGTTATTTTTTTATTTTAAGTTATTTTATTTGTATATAAATGTTAAAATATACAAAATAAAAAATATAATGTTGAGAAAATATTTAAATCTATTGAATATAAAAAATAAATATAAAAAGGAATTAAATACTTAAAAAATCACGTACCTAACTAAATTGGCACCTACAAATATGTCAATAATTTGTATAATTCATCCACAATTCAAATAAAAATTACATAAACTCATGTGACTCATTCATTACATTGCCTGTGGGCGGGTCAGCCCAAACGGGCCTAGTTCGAACTGGTCTGTGGGCCAGGCTCGGGCCCCACAATCAGGCCCAGGCCCAGGCCCGGCCAGCCCTTAAAACGGGCCCAAGCTGGGTGGGCCGGGCTTCGGGACTCGATGGGACCCTTAGTCAAGGGCACGAGGGACATGATTTCAACACTTTTGAATTAACTGCTTTGATATTAAGTATTAAAGAAAAATTAAACTGCTTTAATGTTAGACAAGAAACAGACAAAAAAAAAATATGCAGGGCAAATTGAAAAGGAAAAAAGATTACGTATTTTTACATTGCTTCACTATCTATTATCGCCCACCAAAATAACCTTCACATAAAAGAAATATAATTTTGGAATAATAAAGATCAGACAAATGCCATTCATTCAAAATCATATTATTTTATACACTAAAAATGATGCTACATGCGACTCAGCAGCAAAGAAGGAAACCTGAAATGGTGAAGTGACAGAGAAAGATGAGACAGATGAACAGAGAAAATCTTTTGTAACGTCTCTCTTCCTTTTGAACCTGCAAAAAGAAGATCTAGATCAGCTAATAATATGAATAGAAAAAATTAAGTCATGAAAGGTTCATGTTTAATAGAGGCTAAAAAATTTATTGGCTTTATTGATACATTTTATAAACAAAAATTTTCGTCAAGTTTAAACTAAATTTGATCTGATATAGAAAAAATCACATGATTTATTAGACACATAATATTAAACATAAGGTAGTACAGAGTAGGCTTTATTTTTTTATGAAATCTCTCTCGTATTATAAAGTAAACGATAACATATTCGTTATTAAAAAAATCATAATAATAAAGAGTTGTATTTAAAATATGGGTTTTTAGTGATTGATCAATAAATTTAAAAAACATGCCACTCAAACCAAATTCATATCACTTGGGATACAAATCATTCTACACTGCAACTTCCTATAAAAAAAAATTCAAAAACTAAAAAAATTAAACTTTTAAATAAACAGTTATTTTTTCTGATGAGTATTATAAACCCCACAATACTTGATCAGATAACAATGATGGTTATCACAATAAAAGAATAATAAAAAATAATTAATCTTGAACACCAAAACAAAATAAAAATCAAACCAAGATTCATGGGAAGATTGAAAAGACAGACTGAAAAAACTAACCTTTGATCAACCCCCATCAAGGAGAAGCGGCTGCTGTTGCTCCAACCCTCTCCGGCGCGGCTGCGGCGGCGGCTGCTGTTGCTGTTCTTGCTCATGCACCATCATCTCCTGCTGTCCCGCCGTCATCTGCGCCGCCAACATCTCATGCAGCTGGCCCGCCGTCAACTGCGCCTCCAACAATGGCGGCGGTTGCTGTATCGGCGGCATCTGAGCGAGGTGGGTGTTGAGGGCCTCCTCGTGGAGGAGCTTTTGGACGTCGTTGCATGCGCCGTAGACTCTGTGAGCGCTGACGAACTTCCCGAGCTTCTCATCCCCCATCCCCATGCACGTGAGACGACCCAAGATCTCGCACGCCGTGCATGGTCGCTTGGACGACGACGACATTTCATGCAATCAAGTCTTGCGAAGGTCGATGGGGTTTCTTGGTTTGGGATTTCAAATGAGAACTGCTTTTGTTTTTTGTTTTTTTTAATTTGTTTGGTGTTTGAATCAATCAACGTTTTAAGTTTATCCAAGTAGGATTTGATATCAATCACTTGATAAAATGGAATTTAATTAAAAGTCTTTCACTTCATCAATTATGCAATTATTACTTTAATTTAAATTATACAATTGTAAGTCAGTCTAAAGCCCAAAACGATCCGGACCCGAATTTCTTGGGGTCTAGGCTTGGGATTTTATTAATTTTGGGCCCTGCCCAGTCCGGCCCAGTCTGGCCATGGCCACCTAGCAACCTTTTGGGCACGTTTGGATGCAGTGATTATTTGCACGTGTTTTTGTGCACATGTAAATTTTACATTGCACGTGCAGAGAAACTTTGTATATTGTTTGCACATGTTTGTCTGTTTTCATGTTGTGTTATCATTTACACACATGTTCGTGTTAATAGTTGTTTGTCTCACATATGTGAAACTGTTTATATATGTGTCAATTTATTATGTTAAAAGATAATAATATTATAAATAGATAAAATATTTTTTTTAAATGATTATCAAATATATTATTTTCTTAAAACCCAAAAAAAAATGAAAAATATATTATATATAAAAATTTTAAATTTAAATATTGCATATATTAGTTTTTTTAATTTATATATAAGTCAATGTGGTTAAAAAAAGTTCTAATATAATATAATATAAATAAAAATTAATTTGATTTCAACTAACAAATAATCCTACAAGGTTTTTTTTTATATTTTATAAACAACAATTTTGTTAGATAATATCTATGATAGTTAGTTAAGATTTCTTGATATATTTTAATATAATAACATTTATATTTTTATACCACATTAATATTTATAATCCACACAATTATATTATTGAAAGTTATATAAATTTATAAAATATAATTATCTATTTTAATTCTTAAGATAAGATTAGGAGATGAAATATTTGTTTTGGCTAATATGGATTTTAATAAATTTGTTAGAGGGTAAAAATGTAAAATTACTTTACATACATTTTAGAGGTGTGAAAATAAAATCCGTTACAAATGAAAACACATGGGTTAGTTGGGATTTTGTTTGCCCTATTTAATAGGGCAAATGAAAACCTTGGATTTTATTTGTTTCACTTTAAATATCATAACCAAACAATATATTATGTTTGACCATGTGCAATTGAAAACCCACCCCCATTTGCACAGTATCCAAACATGCCCTTTATGTTTAGGAGCATGTTCGCGAGCATCCGCATCAGCTGGACACGGGGGGTGACTGTGTTATTAGGAATAGTTGTTTCACGGCAGGGGCGGATCCAGGACAGTATTTCAGGGTGAGCTACATAGCATATATTAAATATTTATATGAAATTTTTTTTGTTCTTATATTTGATAGCTATATTAAATATTTATATAAAAAAATTTTGTTCTTATATTTGATGTAATTATTTATATACCAAATAATGTGATATTCAAAAGACATATATGTGAAGAAAAAAAAATGAAATGTATTGTAAGAATAAAAATGAGATATAAACTCATCTTACACGGTATATTAACAAATTTTATAATTTAAATAACCAAATATGTCATCATAAAAATAGGAAGAGTTGCCAGAAAAATAAGAAAAGTTGTTTTATGAATATAAATGTTTCTTTATTGTTCAATTGACATTAAATTAATTTTGAAGATAACATTTGAATTTTAAAATTTAGAATTATTAAAATTTATAACACAATTGTAAAATTGATTTTGAGCAAAAACTGAGTTTAAATCTGATTTTGTAAAAAGTTATCTATCCACAACTTCTGAAAAACTCATGTTTTATGCACTATTTCACAAAAATATGTCTGCAACTTTTGGCCCTATTTTTTTTTTTTTGTTTGAAAATGAGTTTGGAAAAGCTGCTTAAACCTGTTTCTAAACGGGCCGGAGTTCGATTTGATTTGTTAGGTTGAGATCCACTTGATACTATTTGATTTGTTATTAATTTATTAGATTTATCTAGCTTGTTAGAATATATTTTATGTATAAAATATAATTTATTTAATATAAAATATAAATATCATAATTTATATCATTAAATAATTTTAAAAAATACAAAATCTGGGCCAGGCTATAGCCCGGCCCAGTCAACTCATATGTCCGCCTCTGTTTCACGGAGTTGAAAAAAACATGAAAAACGAGCCGAAAACATAATATGACAACGATTTTTAGTGTGTTCGATGCATATCCGAAAATGGTGTTTGTTTGAGCGATAGCATCTGTCGGTTGTTGCATTAAATGCCAAACGTCCACCGCTACCCAACCTCGAAGACAAACGGATCCTAAAAAAAATGAGCATTGATAACTCAGTACATTGGTATTGGTGTATGGATTCCATAACAAAAATTAGTGAATAAAGGTTAAAAAATTAAATTTTCATTTTTTTTAAAAAAGTACTAATGTATTTTAATATATATTTACTCTTTATAACTATATATATTTTAATGAATGAGTGTGTAATTTTAAAAAATAAATGGTGAGGGCTATTCACACCGACACAAAAGGCTACACAAAATTAAAATGTGTGTGATATCTATAAACTACAACGGTTCATTACTAGTCCCCCAACCAGTAAACCGCCCATGAACCAGTCTAAATTGTGTTTCCACTTTTTTGTTTCTTCCGATGAATGCAGTCTTATGTACAGTACACACATATATTAATTTTTTTAAAATATAATATATATCGTATAATAAGATATATGTTTTGATAAAAATCATACATGGCTCAATTTCAAATTAAATGAATTTATTTTTAATATGTATAAAAAAATAATGAGATATATGACTCACTTAAAGAGATATATATATGGGTAGTGTTACACTCTTTTTTTTTACCATTTAAAATACAGACTTATATACTTTATTAGAAATTAAATGAAATATACTTCTCGTTAAATGATGTATAAAATACAGTCTTATATATTTTATTAAAAATTCAATGAAACATATATCTCATTATACCTTATTGAAAATAAATGAATTGAAATTTTGGATGACTAACTAAAAATATACGGGTGACTTGCCCTTGCAAGGTCCGATCCGATCGTGCACGGTGTGACATCCTCTTCCAGGCGAGCAAGCCTCGTGTGACATTCATTTTCATATCATTCCGTGAATGCCCTTCATTTTTTGGTTTTATTCTCTCCATTTTGAAAAGAAAACCAACACCCCCCCCCCTCTCTCGTTGGACAACCCCCCCCCCCCCCCCCTCTTCCTGTAGGGATCGCCGGCGGTCCGTCACCAAGGGAAACACCGCGGAGCACGTTCATCCTTCACGTGCGGTCGTGCGCTCTCGTGTGTGCGGCGACGATTGAAAGGAATCGATGCCTTGAAAGATCTGCTGAAAAAAATGGGGTCTCTCGGTTTAGACGGTACGTCGGACCCGAAATCTCAACCAGATACATATTTTTTTCTCCTCGTCTATCAGTCTATTCGGTCTGTGATTCATCGAATTGACGAGCATTTCAGTGTCTTCTATTTTGTTCTCTTAATCTGTTTGAGTTCTTGAACTTGTGATGATCGTAATTAAGTCTGATGAGTGAGTGTAACAAAATTGAATGAAGAAGTTTAAAAAATGGGTTGCGAACAAAGTTATTGAATCACACAGATATGCAGTGATGATCTTCTAGTAATGCAAACTTGAAAAACAATTTTATTTTCTGAATCTGTGAAAATGTACTTTAAAAAAAAGATGGGCTTGATTTGGTTTATGTGCAATGGTGTGCTGCACATATGGTAGATTTTGGAATGTTTTATTAAAGCCAAATATGCTTCCACATTTGCATCTTTTGACATATTAGTTGAATTGTATGTGGAAATTTTTTTGGGTTTGGCTCATTTTGTGCTCTGCTATGGCTTCTGCTGTCTTTCTACTTGCTGAACAGATGTGGCGATTAATGAAGTGCCTCAGAGTTTTATTAGCAGGCTATATAGTGGCATCTTGAATGACTATCCTTTTGTAGAGCCGTTGCCCGCTTTGAGAACAAATGAACCTGATTTGGTATGCATTTGTCAAGTGAATAAACATAAAACAACTTGAAAAGAAACATATTTTGGGCTTCAATTTGATTAGTTATCTTGCGGTACTCCTCTTCTTAGGTTCGGGATGTTTTGCGAATGCTACAAGGTTTCTCGGGATCTTTTTTTAGTTGGGATGAAAGTGCACGATGCTTCCATTTCAATGACGGTGTACATGTGCCTCACCTTTCGCCGGCAAGCCTTGCTCACATAGTAGACCGGTTTGTTCATGGTGCAACATGTTTGCAGCGAGCGGAACTTTTTGTGAAGAAGGTGCAGACCTCTCATGTGAGATCTCCTACCCTGAGGGCCTTTGCCTATTCAGTGTCACTATGGCTTGAGGTATTAATGTTTTTTTGTGACTTTTCACTTCATTGGAAGTTGTTGTGACGTGGTTTATTTATTCATTATTTACTTGTTTTTGGTAAAGAGACTACGAGATGTTGCATTAAATGTGGAAGAGAAGACGGCAGAATCTAGTGATGGGAGGATTACTACACTCTTGGAGTTGACGAATTGTTTGTCAAGGTTTGTCTTTGGCTTTCTATGTTTTCAAATTATAACTTTTGCCCTATGTAACACATCTGTAAGGCCTTATTACTGGTCATAAGCTTTCTCTATATGTCAATTCTGGTCATCCAAAGCTTTAAGCTTTTCTGTGGTAATTGTCATGGGACTGTGTAGACATTTTGCTTGTCTTTCAGAGCTTTTCGAATTCCCTCTCATCTGCATTTGAGTTTTCTCTCTCTCTATTCTCTTGGTAATCTTGCTGAGGACTGTAAAACCATGAACAAAAATGCTTTAGCCATAATATTCACTTAAAAATGGTTTAAACCTTCACTTCCCATCAGAAATTCATTATCACGTTTATTACTCATGATTTTGCAGTATTTGTGCTGGAGCTGAGTGTCTTGTCCAAGTGGTACAAGGAACAGTTCCTGGTGTTCATCTTGATCCCAAATCATCTACACCAGCTTCTGAGATTGCAGTTCATATTTTGGATCACCTTTACCTGAAATTAAATGATGTTTGTCCTGTGCAAGGTGGAGAGGTTGCAGACTAATTTTGTTTGCATTTTCCCCCTTTCTGTCTCCCCCCCTTCCCATTCCTGTTTTTTTTTCTTTTTCTATTGTGATCTAAATTCTAACTGAACCTGTTATTTACAGGAGGAAGCATATCATATGCTACTGTTCCTATTCATAGGAAGTTTACTACCATACATAGAGGGGCTTGATTCGTGGCTGTATGATGGAATTCTTGAGGATGCGCATGAGGAGGTTATATCCAATATTTAACATTATTGAATTGGTTAATGTACTTGATTGCATTTGTTATGCGAGAGTGTAGATAGTACATTGCTGTCTTTTTTATTTATTATTATTATTTACTTTTCTTAATGAAAATCTATTAGATTCTTTCATAGAAACTGTGAGAGAATCGACTATTCCTATACCGTTATTAGCAGTTGATACATTATTGATGACTTGAATTCTTTCTTAATACTCTTCTCTGTTTAAATTCCTTTTGCAGATGTTTTTTTATACCAACAAAGTGGTGGCTATTGATGAGGAAGCATTTTGGGAGAAGAGTTATCTTTTGAGTTCCTGGAGACATGCAAAGATAGGGTCTGAAGTTTCCCAAAGTACTAGTGACATGGTGAATAATAAAAGGGAAGAAAGAGAGAGGATTATTTATAGTTCCGCCAGAGGGAAAGACCAGAAAGATATGGATGCTGTGGTGTGTCCTGTATTTATGAAGGATATAGCCAGGGAGATTGTATCTGCAGGTAAATCGTTGCAGCTTGTTCGGCATGTTCGAAAAGAACTAGCATCATTATTTGACAGAGGTGATGACTATGAGAATTATGGTTCCCGAGCATTCAGAAAAAAATTCCCGTGGTTATCTGTCAGCTTTCAGTAAACATACTATGAGAGTCGAATCAAATGGCATGTATGCTAAAGATGAGAAGTCAGAATGTGATGACTTCAGAAATAGAAATGCTTCTCACATTCAACTATATAATAATGCTAAGTGCATTGTAGGATTGACCTTATCCGAAGTTTTTTGTATATCATTGGAGGGTTTGATAGCTGATGGAGATCATATTTTTGAATACTTTAGAAAGCAACATAATTTCACCCCTGATGTATACCAAATATGTAAATTTCACAACAAGAAGCAGGAGCTGGATGTAGAAAATCACGAGGCTTCCAATTTTACTGAGAAAAGTTGGTACAAATTGTTTGTTGATGCAGTGTTAGAAAAGAACAGAAAGGTCCAAAGAAAGCCAAATATAGAATGGGCGAAGAATGCTGTAGATTGCTCCAGTGATGCAGCAGAACCAAATAAAAAGTTGAATTGCGTCGCCCAAAAGCACAAAATGGGTATTGATGATGGTGAGGAAGAATTTTCCTTCGGTTCATCATTTCCTGAAAACCCAGTCATTGCTGTATGCAGGGATACCCTGGATATGAACAAGGCCTGTTGGTCTGAGTTAAATATATCTACAAATCTCTGTCTCCCCGCATTAAATGATGAGAACATGAGAGAAGCTATATTTGGTGAAAGAAATATTGATGGTGATGCTAGTTCAAGTATCATTGAGTTATCTAAAGAGCCACTCCCAAGACTCAGTGGGACAGACTATTCTTTAGGTTTTCAATTTGATGGAGTTCAGCGTCATTTTATGGAGGACAATGCAAACACACTAGCAACATTGTACCGCTTTCCCACTCTTCTTCCTTGTTTTCAGGTCCGACTAGATATCTGCTCCATCAGTTGTTTAGCTAACTTCTGTCCAAAATTTTGCTAACTTTGTCTTGATCTGGAGCAGGATGACCGTTCCATTTCAGAGTTTCTACCATTTCAGGGAAATAGTACACTTGCATCCAGAGTCCTCAAGTTGATTCAGAATACCAAATTGAAGACCACTCCATTTCCTGTGGTTGTTATACAGGAATGCCTAGTTGTTTATATTAAGCAACAGGTTTGTTTCTTGATCCATACCCATAACCTTTTTGTGTTTGGTACTCTTATATATTGTTGCTTTATGATTATGCATCCTAGGTGGATTATGTAGGGAGGATAATTTTGTCTAAGCTGATGAATGGTTGGAGACTGATGGATGAACTCAGCGTATTACGTGCTATTTACTTGTTAGGATCAGGTAATTTCTAGTTACATTAACTTTATGCTTTCTGTAGTTTAATAGCGTTGGATCATAGAATAAACGTGACACCTTTTGATCCGATTAATTAATACACGTCTTCAGGTGACTTGTTGCAGCACCTCTTGGTGATTGTATTTGATAAACTAGATAAGCAGGAGAAATGGGATGATGAGTTTGAACTAAATACCTTTTTGCAGGTGTGTCTGTGTTGAATTGTGCATATTGCAATGGATTTTGTGTTTTAGAGCCCCTATATTCTTGTTAAACTTTTTTTTGGGGTGTGGACAGGAATCTATTCGAAATTCAGCTGATGGTATGCTTCTAGGGTCCCCAGATTCTTTAGTTGTAACAATTGCAAAAAATGAGGCTTCTGATGAACATTCAACCAAGCAAGTCTCAGGCCCCCATGTAGTTCACAATCAACAGTTTGGCATTGATGCCCTTGATATGTTGAATTTCACATACAAAGTATGGATTTTATGATGACGTGAATTAATGATTTTGTTGCTCTGCTGTTTTCTCACAAGGGATGCTGGCTTGTCTTGTTATGGCAGGTTCCTTGGCCTCTTGAACTCATTGCAAACCTGGAGGCAGTGAAAAAGTATAATCAGGTATGGTTTCTATTCAAAATTTTAATCAACCGACTCATTGCCTAATTTCAGTGTAAGTTATTTATTTATTTGTTTTAAATGTCAGGTGATGAATTTCTTATTGAAAGTCAAGCGCGCAAAATGTGTACTTGATAAAGCTCGGCGTTGGATGTGGAAGGTCTCCCTGCTCTCATGCCCCTTAACATTTGGATATAGAATAAGCACTTTTATTTGTTTATTACATCTCTTTCACCTTCTTTTTCCTAAATATGGACCCAGTTGATGTTCCATATATTGACATGCCATCTTCTTTGTTTTGCCTTTCACTTCTATCTTTCATCTGCATACAAGTGCTCCTATGATTGGTGGTGGGAATAGTTGCTGTTAATTTAGCATTTGCATATTGTTCAAACGCCAAAATTTGGAAGAACACCTGATGTTATAGGAAGATATATATTCTTGAATATTTCCAATTATACATTAATTATTCTCTAACTCGAGTATTTATTCTCCTGATGCAAATGATATCCTCATCCCTTTTTTTTTTTGCTTTGCATAGTGTGGTTGTCATTTACATTGTTCTGTAACTTGCCCTTACTTTTCATTGTTTGATTTATGCATTAATCACACCATAATCTATGGTGTGTCAATGCTATGCTACCATATTTTTTGTGCGAGCTATTCCCAACTTCTAGTTGTTAGTTTCTAGAATCCTATTATTTATCAATACTTGTTAAGTTTATATTGTTTAATTGCTGAATTTCACATCAGAAACCATTTTGATTCAGTTGGTCTATTTTCCATCAATTTTTCATTTATTATTATTTATTTTATTATCATTATTATTTTACCTTCACAGGACAATGGCAGAATGACCATCAATCGCAAGCGTCATATTTTAGTGGAGCAAAAACTTCTTCACTTTGTTGATGCATTTCATCAATACATCATGGATAGGGTAAAAAACTCTTCCATTAATCACCGACGTCAAGTTCTTTGCAGATTATATTTCATTGACTTTGTTGAATAAAATTGTTATCTATACATTATATCCAATAGTCAACAGAATTATGGGTGACACATTTAAAGCAACAATTGGTCCCTCATGATCTTTATTTTGCATGGAATATTTAAACCTGAAAATTTATATTTCTAGGCATTTCATAGTGCATGGCTTGAGCTCTGCAAGGGAATGGAATCTGCAAGCTCTCTCGATGATGTCATTGACGTGCACGAGGCTTACCTGCTATCCATTCAACGACAGTGTTTCGTCTCTTCTGATAAGCTGGTAAAAGTGTTCTGATACAAACTATTGGTGCCAATGTTTTTCTAACACTGATCTTAGGCTGAATTTGGAAATGCATTTGAAAAGCTATTTTCAAAAACCGCTTCAAGTGAATAGTTGTTTTCAAACCATTTCCAAATGCCACCTTAGAAATAGTGCTCTGAGAGTCGTAATTGCTTCTGTGAATTGCAGTGGGCGATGATTGCGAGCCGAGTCAAGACCATTCTTGGACTGGCCCTTGATTTCCACTCCGTACTGCAGACTCTGTGCAGTGGTGGAGCAGCTCCTGCTATTAAATTGAGATGTGAAGCTGAGGTGGACCGGATCGAGAAACAATTCGATGACTGCTTAGCGTTTCTTCTCAGAGTACGTCCACACTTACTCTGCTTTTCATACTTGAATTACTATCAGTGAAATATAGAACTGAATCTGATCTCCTATGCCTGCAGGTGCTGTCCTTTAAGCTCAATGTGGGGCACTTTCCTCATCTAGCAGATCTGGTAACTAGAATAAACTACAATTACTTCTATATGTCAGATAGCGGAAACTTGTTGACAGTCCCCAGCTTCGAAACCACCACATCAAAACCGGCGAAGACATATTCGGCGAGGCCAGAATGAAAGTAGAATTGTTGGTCGGAATGCCTTCCCTTGTCATCCATCAAATGGGGTGTGTGTGTGTGTATAACTTGATGTTCTGATGCTTTTATGAGTGTGAATGAACCTCGTGTGATGATTGTTAACAAGTTTCTTGGATCACATGCATAGGTGTGGCCAAACTTGGGAATTCCCTGGGCCATCCCTACACATGCATGGCTAATTCTAGTTGGAAAAACTGAATGAAAACATTATTTTGTTGTTAATTATTGTAAGCTTGTTGGATAAATTAAATCATTAATACTTGTATCCGCTCTTAAATCTTTTTGGATACAGATATTAATATTCAAGTTATTTTTAGATTTCAAGTGTATTCAGATTTTTTTTTTTTAGATTTGGTTTGTATAAATATGAACGTTAGTTGGGGTTATTCATAGATAGGGCTGCAACGGGTCGGGTTGAACCTGAACCCGCAGGTTGAACCCGATTTTTATAATGGTTGGGTTGGTCAAATCGGGTTCGGGTTAGCCAATTCGGGTTGATTCACAAATCCGATCGGATTCGGGTTGGCTTCACTCACAACCCGACTCAACCCGAACCCGTAAACTAATAGTTAAAAAAAATTCATGATCGTTTATTCTTTAGCTTTTAATCTGGGCTGTTCAAATTTTAGCTAAACGTAACTAATTTTACGGGTTGGGTCAGATTAATTTATTTAATTTACACATCATGTTTAAAAATCGAGTTGGGTCGGGTTGATTTATTTAATTATGGGTTGAGTTCGGATTAGTCCAATCTGGGTTGGAAATCGGGTTGATTTATTTAATTACGGGTTGAGTTCGGGTTAGTCCAATCCGGATTGAAAATCGGGTTGGGTCGGGTTAGGGTTGAGTAGTTTGAAATTCGAGTTGGGTTTGGGTTAGTCCAATTCGAATTGAAAATCGGGTTGGGTCGGGTTAGGATTGAATAGTTTGAAATTCGAGTTGGGTTCGGGTTGGGCCAAACCCAACCCACCCAGGTGCATCCCTATTATATTCATAGACATATTGGGGTTGAGAGAGATTCTAAAAAAAAAAAAAAACTAATATATGTATTTCATTACATAATTACATGTCTTTAAAAAAAATCAAATTGTGCCGGTCCGCAAAAGTGACCCCGAAATGATCTAGCAATTCCTCAACAAAATCTAAACTATTCATGTTAATTTATACACCAAATAATGGATAACAACAATACGTCAGCGAATCATTCATAGTTCCTACCATTCTATACTTTGCTTTGCAAAATCTTATCTTCTCTATTATAAATGGGCACTATTAGTCATACAATACTACTACTACTACTAGAAGATGGAGGGGGAGAACAACAACAACAATAATAACAACAAGAAGCATTTCATACTAGTCCATGGCGCAGGCCACGGCGCCTGGTGCTGGTACAAGCTCTCCGCCCTGCTCGAGTCCCTCGGCCACCGCGTCACGGCCCTCGACCTCGCCGGCTGCGGCGTCCACCCCAAGAGGGTCGACGAGGTCCGCTCCCTCGACAACTACGTCTCCATTGATGGAGGCCATGGCCTCCCTCCCTCCGGACCACCGCGCGGGCCTCGTCGGCCACAGCTTCGGGGGGGATCGGCATCTCCCTCGCCATGGAGAGGTTCCCTGAGAAGGTGGCGGCGGGGGTTTACGTGACGGCCATCATGCCAAAGGCATGTGAGCCAGTGATCAATTCAATGGAGATAAGTTGGGACTGATTATCAGTGTTTTCAATGAGAGACTCACAATTTTATCTATTTAAAGCCACGTAAATGATTGCATGCATGCATGATGAGTTTTAATTTGTGTTGGTTGGATGTATTGAATGGGGCCGGATCCTCTACTGATATTTCTCTGCTTTGATCTTACTGTGTTTTTTCTTAATGCATGCCACGTCTCATGAAAAAAGATCAAATGGTTGAAATCAATTTATATTTTTTTATGGACCCATACATTAGGCATCGGCAACGGGCCGGCCCGGCCCGGCCCAAGCCCAAGCCCACGGGCTTTTTTGCAAACGGGCCCGGGCCGGGTCGGCCCGTCAGAAAAAATCCAGGCCCGTGGCCCGCCCATGGGCTTGGGCCTGAATGGGCTTTACGGGCCGGGCTCAATTACGGGCTTAAGGGAGGGCTACGGGCCTGTTTAAAATTAAAAAAAAAAAAATTGAAATGGGCGGGAGAGCTCCCGCCCATTAATTCAGGGGGCCCACCTTGGGCCCCCTTTTTTTTTGGTGGGGGACACTTGTCCTCCCATTAAATCATAAGGGGGCCCACCTTGAGCCCCCTTTTCCAATGGGGGGACACCTGTCCCCCCTTAATAATTAAGGGGGGACAAGTGTCCCCCATTTTCAAAAAAATGAAATGGGGGCAATTGCCCCCCATTTATTTTTCCCCCAACGGGCCCCACGGGCCGGGCCCGTTGGCGGGCTTACGGGCCAGCCCGAATGGGTCCATTTCGGGCTGGCCCGTGGGCCGGGCCGGGCTTCTAGAAGCAAGCCCGAGCCCGGCCCTCCCTCAGAACGGGCCGGGTTTTTGGGCCTTGGGCTTTTTGATGACCCTTACCATATATATAACACTCAAACCTTTTACATTTATTGCTGGGCCCCATAACAAACAAACAAACAACTTTTTTTTTATTCTTTCTTGTTTGCCGACCTGGGTAATAGGGTAACAGTAGCGATTCTCATGTAATTTTTGGTGATCAGGTTCTTTTGAAGAGGTGCTTTGATTATTTTTTTTTGTCAATTATTGCATTATGAATATTTATTTTAGCTTTACTTGTTTCATTTAATCCTCAAAAAGATGCAATGAACTTCAAAGATGATTTTTTAAATGATAATATTAGATATAGCCTCAAATGCAGTTTCTTTTTAAAAGGTTTCACACAACCTAAATTTTGAAACAAAAAAAATCAGTCAAGAATGTTTTAATTGAAATAACTGGATTACATCACATTTGTAGTACTTAATAAAATCAAACTAGTCTCCATAATAATCACCGGAACACAAAAACATAATATTTCAACAGAAATATAGATGAATACACTTTATAGAAAACATCACATTTTTTTTGGAAGATTCTTTGTCCACACATCTTCAACAACTGTGCTGTTTGAGGCTTGCGAGTCCTGATATGCGAAATTTGTATGTTGATGTGATGAGTTTTGTTGAAGTAATGACTAAAAACCAGTATGTTGAGGATCTCCATAAGACACCCACGGTGATGGATTAGACATGTCACTTCCCTATTGTTGTATCATCAAATATGTTAAGTGACTAATAAGATATTCATGGACATATAAGTAGACAAGTAAAAAAAAACTTACTGGATATGCATGATACATCAGTGGTGGAGGATATTGGCTATTGCCACCCATATAAAATGTGTGAGGAGATATTTGGACACCCTATACAAGATAAATGTGAGCCAAAATGAACAAATTGACTTATATGAAATTTAATTCAATATTAAATATAAATTAATATCACCTGAAAGGGCTGTGAGAGTGGTGGAGGATAGGGACTAAAACCACTTGTAGCACCAGTATGTATAGAAATATCAGTACTACTCTGTATCATTTCAAACCAAATAAATGAATATTACTGTAATTAAATAAGATGAGATTAGCTGAATTTTAAAAAAATGCTTTAAATTTTTTTTTACCTTTATTGATTGAGGATTGGATGTCTTCTTGTTCTTTGCTAATACTTTCTCTAAACTACTTTTTATTCTTCGTTTTCCTTGATGAGAGTCCTCTTTCTTCTTCAATCCCTTTGCTTGGATGACATTTGGATTGTCCTCACATGTAATTGAAACATTGATGTGGTTGTCCTTTTCATGCACCTCACCATCCATTTGCAAATTTAACATGCCTTCAACAATGTTGCTCAATTCATCAGCATGTTTCATAGAAAAATTAAATGTTTAATCACTTTCAGAGGCTCGGTTTGATATCTTGTTAAACTTGGAGTATAGGGACCTATATCGATAGGTCTATTGCAACTTAGGATCCACCTCAATGTTTTGTCCACGCATGTCTTGCACAATTTCAGGTCTTGCTTTTCTTGTCCATCTTTTTAGGATGTACTTGCTATCAATTTCCATGATATTTAATTTATCTCTTAAGACTTTAATAGCATGACTACACAAAATGCCTCTTATCTCGAACAACCTGCAACTGCATGAAATGTTACCGTCTCTCTTCTTCTTAACATGCCGCCCCTTAGACTCTTGGCCATATCTAGTAACTGTATAAACAATAATGTCATCATTCTCAAAAATCTCTGTTATGCATGAATCAAGAGACTTGACATATTGATCTTGGAATTTCTGTTTCACTTTGGGTAATTTCTGACACAGTGCATACTCTGCCTCCAACTCCTTATACCGATTATCATTGAGCACCCTCTCAAAATGCATAAAAAATTGCACAACATCATGGCTTGACTTTAGAAAATTTTTTAACTTCGCATTGAAGCTTTCACTAAGTTGGGTGCTCTTTATTCCCGTAGACCACGCTAACCTGACATAGCAATGAACCCATTTCTGCATTAAGCCAAACATCATGCTCAACCAATTATTATCATGCACATTGTATTCATCTAGCATATCATGCCAAGCAAATGTATGGAACAACCAAATAAATGAATCTTCTGTCTCATCGTACATCAAAGCAGCCCCAAAAACTACAGTTTCTCGATGATGATTAAAGCCAACAAACACACCGAATGATCGATTCTCTTTATTAATTTTGTAGGTGGTATCAAAACATACAACATCACCAAATTGACCGTAATCAATTATCATCCTAGGGTCAGCCCAAAATATATTTGTAATCTGTTCTTCACTATCTAATTGGAAGGAATAAGCAAATGATGGATTTTCTATTGTTTGACTTTGAAAATATTTCAACACACTTGCAGCTTCTCCATAAGCCAATTTTCTTTGTCTTTTCGATTGAAGAAAATTCTTTTGATCTTGTTTTGTAAAGCCAAGAGACTCCCTTCCACCAGCTTGCCTACCCATCAGCTCATATGCAGAACTAAGAGGAATTTCAGATTCTTTAGCCAATTCCACTTCAATGCCCTCTGAAGATGATATTTTTCGCTGGGATGACAACATATGAGCACATTCTTCTATTACAAGAGGGTGATTGTGCATTTCCACAAAATTATAAACCATATAATTATCATTCCTCCTATTCAATTTAATAGCCATTTGTGCATCACAACCTGTTCTTGTATCTGCTCTGGTATTCTTAGTCAAATGATCTCGCTTGTCACTACCTCGAAAACCCTCCTTACAACAAACAAATACTCTTGAAGTAATTTCATTTGTATGCTTATTCTTGTTATAAGTATGTCTTCTAATGCTAAATCCCATTCTCCTTCCATATTCATTATAAAAATCATATGCAGCGTGTTCGGAATCAAACACCATGTCATTTGTAGGTTTCCATGAATCATCCATTATCTGAAAAAACTAAGAAAATCTCAAATGACTTAAAAAAATTATGAGAATGATCTATTTCATCTCAAATACTAAATACAATAATAATAAATATCAAATCTCATACATAAAAATTACTACTAACATCATAGGAAGTAGAAATTATAGAAATTTGTTCACTAGATCATCACACAAACATTTTTTTTTTGTCTTAGGGTTTAAAATTTTGGAGAGAATAAGAATACCTTCAAATATCAGTTTATTCTTCAAACAGAACTCGAACAAGGCCGATGATAATTGTTGGATTTTGAAACGGCTTTCGTAATGCAAAAAGTGACAAAAAAAAAAATCAAATCACCTCTTCAAAAGAACCTGATCACCAAAAATCACATGGGAATCGCTACTGTTACCCCTGTTACCCAGGTCGGCAAACAAGAAAGAATAAAAAAAGTTGTTTGTTTGTTGTGGGGCCCAGCAATTAATGTAAAAGGTTTGAGTGTTGTATATATGGGTCCATAAAAAAAATGTAAATTGATTTCAACCGTTTGATCTTTTCCATGAGACGTGGCATGCATCAAGGAAAAGCACAGTAAGATCAAAGCAGAGAAATAACAGTAGAGGATCCGGATCCGGACCCGTATTGAATGGCAGTTTTTAAAGAGGGACCCGTTTGAGTCAATGTTGGACACCACTTTCAACTTCGGTGACGGCCGAGAAGGCCTTCCGACTTCAGTTCTATTGGGGCCGGAGTACCTCGCGAAGAAACTCCATCAATGTTGCTCTTCTGAGGTCAGAGAGAGTGATTCAGTAACGGATATTATTTTAAAAAAATGACTTTTTGGCACTTCAGATTTTTCTTATTTCGGAATCAATCCCCGCAATTTTCTTCTTAGCCTTTTTTTTTGGTCCTCACAAATTTACAAATTACAATCTTACTGCTAAACCTCTATGATTGCCTTTTCTTTTATTTACTCAAAACACCATGGTTTAAGTTAGGTATAAAACATAAAAAATCATAATTGTATATCTCTAATTAGTCTTACGAGAGAGTAATTCTGTTTTTTGAACCTATTACTAGATTTGATCAGAGCTAGAGAGGCCATTTAAATGAATTTGTGTCATTTTGATTTACTATTTAACTAAAAACAAATGCCAAGGAAGATCTGAATAATAAAGATGAAATATCTAATAAAAATCTTTTTAATGAAGATCTGAATAATAAAGGTGAAATATCTAATAAAAATCTTTTTAATAATAGCCAAATTTATGCAACTTTTAACAATTCTCACAAAAAAAAGAGGTTAAAGGGTAGCCTAGTAATTTTAAGTGATAGATTATTTTAACTATTTTAATAAAGGAGGTAAGAAATAGTATAGAGTAAAAATTAGATGATACAAGGGTTAAAGGTAGCCTAGTAATTTTAAGTGATAGATTATTAAATTAATTTTTAATAGAATAATTCAAAACAACCTATAAAGCTATTTGTGTTTTAAATTTTTTATAAAGCTAAAATTAATGACAATATATACTCCTATAAAATTTGTATGTCTCTTTATGCAAAATAAAATTTCATGTAAAATTGTATATAAAGACATGTAACAACACACTTTTTAAAATGTAGGAGTACTTATAAATAAATAAATAAAAATGTAGGAACCTAAAACTAAAAAAAACTTTCTTTCGCTTCCCGTTAAACAAAAGGATTTGAAGCTGGCGACTGCGTTGATACGTCCGACGGGGCTGTTCGCGGAAGACCTTACGAAGGAGGGGTTGCTGTCGGAGGAGAATTTCGGGTCGGTGAAGAGGGTGTTCGTCGTCTGCGGCCAAGACGATGTGGACCTCCAACGTTGGTCCATTCAGCACAACCCGCCCGACGAGGTCCTCGCCATCGACACCGCCGACCACATGGTCATGCTCTCCCAGCCTCGGAACCTGTGCGACTGCCTCCTCGAGATCGCCGACAAATATCATTGATTGTCATGTCCATGCATGCATGGCGGCAGTTGATTATTATTATTATTATTATTATTATTGGAATTCTGGATTTGGTGGGCAAAAATTGTTCTAAAAGATGTTAACATGAATGCTTTGATATACTGTAACGAAGTAACCGTTGAAAATAATTTCAGAAAATATGAAAAGTATTGAATATGAAAAGTATTGAATACTAAGGGGAGCATTGGGCAACACTTTAATAAAATGATTCTAATTTTAATTAAACAAAAAATTTAAAAGTGTTGTGAAACGTATTTTGAAAAACATGCTTAATTAATAAGTTACTTATAACTTTTTGTATAAAAAACTTATTTTTTAAAAAACACAAAAAATGTGCGTTTTAACTTTCTTTCATAAATCAAGTCTATGTAAACCACTTTCTTCAGAAATCAAGTCTATATAATCTTATTTTTTAAACGTGTTTTCAAACGGACCATAAACAGATAATAACTTTAAAGGGACGGACGGTTATATAAACCGTACCCCATTTTAATGCTCTCCCACCCTGTTTTCTAATCCACCCTACCTATCAACCACCACCGTTTTCCTCTCTGTCAACACCAGCAGCAGAAGCTTCAACGGGACATCCCCATTGGCCTCCGCAACTCCGCTGTCTTTGAAATCATTGTTTGTCTCCACCCATTCTTCCTCCTTAACGGGAGGGGACGAAGAGGGGCTAAATGAGTCCAAGATATCCCGATCGCCCGGCACTGGAGGCGGTGGCGTGTGGGCCTTCTCACGTCTCTGCAACCGTAGATGTCGTCGTGGGCGGGGCTGAACCGCAGTGCAAGTGGTGGAGGGAACGGAGAGAAGATTCGACGGGGCGGGTTCCTCCCCTACTTAAAAAAAAAAACATGATTCTCAATTTCTAAAGGGGTGAGTTGTGTAAATGAAGGAATGGGAAACACGGCCCCCTAATTTTGAAAATTAATAATATAAAATAACATAATTAATAAGAAATTAGAATCTACTGGTCGAGAGACATATAGATCCTGTATACATACAATAGAATTTTACGTACATAACATTTTTAGATATGACTCAAACTGCAAGATTTTGCTGACTAAGAGCAATCAAGTGAATTTTTTTAATTGAATCGTTGTATTGTTGATGTCCATGAATAAGACTAGATCAAAATTAATTATAAATAAAAAAATAAAATTAATGCATGGGATAGAATATGAGCCAAGACAAAATATTTTTAAAAAATTCCTACGCATTTCCGAGCATCAAATCTGGAAGGTTTTAGTGAAAAGAACAGTAATAATGACCATATTATTATTGAAGGGGGTGGTTATTTCAACCCCGTTCTATATTTACCCCACCCTATTTTTTTTCTCACCCAAACAATTTTTGACATGTTGCAACCCCACCACCTGCTATATATACACAATCTTATAAACTGCAACCCACGGCAACCATTTTAAAAAACCCTTCCTCTCTCTCTTTACTCTCCCTCTTGATCTCCTTCTCCATCCCCACGACGGGTGCCGACGACTCCCGCGGCGACGAATGGGGGACAATGAAGGTAGAGAAGTCTGTGGAGTTCTGCGGGTCGGTCACACTTCGGGAGGGAGGGTCCTCGTGGAGGATCTCAGGGGGTTTAGGGTTTCAGCCACGGAAGATGTTCATCATCGAACGACTCATTCGGTCAAGGGCTATTCAGGGAGGGATGTGATCAAGGTAAGGAGATTTGGGGTTTTGGTCATTGAAGATGGTCATAGAGAAGAAGCTATGAATTTTTTATTTTTTTATTTTTTTTAGAGTGATTGAATGTTTGTTGTTCTGGAGAAGAAAAAACGTTTTGTTTTAATCTAGTAAGTAATTGATGGAGATAAGTTTATTCGATTTGGTTTGTAGGGTTGGATTTGTTATTTTTTGTAACATTTGGATATGTAATGATTTGATGATTTTGGGACTCTAATTTTGAGATGGTTTGGATTGGGGAAATAATTTTTTCTATTTAATTTAGGGATTAGACTTTCACTTGGAAGGGATAATGGGTTAGAAAGGGGTAACGCATGTAAAATATGTTTTTATTAATATTTAAAGGGGTGGGGTGAACATGTGATGGGTTGGAGTAGAGGCCCCATTATTGAAACTGTCAAATAGGAAATAATAATGGCGTTACTATTCAAATAATAATTGTGATCCAAATTTAAATTCCAAACAACAACAAATGGAAAGAAAATTGAGCACTTTGGAATTTGTATCAATTTTTCAACATTTTCTAATGGTTGGAAAATTTTAAAGATGAGTTTCATCAGGGCACATGTTAATATATATATATTACTAATGTTTTAGGTAACCTAACAAGATATGTATCAATAAAATGAAAGTTTTTTAAAATAACAATAATACTCCTAACAGCTTCACCACTTTTTCCCTCTCCTCTCTCCTCTCCTACAAAAAATTTATCCGAAAACTTAAATATGTACATCCACGACCGCGTTCATTTTGTTTTTATCTCATATTTTATGTAGTTGTGATATTTGTTTTAGGGCAAAACTATTCCCACTACTTAAGTTATCATTTCCCACTACCCTAAATTACGAAAATGCCATTATTTTTTATTTTTTTTGTCACCCTTTCCCACTACCCAGTTCGACAGCGTCCAGTCGAAGTGTTCTTCACCGGGACGACAGATGTCTGTCGAACTGTCTGAATAAGTGTTGACAGAGGCCCAGTCGAAGTGTGTTCATTAGGACGACAGAGATCCGTCGATCTGTCTGAGCAAGTGTCGACACGGATGTGTCGAACCCTTCAAAAAAAAACCTTTCTTCTAAGAATCAATCACTTATACAATCATTTAAGTCCTTATGAAAAACAAAAAATGTTATTTAAGTTATTTAAGTCTTTTTGAAAATCATATATATATATATATATATATATATTTAAATATAAGAAACAAAAATATCAAACAAATAGTTATTTAGATCAAATAAACAGTAAACATTTCTTATAGACAAAAAACATTATTTTCTTTTCTAAACAAGTGGAGTCTTTTCTAAATAGACTCCATTTGTTTAGAAAAGAAAATAATGTTTTTTTCTATATGAAATGCCTACTGTTTATTTGGTTCAAATAACTCTTTGTTTGATATTTTTATTTTTTAGACTTAAATAAACATATATGTGAATGATTTTCAAAAAGACTTAAATAACTTAAATGACATTTTGTTTTTCATAAGAACTTAAATGATTGTATAAGTGATTGATTCTTAGAAGAAAGTTGTTGTTTGAAGGGTTCGACACATCCATGTCGACATTTGTTCAGACAGATCGACGGATCTCTGTCGTCCTAGTGAAACACACTTCGACTGAGCCTCGGTCGACACTTATTCAGACAGTTCGACAGACCTCTGTCGTCCCGGTGAAGAACACTTCGACTGGACACTGTCGAACTGGGTAGTGGGAAAGGGTGACCAAAAAAAAAAATGGCATTTTCGTAATTTAGGGTAGTGGGGAAATTAAGTTGGGTAGTGGGTCTATCGGTGCCCTTTGTTTTAATGTGGTTTATGTGAAGATTTTTTTGTGGGCTATATAAAATACTTTATTTCAATTCTTTATTTTATTTGATCTTTTGTTTTAAATATTTTAATTATTTAAACAGATAATAATACATGATGTTGATAAGCCTTAATAAGTTGTTTGATTTTTTATTTTTAAGTCCTCACGAACCATCATATTTAGTTATCGATCCCTCACTTCTTTGTATTTAGATTTTAGTCCCCAGATTTAAATGATAATGCTTTTTTAGTCCCTAATAGGGACCTATCTGTAGCTTATTTTATTTTCTTTGTAGTCCCTAATAGGGACTAAAAAGGAATTATCCTTTAAATCTGAGGACTAAAACGCAAATATGAAGAAGTGAGGGATCGATCACTAAATATGATAGTTCGTGGGGACTTAAAAATAAAAAACCCTAAGTTTTTTTAAGGACTCTTTTATTTTAGCATATACTGTGTTAATCCTTTTTTAATTAAAGAGAGATAATAAATTCTCTAAATTACTGTGAATATGGGATACAATGTTTAGTAAAGATTACATGCTAATTATTTACTACATCAAAAAGTGATGAAGTTATTAAGGGTGTTGTTGACATGTTAAAAAATCTGTGATCCATATCATAATTAGATTTATTGATTTATATAAAATGTTAATAATAAATATAGGTTAATAAATGTACTAAACAAAAACCATTAAGCCCCGTTTGGATACAGAATAACATTTATTATTGGGTATTTATTTATTCAAGCATAAGTGAGTATAAATAAGGATAAAATGATTTTGTGTTTGGTTGCGTTTTGAATTATTCTCGTTGTGAATCGTAAGAATAAATGTTTTGTTGTTTGGGTAAATGTGAATAAAGTATGGATAATGATTTATAAAAGATAAAAAAATAATGATAGTTGATTTGACAGGTGATGACAATTGATTTGACAGTGGACCCACTTATTCTTTGAGTGGAATAACATATGATAAATTTTATTCTAGGGATTGATTAGAATCCATATACCACTTTATACCAGTTTATTCTGACACACTTTATCTGGGTTTATCCGGGCTTTTCAAACATCCAAACGGAGGCTTAAATATATAGTTAGTTATATACTTTAGGGGAGTGGATTCGAACCCGCGACCTCCCTTTAAGGGAGGGTGCGTCTCAACCACCCCACTAGGGGGGCCTTGTGCGGTTAGTTAGTTAGTTATATACTCTGTGTAATGATACGTTTTGTTTGGTAAACTATACAACCTCGATGGAGATGTATCAGGGGTTACAAATGGAAACAAGATACAATCTGGGAGTTGATATACCAGTCTTTTTTGCATACTAGTTGTTGTGTATGTGCAAATGCACATAGACAAAATGTAATTTATGTAATATCAAAAAAATTAGTACAATAACATTTTCATAATATTGACTTTAAATGTAAGAAATTTAATGTTTATTATTTTTACTCAATCAAATGAGAAAAATAATGGTGTCGAACACGAAAAAAGACAATCATAGATTCATAGTATACAATGTTTTATACGTATTTTTCCTAATAAGAATAAAAAAATTTAAAAAGTTGACAAAAAATACAACAACCAAGAAAGCAAACCACCCTTATTAATTATAATGGTCCCATAAAAAATGATCTAAGCAAATGAAGCTAATGTTTATACATAATTAATCAATTCAAAATAATAAAAAAATCCTCAACTTTTAGTGAGAGATATTCAAACTTAATTAAAACGGTTTGTGTCATGTAAAAAATGAATCAATTTAGAGGATTACCGTTCGAGATAAAGGTAAATGTGAACCATAGAAAACTAAAAAAAGAAAAGAAATCTAAATAAATTATATGAAGGAAAAATATAAAAATATATTTAAAACATATATTTTTCACATTATCATGTAATTGAAAAATAATATTAATATAAAAAATATTTTTTATTTGAAAGTCATTTTAATTGTTTTCAAATATATATTAAATTTATTTTTTTAGGATAATAACAAATGATTGAGAACACACCAGAAAAATAAAAGCAAATATGGTAATAATCTGAATAATGCATGTAACAAAAAATTCTAAAGTAATTTTTTGTTAGAATAATATGAGACGATAAATTAGATATTATTTGAGAAAAAACTCAACACAAAAAAATAATTATATACTGATGGAACACAGTGCAATACATGACTGATAGTATCCTCCATATTTTTTAATCTATATATAGCAACATATATAGAGAATCGACCGTTTGATAAATATTACAATGACACACACGAAGTTTTATATATTAATATTGCATAATTATAATTGATTTTTTTATAGATTTCACATTCTTATTAATATTTTAAGATTATTTACTTTGTGGTGTTAGTTTTGTTATTTAATTTTTTCACAATTTATGTTTCACACTTCTGAAAAACTTGGTTTGATTCAATTTATTATTGTATAATAGCCATGTTGTGTTTGTCATAACTATTTATAATTTCCTATATGCAAATGTTTAGGATTTAGGTTTTAGGATTCAAAAGTTAAGGTTTTATTGATTGACATCACTGATTATATTGTACAATTTTTTTATATAAGATTTTGGTGTAACTTTTCACTTCAAAAACCATTTTATTATGAAGTACAAAACCCAAATGAAAATGACGCCTTTTTCTTTTTCTTTTATAAGGTCATAACATTGACAAATTGCATATAATATATTTTTTAGTTAAAAAATTTCATGTACTAAATTTAATGTTAAACAAGTTTATTTTAAAACACTAACACACAAAAAGGATAATAACAAATGGTTGAAAATATTCCACAAAAATAGAAGTAAATATGATAATGACAATCAAATTTACACAAATAAGAACTTTTTATAAAAAATTATTTTTGTTAGAGATAATTTAGGATATATTAGATATCATTTGATCTTGAAAAACACAACACAAAACGAATTTGATGGAATATACCACCACGGCCACCACACACAAAAATACAAGGCTTAAAGTATCTCTATTTTTTAAATCAATGTATAACAACACAAAGATTTAAGAATCCAAATAATCCTTTTTATATATATGAACCAAATATTGCATACCTATAATTGATATTCATAATTTTCACATTTTCATAATTTATTTTAGCATTACTTATTTTATAGTGCTATTTTTTCATTTAATTTTTTCAAATTGTGTATTCACACTTCTAGAAACACATGGTTTGATTCAATTTATTTTTTATTTTCTTAACAATACACATATTGTCCTCTTGATAAATATTTATACACATGTTCCTTTTGATAAATATTTATACATGATATAGTAGGATGCAGTGACCTTCTCATCACTTTCTTTTTTCTCCGAATTTTTTTTTTTGTACAAGTGAAAAAATGACCCAATTGCTATGTTAGATGAATTTTGTCTGTGTCATGGCGCTTTATAGTAAAGATAAATAGCATAGAAATATTTATAATATTTATCACTGTGTTATTTTCCCTTGGGCATATATTTAGGTTTAGGGATTTAGTGGATTGACATAAATCATAGTTATGTTAAAAATTAAAATATTTTATCGTAATGTATCATTTTAAACTAAATTTGTTACTGAATTACATACAAAGGAAAAAAATAAAAAAATAAAATGTGCTTGAAATAAAACTTACTAAAATAGAATTAAAACAATGAACCATAGAAATAGAAAAAATAGAAATTGAGTGAAGCCACACTCACAATTTTTGGATTTGTTGTTCATTGGGTTGGACCACTACCTCGCCTTAAAAGTTGTGATAGAAGAAAAAGTTGTGATGAGTGTTTATTAAAAATCCTACATGAAAAAAATTTAAAATGTTCAAAAAAAATTGTATATCTTATAAATGAATCATGTAGATAATATGATGACTAATGGATTGTGAAAGAACTGATAAATCATATATATCACAATTGAAGATGGTAAACAAGAAAAATAGAGAGATTATGAAAAAACTAATTGCTAGGACAACAATGAAAAGATAAAATGATTAGTATTATGTAATTCACAAAGGAACAAAGTATCAATTGAATGCATTGCAATTATATACATTCAATTTTCTTTTTTATGATGAATGGGAGAAGAGGAAAGTCAAACATTTGATAGGAAATTGAGAAATTTAATGTTATATGACTTTATTCATTTTTCTTTCTTCATTATGTAGTGGTGAATGCACATATTAATTTAATCAATTTTAAAATCAAATAAATGTATATGTTGGAATAATAATTACTCGGTGTGATGAATATTATTTTTCATTATAAAACTTAATGAGTCTTTGCTTGTCATCGAACAACGATTTCATCACTACAAAGACCCATTAACATTGTTTGACAATTGAAAACTAATAATTGTGACTATTTTAAAGGTTAGATTTATTATTAAAATCAATTTTTTCATATGTATGGATGAATTTGATAAAAAAAATTAAAAAAAAACACTAAAAAGTTTTTATTAGAAATATGGTTATTAACGATGAGCGTCCAAGAGCCAAGTTATGTAACAGATGAAATTTCCCCCCTTAGCATTACATAATATTTATTTATTAAAATGTAGTAAATGAATATTAGATGAGATTGTTTTTTATTCAAAATTCTTTTCTACTATGAATTTTAATTTATATTAATCTTTTTAGCTTTTAACAATATACTTATGAAGAAATGTAATCCTGAACCACTTAACGTGAATACATGATTTTTTCAATTGTCACATCATATCAGAGTCCAAATTTTTTATTCATCAGAGCATAGTCTAGTTCATGATTAAAGTATGTTGTTATTTTTATGGTGTGTATGCTGTGATGAAAGGGATAATTCATTTTTATTTTATATATATATATTCTTTTTATAAATAGAAGACTATATTAGCTTTAAGGATATATGTTCATTTAGGATGACCATTTTTATAAAGTTAAATTAAATTGAACTTGGTCAGGTTGTTTGTTATTGAATTTCCATTTTTATAAAAAACTAATTTTAAAATAAATATATAAATAAATTTGAGTATAATTACATCGAAACTAAAATCCTAATAAACTCATAGAAAAAATTTAAATCACCCAAATAAAAATCCTACTCTTAAATATATATTAGGCGCAAAATTTTCTTATCTTGTTCTTTTCTGGGATAGCTCATTGTGTAATTTTTAGATTTTCTTGTTTTGCCTATAACTAAAAAAAGGATTAAAAACAAGATGTGAGGTAAACAATCATTTCAGAGAGTATAATTTATAAAAAGTTATAAAAGAATAAATGAGGATATTGGATTAACTTTTATTCATTTTATTTTTGGGTTGAATTTTTAACACACGTGGATACATGTTATCATGCCTCTTCAATTCACACCTTGCATTAATTATCATATGCCTTTAATATCTCATATACTCAATTTTGATTATTGCTCACCAAGAGTTTGTGAAGATTTTCATGAATTTTAATTGCCTTTAAATGAGGGAATTAAATAAATGGATTGATTATTGATTGATTTTAATTACTCTTTAAATGAGTGCCATTTGAATGAGTAAATTTATCTATAGATTATTTTGAAAGTTTGTAAAAAAATAGAAAATTAAAATAATTAATATTTGTTCAAATGACAATCCAAGACTACAACGAGATAAGTAATATTTGTTCAAATGAAAGTAAGCAACCAGATAAGTAGCGAACGATAATATACTACAATAAGAATATAGGAAGATAAAGTCATAAGTAATTGAACGTAGAATAAATATGACAAGTAAATAAAAATATCTTATTTATTCTTTTTATAATGTTTACAAACCGTTAAGTACAAGACATCCCAATATAGAAAAAAATTCAAAAAATTGAAATTTAACAAAGATTTAAAAATGAAATCAAACATTTCAATCCATATATCTTTAAGTCTTTAATGTGCAATATATAACATAAGGAAAAGCTTGTTTTCTGGATCAACATACATAAGGAACATAATTAATTAAAAAAAACAATCTATCTCTCTTTGAGTCTTAATTTATATACATAAATGAAAGAAACAGAATTACCAAATGAAATTTTTTCATAAACACATAAATAAATGTTTACTAAATTTCATAAACATTAGATACGCATTTCTATATTCAATAAATGAAATTTATTGGAGGCATTATTACCAAATCAAACATTTGCATACGTTTTATTTTTTCTTGAATCCATGCACGTAGAATGTAAATGTGCATGAAACAATTGCTTGTGTTAAAAAATAAAAACTCTCAATTATATATTGAATGTGATGTTTAAATGACAGGCAATTGTGTTATTGCTACATCTATCCATTCATCCTCTGACAACGGAAAATTATTTAATATTAATTTGAGAGTTCTAACCAATTCCATGTTAATTAAATGGTTAGTGTGCATCCAATATATAAGTGTTTATATAATGCCTTTATGCATTTAAATATTTGGTTCTTAAAATGTTTAAATAATTATGAGTATGTTATTATATTTTCTATATATTTATATGTTTTTTTTATTTTAGTCATTTCAATCAAATCAATGTATCGATTATTAATTATTATTCTTGTTCTTTCCATTTGAAATTATTATTTCTAACAATCTTTGGCCTTTTCAATCTCAAAAAAAAATCCAAAAATCCAAACAATGAAAAACACCCACATCCAACAAATACATATAGAAAATTTTAATTTTAAAAAGTAAAAAATTCTGAATTAAAGTGAAACTGAACAATACATACAATTTTTAAAAAGTATCAAATATTAATGTAATATTGATTATAGAATTAAAATATATATTATGATTGTACATATATATATGTAAAATAAATTGTAAATAAATCAAATTTTAATGATTAATATTCATATTTTAAATACATTGAAATTCAACTTCAAAGAAATTCGACTTCAAATTACAATGATATTTTAATGATATGAATACAATGATATGAATAGAATGATATAAATACAACCCTTACATAGTAGATGGTGAAGACTAAGAAATTCAACTTTAAAGTATTACAATGATATGAATAAATTATAGATGACATTACAATGATATGAATGAATTCTCATAAGATTGAATAGAATTGAAGGGGTAAATTAGTAAAATGGTTGTCATTAAATAAAGAGGTGTAATGATGAAATGAATTGTGATGGGATTAAATTGATTGATAGGGATAAATTGGTCATTTGGCTGTTTTTTGTGTTAAGAGACTTTTATATAGTAATAATATAGATGAAAAACAATACACGATGTATTGTATTAATATATATTTCATTATTAAAAAACATAAAAATATATATTAAAAAAATAATCAAAACGTTTAGGGCCGGTGGGTTGGGCCGGGTTGATGAGTTCCCAAAATCCATGGTTTTATTATGCCAAACGACAGTGAGTAGTATAGATCCTGAAAGAGTCCAAACTCGGGTTGACAAAAAACGTCTCTCTGTGTGTGTTGCCGAAGATGGAGAAGATCGAAAATAGTGCAGTTGAGTCCGAATCGAAAGAGGAATCCATGAAAGAGGGCTCCATCGGGGGCTTCGAGTCCCTCGATCGTCTCCTCAGGTCCTCATTGAAGCCCGAGGTCTTCCAGGCACGTATCACTACTCTCTCTCTCTCTCTCTCTCTCTCTCTCTCTCTCTCATCTTCTTCAATGGTGTCGCCTCTCAATTTCGTCATACTTAGGGTTTCTCGTTGTTCTGTAACTCTTTGAATCAGGAAGTCAGTCGGTTGATTCTAGGTCTGAATTGTGGGGGACTGGTTGAACGTCTCGCGTTGCCGGACCTTTCTCTGAATCTTTCTTCACAACACGATTTCGATCTTCAGGTGAGATTTTCGATTTTCTCTTCTATTCGTTTCATGGTTTCTGTGCTTTTTGCTCTTTTTTTTTAAAAAAAATCTCTCTCTCTTGTTGGGTCTGTATGGTTCCTTTTTGTTCTGGATTTGGTGGGTTTTTGTATATAAAAAAGAGGGTTTTAACCTCCACAGATGACAATGAAAACAAACTGTTGTTCTGGTATTAAAAATAGATTGTTTTGTGCTTTGATTCTGATCTATTGGGTACTATATTCTTCCTCCTTTTAAACTCGAGCAGTGGTGCATAAGGGGTTTCTTTGAGGGCTTCCTCCTTGTTGCACCTTGTGCGTTGATTGAATCACGGGTAACAAGTGTCCCGGGAAGGTTTGGGACAAATAGATGTTTCAAGGACAGCTTCATATGAGCACTCTTTCTGTTCTGATTTATCATTGATGGAATTGTTTGAATTTGAACGTAGGTGGTTTTTTTTCTTCTGATTTCAGACTTTGTTTTCTTAATATGGTATTGAAATTGAGCCTGACTGGATTTTGTTCTTTTTATTTAATGCGTTATTATGTGAAATAGCCTGATTGTCGTAACTGTTATTTCTTGATTTGGGTTGTATATCTGAAATTTGTTATCTATTTTGCTTAACCTCAGTGGAGCTATTGAATTTTTCTCGGTTTTGTGTTTAGTATTGGATAGCTGCAAAAATGTGAACATTGTTTAACTATTGTCATAGACGAGTATAATATTGTCCTTTTTTCTTTTTCTTTTTTTTGGTAAAGAGGCCCACAAGGCTATTACATAACAGGGGCGCAAAACCCATAACCAACACATATTTCACATCCCATCATGGGATGGAAGCAGCACTCAAACCCTAGACCTCCCACTAAAGGAAGAGTGCATCTACCACCTCGCTAGGCGAGGGTTTGGCATAATTTCTGATTTCTGTTTATGAAAAGTGAAGGGGGGGGGGGGTAAAATTTGGAGAAGTTTGCATGAATCCATGAAAAAGATGGTTTTTTGGTACAGAGTTAGACATGTTTATCAAACAATCAAGATGCCAATTCTGTCTGCAAATATACGTTGGGTGTTTTATAAATTGCAATGTTCTTGCAGGCTTTTTGTTTCCATGCAGAGAAAGAGCAATTGAGACCGCCCAGGGTGGTTCGGGTTGGAGTTATCCAGAACCACATTGCAATTCCGACAACTTCACCATTTATGGAACAGAAGATGGCTATCATGCAAAAAGTGAAACCCATGATTGATGCAGCTGGAGCTTCAGGCGTCAACATCTTATGCTTACAGGTGATATTCTACAGAATAGGTTTGGAATCCTTGTCGTGTATCAATCTAATGTAGCAGTATAGCATGTTATAATGAGTGACAGCAATATTGACTTGGCTCAGCCAGACCTCTTTGCCATCCTGTTCTAATCTAGCCTGGCAATGAGGAGTGGAAGGGAGTGAATAAACAGAAACTAATATGGAGGTTATGTGGAATAAGACATCCATGGTATTTTCATCGGAATATTTATCATTCATGGTGTATCTAGGAGGCATGGACGATGCCGTTTGCATTTTGCACACGAGAGAAGAGATGGTGTGAATTTGCAGAGCCCATCGATGGTGAATCGACTCAATTTCTTCAGGAATTTGCACGGAAATATAATATGGTTATAATCAGCCCTATTCTAGAGAGGGATATGAACCACGGAGAAACCATATGGAACACTGCTGTTGTCATTGGTAACCATGGTAACATAATTGGCATCCATAGGAAGGTAAACTAACAGCCACCACTGTTAATTTTCCACTTTTTGCATCATTCGACTTTCAGTTTATATTCAACCCTGCTATTGCTTCTTATCAGAACCACATACCTAGAGTTGGAGATTTTAATGAGAGCACGTATTATATGGAAGGAAACACTGGTCACCCAGTGTTTGAGACTGTCTTTGGGAAGATTGCAATAAATATCTGTTACGGGAGACACCATCCTCTCAATTGGTTGGCATTCGGTCTCAATGGGGCTGAAATCGTCTTCAACCCGTCCGCCACAGTTGGAGCACTCAGTGAACCAATGTGGCCTATCGAGGTATAACATCTCAACAACCGTACGCAAATTTAAGTGGGTAAATAAATTTGAACTATTTTTTATTCCTTTATTTTTTCAGGTCCCTGGAACTTTTTAGCCTATGAAAACACCCCCCAAGTTTGTCTCTGACCTAATATTGTCACTATTTTCGTTTGGATAATATTACATCCAGCCTCAATTCCAGTTTACATGTGTTTTGAATTTGTTAAAAAGATATATCTCATCTAATAAAGTACATGCTTTTATAAAAAATGAAGTATATACTCCAATAATTGCATTGATACATTTATAGAAAATGTAAAAAAATTATTTCGAAGCATATGCCTTGTTAACGTGAGCATATGCATCGTTAATTTTCTATCGACGCATATAGGGTTGGAATTGAGGCTGGAAACGGATCTGGGTGTAATAGTGCCCTTTTCATTTTTTTCTCACAAATTCCCTTTCTTTAGGTTTTCCAAAAATTCCCTTTTTGTAAATTGTTATGCATACCCTGTTAAACAAACCACCTTTCGGGATGCATACATGTACAGTGTTAAGTATTCCCCTTTTGTAAAAAAACACTGAATTTGGTCGTAAGGGCCTGGAAAAAATTGCAACTGCTAATTTTAGGTTGTTTTCATATATTAAAAAGCCGAGTACCCCCCAAAAAAATGCTTGGAATTAAATTTCCCAATCTAAGTAGATTGAATATTTGCCAGTCTCTGTCTCATGGAAATCCTTGAATTGCAGGCACGAAATGCTGCAATTGCAAATAGTTACTTTGTCGCATCAATAAACCGTGTTGGAACGGAAGTCTTCCCGAATCCATTCACCTCAGGCGATGGTAAACCGCAGCACTCGGATTTTGGGCATTTCTACGGCTCGAGCTACATCTCTGCGCCAGACTCATCATGCACGCCCTCCCTCTCGCGTCACAGGGATGGACTGTTGGTCTCAGATATGGATCTCAACTTGTGCAGGCAGTTGAAAGACAAGTGGGGTTTCCGAATGACTGCCCGATACGACATGTATTCCGATCTGCTCTCTCGGTACTCGAATGCGGAGTTTACGCCGCAGGTCACTGTGGATCCCCTGCTGCAGAAAAATCCTAAGCATTATTGCATGTAAGGTATGGCTCTGTGTTGCTCTTTTTAGTGTAAGATTTCAATGTGATTATGTGCATATGAATTATATGTTTCAGTGAATAATCATGTCACATGGGTTTCCAAATTGGCCGACCCTTGTCTGACCCCTGAATGTGCATGGGTATTCTTCTGAGGGACACAATTATCATCATTGCAGAATAAGCATCCTTGCTTGTTTTTCTCTCCTATAATGTAAGATGATTGAACATTCTTTAGGATAGGTGCGCTGTGGCTTCCTTGATAGGTGATTCTGGCATTCAAAGTGCAAACTCAGGCAGGCATATGATCCCCATACCATACAGAATGCAAAGAGAATACATAAAATAGTTGGATTTATTTTAGTCACGTTGTTGAAAGTTCAACGTTGGAATAAACTTGACATTCCAGATTTAAAAAGTTTACGAAGAATCTATAAAAAAAACACACACACATTGCCCATCTGCCAAAGAAAAGGATAACAATAAACTTTGACATTCCAGGTTTGAAAAAAGATATATTAGCTAAGTGTATATTTAAAAAAATGAATTGAAATGCACGTGAACTGCAAATACCGGGTATGGGGTTGCAAAGGAACATTTAGGGCATGTTTGGATACTGTGCGAATGGGGGTGGGTTTTCAATTGCACATGGTCAAACATAATATTTTGTTTGGTTATGATATTTAAAGTGTAACAAATAAAATCCAGGGTTTTCATTTGCCCCAATAAATGGGGCAAACAAAATCCCAATCAACCATGTGTTTTCATTTTTAACAGATTTTATTTTCACACCTCTCAAGTGTATAATATTATTATCTTTTACATAATAAATTGACACATATACAAACAGTTTTACATATATGAGACAAACAACTACTAATAAAAACATGTGTATAAATGATAGCACAACATGAAAACAGACAAACATGTGTAAACAGTGTACAAAGTTTTCCTGCACGTGCAATGTAAAATTTGCATGTGCAGAAAATCACTGCATTCAAACGTGTCCTTAAGAAAAATGAATTGAAATGTATCTGCTACCCATACGGATTTTATTTTTAAAATCATGTGCTCTTTCATTAAAATACATGTAATTATATAAAATGAAATACATATTGAAATGCATTAGTGTCTTTTTTTTCACTTTTAAAAAGTGATAAAAGTTTTTGCATCATACACGAGATAGATTATACACTGGATACTGGCAGTGGCGGAGCCAAGCGGCTATTAATGGTTAATAATTGAATGGGTCTTTTGCATATTTACCCCTTCAAAATCTTATATTGTCAAATACCCCCCTTTAAGTTCTATTCTCAGCGATGCATGCCCTTTTGAGAGGTATTTTTACACTATATAAATTTTTAAAATTTTACAAGAATACCCTTCAAAAGAGTATTGAAAAATGTTACGTGCAGTCCTGTTTGCATCTTGTTTAGCATGTATACATTTGATTTTTTTGAAGTATATAATTATATAGTAGAGTATATTAATATTTTATGAAAATGAAGTACAAGCTTACATGAAATGAATACATATATTTTATTTACATTTTCAATAATAGTGTATATGAATATAGTACAATATACTGACTTAATCAATTTTATATATTGCATTTGACATGGTAAATGAAAATAAGGCTGCAAAATGAATTGAGTGTATTAGCTCTCCCATTGAGATTTGGAATCATGGGACTTCTTTTAAAAAACATTGTGAAAAGATTTGTTTGCACAAGAATATTTGTATTTGATATTGAAGGGTTAAAAAAATAATTGATTTGGATGTTCTAGTTATTTTTTTGTTTATTTTGATTTTTCATGATTCCTATATCAAGTCTCTTAAATATTTAGATGTTAGGTTTTAAAATCTCGTTCTAAATATATAAGCTTGAAGGATATCGTTGTATGTTTTTATGATCAATTATTTTTTTCATATTCATTTTAAATATTTTGAAGCTTCATTTTTTTTACATTTTTTGTGGTGGGAATAATGAGATTTTAAGATTTTTTTCTTAGCTCTTCTATAAATTTTTTAGATCACTATATAAAAAAAATAAGTAAAAAAATCTTTCAATATGAATCAATAGTCATTATTTCAAGGATTGTCATTATTCAACTGTTTACTTTATCGTATATCTATATAAAAAAATTATGTTACTCATTCACTTGGCCTTTGGCCCCCCCTTGCTCTAATTCCTGGCTCCGCCCCTGTCATACTGCATTATCATAGTGTATGAAACTGTAAAATGAACTGCAAAATGGACTAAGTGTACTCAACTTCTTCTAACATTGTATAAACTTGGTTATGATTAGTATATTTAAAATTAGAAAATTATAAAAAATGCGTATATTCAATTTATTCATGTAAAGACATATTTTATTAAACAAGTTTATAATTTTTTAAAAAAATTAAAGGCCCGTTTAGAAACGGTTTGAGAATAAGTATCCCAAAAGTTAGGTTTAAAACTGAATTTGCAAGAAGCTACCTCTTTATGTATTTCTGAAAAACTTAGCTTTTGAGAAGTTTTTTTTTGTAGAAATGTGAGTTCAATTTTTGAGCATTTTTTCTGTGTGGAAACAGAGTTGAAAAAAAAACTTCCTGCAAACCCCAACTCATTAAACCCGTTTCCAAATGGGGCGTCAAACATGATCCTAATAGTGACCATGAGAATGCCTCCCTAATATTTTTTTTCACTTTGGGTTACTTTGGCAACTTGATAAGATTTTAAGAATAGAAATACCATTTTTGTCTTTTCACATTTGTTAAAATTCAAACAAAAACAAATAATAAATGTTATGAAAACAATTATTCATATTTTATTTCAAATTTGAGATAATTATTCACATTTTATCCCAATTATTTGTATAATAACATGATATTATTCTCCCCCCTACTTGTCCCTGTATTTATCAATTTTATCTTATTACTTATCCCATTATCAAATTAAATCAAAACATGATGAACACCATGATCAGAAAAGTGGATTTCAAAGTTGAATATTGAACAAAACACGATATATTCCAACTTTTTTGTAGTCTTTAGAAGTTTTGATTTATTTTCTGAAATATACTTAGCTAATGAAATAATTTTTTTATAAAATATGATAAAAATGCTCATACAAATTAAAATAAATTTTTTTATAATAAATTATATATAAAAAATGAAGTATAGAACTATATATTATTTGTGTTAGACGAGTTGCATTTGTAAGGGCCGACTTGCAATCTGAGGGGGAGAGTGAGAAGTGGGCTGGTTCACGTGCACCTGGCCCACCAGGTTATGTCGGATCAGTGGGTATGACAAAGGCCCAGTTACCAAAAGGGTCTCTCTATTTGCACCCCTCAAAATGGGGTGCACACCCCTCATAAACGGATAATGCACAAAAAAATCCGTTTATAATCGGATCATGTGCACACTCCATTTGGATCATTCGCGACACTATCAGTGTCGACATTTGATATTTATGTCGATAATGATTCTGTCGCAGGGTTCAAAAAACTAAACTCGTAACATTTAGATCATTCGCGACACTATCAATGTCGACATTTGGTATTTATGTCGACAGTTATTGTGTCGTGAGGTTCAGATCATTCATGACATTATCAGTGTCGATATGTGGTATTTATGTTGACAATGATTGTGTCGCGAGATTAAAAAAAAGGGTGTTTAAAGGGTTTCATTGTTTTTTGTTGGGTGTATAAAAAAAGGGGTGTGCACCCTATTTTGAGTAGTGCAAATAGAGGCACCCTTAACAAAATCCGACCTGACTCCGAAATAACGAGATTTCGCAAAGCTGTACCGCCAGAATTGCTGACCGACTGATCCATTTCAAATTTCAAATCTCTCTCTCTCTCTCTCGGTGTCGTGATGCCCTAATTGATCCGTTAAGATCTCTCTCTATTGACACTTATTTGGGTTTCGTATTTAATAACTTCAGCGTCTCCAGATCTAGGTCAAGATCACTTCTTTTTTTTTAAAGTGTAGTTTTTATTTTGTTTCATCAGATTCTATGATGATTGTATTATTTGTAATTCAGAATCCATGAAACATATGTGTTTTCTTTCTCCAGGTCTTGACTGGTGACCGGTGGTTCAAGTGTTTTTTAAAGCTTCCACATTTTGGCACTTGAGAAGGTAAATTGACCGCTTATGCTTTGCTTTCCAGATATTTTTTTTGAAAGAAATTTTTTGGTGATGAGGAACCTAGCAGTAGTTGGGAAAACCACGGAGACATAGAATCACCCGCAAAGCTTGTGCATTAGTTTCTTATTGAGATTGCATTATTTTTTTTCTAATGTGTGATCATCATGTTGAATTTAATTTTGGTGTATAGAACGTGTTCGAATAAAATTCGGAATGTGGGTTTACAGACTGTGGCGGCTCCAGAAATTTTCATAGATGGGGTCATTAAAATAAATAAATTTCATAATTTTTTAATAAAAAATCTACTCTCATCATATATTTATAAAGAAACATAAAATTTTATTTTGAAAATATAACAACTTACATTAATAAAAAATAAATCATCAAAGAAAGAAGATCAATGATTTCCAATATATAAATTTTTATAATTGTCCTTGATGAAATTTCATATTTTGAATTCATTGCATAATAATTTCATGAACAACGTTATCGAATATGTCTTTTTCAATGTATGTGATTAAACAATAATTCATTCACTGATCTCTTATTCTATTACGTGATCAATGTGTCTCTGTCCGTACGTAGGTGATCGGCGAGTTCGCCAACAAAGACAATTTTTTTTTAAACGGAGCAGTTGTCCCACTATTTTTTCATTGGAAGTGGGTGTAGGATTTTTAATGGGTCTCAGGGCCAGTTTGTTTTAAAGAAAATTTGATGGGCTGCTGATTTGTTTTAAAAAAATAGAATGGATCAATGTCAAACAAGAGGCTTGGTTTTTTTTTTTTTCAAAAAATTTGGTGGGGTCAATTGACCCCACCACTCACAACCTGGCGCCGCCCCTGTTTACAGTATTTTGTTATGGTAGGAATTTTAAATATGGATTGATAATAAAGAATAGTTGTAGTGGATGTGCAGCTTAGATGCACTCCAAAGTCCAAGTGATGAAGAATCTTAGGTTTCTTATACTCTATTTAAGCTATCATGGCCTGGATCCTGATTTTCTTCTTCTTTAAATTGAATTTTCTATTGCGAGTTTTGAAAACAGACATTTCCCCCTCATGTTTCATGTGACTAAGATCTTTACATTGTGTGTGTATCTTATGCTTATATGATTTATGGTCTCTAATGCATCCTACAGGGTTGTAACCATGTAACTAGCATATAATTGGTGGGGGAAAAAGGACAACTTGAGCAACAACTTTAGGAGATCTGTTTATAGTTGTCAGCGATATGTCATTGATATATTGGCAGATCGATAAAATGGACAGAGAACTGGTTTGATTTTATTGGTTGGGGGTCCAAAATTGATATATCGATTAATATTTAAAACAGTAATGCCATGGAATTTTTAAATATCATTCCTGGTGTGAGTTTAATATCCTTGGTGTTGCTTAAATCCAACTTACTCTCTTGGTTTCCCCTTCATATCTTGAATACCATTGATGCTATTTATCTTGCTCTTTGTTTTGTTCTGTTGTTGGAAACTGTGGTGCATGGCTGAATGACCTTGAATTTTTTTTTAAATTGTTGTCTTCCTAAAATTTTTAATCCTATTTTTTCCCTACTTTTCCACCATCAATCTTGCTATTCTATCTTTTACGCTGCAATTAATTTATTTGTGTTGCTTCCTGAATCCTGCCTTACTGAAATTCTGAAGTTAGGAAAACTTGTGTATTGTTTTTATGGAAGGAATTCTGTTTTTCATTATAACAAATGTTTGGCAGATACTAGTCAAGACATTATTGGAAAATTTTTGCTCTCCTTAATATGGTTACATAACAATCATCCTTATACTTGTGACCAGTGTGTTTGTATCGTGGACTTCGTATGGAGGTTCCTTTGAGGGAATTGTATGAAGAATTTGGCAGAAGGTTCGCCATGATGTAGTAGACCGCATCATTGTGAAAAATGATTCTATTGATGTGGGGACTTATGAGTCTTGCTGAAGTCAAGATATCTGTCATCTATTTATACACACTGCAAATACTTTTGGATTTTGTTAATCTAGATAGTTGCAATTGATCAATTTTGATTTTGGGATGTGATACATGTGGGATGTTTTAACCGGCTTATGTAAATGTGCATGGTTTTTTTTTTCATTTTCTATTGTTCTACCTCGAAATAGCTTAAATTAGGAACCAATTTTTATTTTTTATCCAATGTGGTTTTCAAATATGCAGGTGCTGTTTTTTTTTTATTGAAATATAAATTGAGCCATGGAGGTGATGGATGAACTGTGCAAAGAGCTGGATGAAGCCAAACAAGCAATGGAGAAATTAGGTGGGGACTACCGTGTTAAATCAAAAGCTTATGACAATCTCAGGAGAGCTCACGATGACCACCTTGTCAAGTTCCATGCTGCAAAGACTGAAATTGAGAAGCTAGCTCAAGAACTCAATTTGAAAACCGAAGAAATCTCTGTGTCCCAGCAGATGTACGAAGATGTGAAAGCTTCTCTCCATGAGAAGGATTCGATTCTGAAACATCTGAGTTCCTCAAATGAACATCTTCGGGCCACTCATGCCATGGAGTTACAGAAGCTGGAAAAAGAAAACAGGAAATTTGAGTCTTCCTTGGTTGAAGCAAATGCAAAAGTTGAAGAACAAAATCAAATGATCCATAGGTACATGGAGGAGATCAAAGGTCTGAAGGGGCTTGTCTCGCAGAAGAAGTCCGTGGATGCAGAACACAAAGCTCAAGCATCTAAAGAGCTGAGAGTCAGAGAAGAAATGCTATCAAAACTGGAGCAGGAGTGTGGGAAAGTCGGCGAGCAGCTCAAGTGGAGGAATGAACAATTCAAGCATCTGGAAGAAGCCCACGAGAAACTTCAAAATGACTTCGTCACATCTAGGAGTGAATGGGAATCAGAGAGATTTAAATTGCTCAATGAAATTGGCTCTTTGAGGACTGATTTTGAATCCAAGGTTAAAGTTTCAAAAGATTTAGAGTTACGATTGCAAAGGTGCAACCAAGCGTTGGCTTATGAAGAGAGCCGTAGGAAGCTGCTTGAGATCCAGATATCCGAATCAAGAGCGTCCTATGAAAACATTGCTGCGGAGTATCAAGAAGCGAAGTCAATGATCTCAAGCCTTACAAGCAAGAGAGATGAAGAGATTGCTTCTTTGAGAAGCTCATTGGGAATGAAAGAAAGCCGCCTCAAAGAGATGAAATTCAGACTGTCACACTTTGAACTAGAGAATGAGGAGCTGCGTGGCTCTTTATGTGAGTTTCGAGAAGCTCAAATCAATGAAGTGGGTGCTGCTGCTTCTCTTAAAAAACTGCGTCAGAAATACAAAAGTTTAGAGAAGGAGCATGGGAAGTGTATTACGGAGATCCAAACCAAAAAAGCTGAGTGGGTTTGTCAAATAAAAAATCTAGAAAATGATTTGAATAAATATCAATCTGAATCAATTTCTAGGGGTGAGAAAATCCAGGAACTTCAGGTGGAACTGGAGAGCAGTTATTCTTCAATGATGCAGCTACAGTTGCAGAGTGAAGAGCTCTTTGTTGAGCTTATGGTGTTGAAATCAAAGGTTTCTGAAGCTCAAGAGAGCACCTTTACCCACAGGCAGGAGATATCTGCAAGGGATGGGTCTTCAAGTGATGCTGAACAGCAGTGCTATATGATGCAGAAGGAGATTGAGAGATACAAAGAGATGCTTGATGATTCAGTAAGGTATTGTGATCTCTTAAAAGAAGAAGCTTGTCAGAAGGAGAATGCCCTTCGCAATGATCTTAAAAAGGCATCAGATGCGTTGGATGAAGCAAATGCTAGTCTCTCCCAGAAGCTCCTTGAAGAAAAAAATACTAAATTTGAATTAGATAGATGGACATCAGTTGCCAAGACATTGGAGATATCAAAGTTGAATGCAGAAACACAATTGAAAGCTTGTTTTGATGAGATCCGGGAGATAAGAAGAGAATTTGAAGATGCTGTTTTAACCAAAATGGAGATTGAGAAGGCATTTAATCAAGAAAAACAGAGTCTCACACAAATTGCAGAAGAGAAAGGAAAGAAGATAAGCGATCTCCAGGAACAGTTAATGCAACAGGAGTGTCCCAGAAGAGAGGTGGAAGCTGCTCTTCTTGTCGAAATGGAGGCTACTGAAATTCATGAGCAAGAGAAACAGATGTTCCTTCAAGTCATTGAAAAGAGAGCTAAGGAAGTTGAAGATTTTGAACAGCGGATAGTTATGTTGGAAGAAAAGTCTGAGTTTTTAATCCTTTCCAGAATAGAGACTGAGAAGAAATTTGTGCAAGAGAAAGTGAACTTCCTCCACATGTTAGAAGAGAAAGAAGAGAAGATGGATTGTCTGCAGCAAGAAGTTGATTTGCTTGAGCAAGAAATCACTCAAAATGAAATTGTGGCCGCGGTGGTTTCTGCAAAGATAACTAAGAAAACCTTTGATCAAGAGAAGGAGATGTTTTGCTGGATCGCTAAAGAGAAAGATGAGAAGTTGGAAAGTCTGCAGCAACATATTGACATGCTTGAGAAAGAAGTTTTTAAACGGGAAATTTTAGCTATACTTTCTGTTCAATTGGAGATCGAAAATTCCTTTGAGCAAGAGAAGCAGCACTATATCCAAATAAGAGAGGAGAAAGACAAGGAGATAGATGATCTGATTCGGGAGCACAACAGGAGAATGGAGGCTAATATTTTTTCCAAAAGTGAGACAGAGAAGACCTTAGAGAAAGAAAAGCAGCACTTTGTCAAAATCAAGGTCGAAATGTGTGAGGAAATAGATCGTCTCCGTGAACATATTATTTTGTTGGAAGAGGAATCTGACAGAAGACAGAAAGAGAAGGAGATGTTTTGCCGGATCGCTAAAGAGAAAGATGAGAAGTTGGAAAGTCTGCAACAAAATATTGACATGCTTGAGAAAGAAGTTTTTAAACGGGAAATTTTAGCTATACTTTCTGTTCAATCGGAGGCCGAAAATTCTTTTGAGCAAGAGAAACAGCACTATATCCGAATAAGAGAGGAGAAAGACAAGGAGATGGATGATCTGATTCAGGAGCGCAACAGGAGAATGGAAGCTAATATTTTTGCCAAAAGTGAGACAGAGAAGACCTTAGAGCAAGAGAAGCACCACTTTGTCAAAATGAAGGCCGAAATGTGTGAGGAAATAGATCATCTCCATGAACATATTATTTTGTTGGAAGAGGAATCTGATAGAAGACAGAAAGAGAAGGAGATGTTATGCCGGATCGCTAAAGAGAAAGATGAGAAGTTGGAAAGTCTGCAGCAACATATTGACATGCTTGAGAAAGAAGTTTTTAAAAGGGAAATTTTAGCTATACTTTCTGTTCAATCGGAGGCCGAAAATTCCTTTGAGCAAGAGAAGCAGCACTATATCCGAATAAGAGAGGAGAAAGATAAGGAGATAGATGATCTGATTCAGGAGCACAACAGGAGAATGGAAGCTAACATTTTTGCCAAAAGTGAGACAGAGAAGACCTTAGAGCAAGAGAAGCAGCACCTTTTCAAAATCAAGGCCGAAATGTGTGAGGAAATAGATCGTCTCCGTGAACATATTATTTTGTTGGAAGAAGAATCTGATAGAAGACAGAAAGAGGCTTCTGCTTGCACAATAGAGCTTGAGAATATTATTCAGCGAGAGAAAACAAGATCGCTTCAAATCCTGGAAGAGAAAGATGAAATGATTGATGACCTCCAGCAACAGGTTTTTGCACTCACTCGGTCGATTGAAACTGCTGTTACTTTAGCATGCAAGGAGAAGCAGAAAGAAATTGACAGGCTTCGGGAGGCTTGGGAGCAGATTCGGGCAGCCTGTATTCTTTCCGATGTACAGGTCCACTTTAGTTACATTTTAGTTGCTGAAGTGGAAAAAGAGATTGATAATCTTGAGCAGAAACTTTACATGGAAGAGAAATTATCTACTGAAACCAAGCAAGAGCTTGAGCATCTCAAAGTGAAATGGGAAACAGATATGTCTGAAATAGAGAGGGAGAAGGATCAACTTGAGGATAGTAGAAGAGCTGCAGAACATCTAAATGCAGAGCTCGAGTGCAAGTTGAAGGCATCACATGAAAAAAAAGTGAAATTATCATTAGAGAAGGAAGAATTGGTTTGGCAAATGGATGAATTCTGCAACCAGATTGGTCAGCTAACCCATGAAGATGAGGAACTGATGACAAGTTTGGAGAAGGTCCTCCATAGAGCTGATGCCAAGGGTGAAGAGAATTTTGGTTCGAAAAAACCTGATGAACTACTCTCTTCGGAGAGTAAGGTAGGACTACATCATGAGAGGAGATCACCCCTTAAAGAACTCAACACATGACTATTGTGTTGATAGTTGATACTTGACAAAACACGATTTAAAATATGGATGGTATTAGAATTCTATAAATCAAGAAAATTTTGCTTAATGTCCTGATGTTTTATTATGCTTTCTTGGTATGTGGAATAGCAACCCTTTTTTGAGGTTATGTAGCTGCTTTTATGATGCAATTCATTATTTTGATCATCTGAGTAGTTATTGTTTCACATGTCCAGCTATTTTATTGTGTTGATTGGTAAAAGAATCTTGCGTGCACTTTTGTTGGACTTACATCTGAGAAGGCTTTTGCTACATTGTTTTAATTGTTTTAGCATGACATGCTTTCACTACTGCAATTTGTGAAGGCCTTATGACATGATATGATATGTGCCATATAGACTGGTCCATGTCTTGTTGGAGATCATCTGAATATGTGACATTAGATGACATGCTTATAGCATGACATGATATGTGCCATATAGACTGGTTCATTTGTGGTTGGAGATCATCTGAATATGGATGGCCTTATGACATATGTGGTGGTGGGGAGCCTAATTTTGTGATTATCTCTAGCATGACATGATATGTGCCTCATCCTTTCTTTTTTTTAACTAAAAGTTGTTTTGCTTACTTTTAAAACATAGAAGTCAAAATTTTAAATAAAAAACTAAATTGATAAAATACTCGTTTAGAATTGAATATTTAAAAATAGTAAAATTCAAAATCTTTTTTTTTTCTTTCTTTCAAACGGAGTAAAAAAATGCTTGATTCAGAAGTTTGTTTCAGTTGTATGCTTTTTTTCAAAGAAAATGAGTTTTTTTTTTATAACCAAGTTTTAATTTATTAAGTTAATTTATACAAATTCATTCTTTTCAAATGAGTTTCCAAACATACATTTTTTTATAAAAAAATGATATACATACTACATATGAATTGAATACATAAAAAAATTATATCATTTTATAATATAATATATACTGAGATAATAAAATATATATTATGTTAGCGATATGGTACAATTCGATCTGTTTGGTTCGGTTTATTGCAAATCTAATTTGAACCAAATAATAATCACATTTAATCTGAAAACCAAATCGAAAACTCAAAAACTAAACCAAACTTGTTTGATTAGCCCGAATTAAACCGAACTGAATCGAATTATTAAAAGATAAATAATTTTCTTTTTACTTTTTACAAATTTGGGTTGGTTTACAACTTTATATAACTATTCAAAAAAATATGTTAGAATTAATTGTATAAATTAGTGTCGTTTTTTATGAATATTAACCGTATAACAATAACATAGTCTTTAATATAAAAAAAATAATCTAAATGAATATTGATTATGAATAATCATAAATTTAAATTTAATTCTTGATTTTTTTAAGTGAAATTAAATACATATCAAAATAATCAGTTTATTAATTTTTTAATATATATCCAAACTAAACAAAAAAAAATATTGACTAAAAAAAAAACCGATGTAGATCAAAACCGACCATAGTTACAACTCTAGTGAGCGATACACAATAAAATAGACCGAACGCATGCCCTAATTTTGAAATATTTTTTATTAAAAAAAAAGTGATTCTTTTGGAAAGTTGACTAGTAAAAAAAAAAAAATGGAGAATTGTCTATATACCCTTGGACCAAACCCCTCATTTTTATCTTACCCCCTGACTTTTCAGAATTTTTTTTTACTCCTGCAGTTTTTTTCAATTGTTTTCTTACTCCTCTGCATTTTCTAAATCCCATAACTACCCTTCATATAAGACAAAGAAAAGTCACATCCTCTTTTATTCTCTTCTTCTTCCCCAAATTAGATCCCCTTTTATTTTCTTCTCTCCCAAACCAGCTGAAACACTTCCTCAAATAACCAGTTTTTTTCTTCTTCCTCAAGAGAGCACTTAAAATCGTACTGCAAATCCATCGCCGACACCGAGATCGTTCACACGGTTGTCGTTCGTTGTCCGCTATTCACATTCCCGCTCACCGATCCGCCGTTCGCCTCATCGCTCTTCACGCCGTCGCCAACCCATCACATTTTGATCATTTCCTTGGGTCACAATCGACAAACGTATGAGAATCCATTGCCCAGCCAGTTATCAATGGACTTTGAAGTGTGGGTGAGAAATAATTATTGTTTAGGGTAGCTATGTAATTCATTCAACTATAATGGTGTGTTATTTAATTTTACTGTTTGCACTTAAGAGTGTTTCCTCCTAGCAGGTTTGAAACATGACGATATTTTATCATGTGTTCTGTATACCCATTTTAAATTCTAACATCCCCTCATGTATTAGTTACTCTTTTTAGATATGAGTTACAAAAATTCTAACATCAGGTTACACAAACATTATATATTAGTTAGAGATACTTTATATAGTAGTTACATAAATATATATTGAAACAGGACTGTATGTTTTTTTCATGTGTTATGTATACCAATTCTAAGTTATAACATTCTCGTATATTTTTCTTCCAAAAAAAAATAACCCCTTATATATTAGTTACAGAAAATTTATATATGCTTTATAGAAACTATAAAATCAAGTTCCAGAAACTCTAACATCCAATTACAGAAAATTTATATATCAGTTATAGACAACGGCGGAGCCACATGGGGAAGAGTGGGGCAGTTATACCCAACTGCCCCAATGACCCTAATCATAATTTTAAACCAATTAATCAAATGACATGTGCGTTTTGGTTTAGTGTAATTTTTTTTTTTGGATGAATTAGATTATTAGTTATCAAAATCAATGGTTTTAAGATAGTTAAGAGGGCTAACATTAAAATTTATATATGTGGAGGTAAAAATCTGCACGAGGACACGTGTCATGTTAAAGCAGAACAGTGAAACGTGGACCGCACAGCAGAAAGCCCATCATGACCATTCCACGAGAGATGACATTACGGTGGCATCATCCGGCGAGTTAACACGACTAGACTAAAGGATCCAGTCATACAGCTGGTCAACCCGTATAGCAAAAGGGATTATCACGGGTAGTCAAAGGCACGATCAGACGACAGGTCTGGTCGTTCGACTTTGCTCATCGGATACGAGTGATCTAAGACACGACTAGACGATAGGTCTAGTCGGGCGACCTTATCGCTCAAAGTGTGATCTAAGGCACAACTAGACGACAGGTCTGATCGGGCGACCTTATCGCTCAAAGTGTGATCTAAGGCACGACTAGACGACAGGTTTAGTCGGGTGACCTTATCGCTTAAAGTGTGATCTAAGGCACGACTAGATGACAGGTCTAGTCGGGCGACCTTATCGTTCTGGTACAGATAATCTAAGGCACGACTGGACGGTGGGTCTGGTCGGGCGACCTTGTTATCCATCGACGTTATGCATATCAAGAGGCCCTAAGCAGGTCCAGAAACGGTCAAAGGACCGTGAACGTATGTAACTGCCACGGCAGCATTCAAGGCCCATTATTCACAGAGCGTGGGTAATAAAGGCGACGTGAAGAGTAAATGCAGGGAACATTTCCCTAAGAAATAGCCCACTACCAGTTAGTGGAAAAACGGTTATAGAGTAACCAATTGAACTACGTAAGACTTGATGCCCAAGCGGGTACTGTCGTTACTGGATTTTGACACGGTGATGGTGGATGTGTCGTGTTGTGAATCTGGGTTCCTTCAAGTTTGGTTCCGTTACGCGCACGGCGCTCCGAATCACCACTTGATGGATCGTCCAAGGTCGCCCGACCGCTTCCGAGGACGTTGGTGTGATCGCCACTTGCTTTTCCTCAAAAGCAAGAAAAGAAAATGTTCTTCTATTACTCGCCTTCAACGGGGGATACGGATTCTCCTCTCAAGGATCATGGCCGGCCGTGCCTTGAGGTATTCAAGCTCGGATTGATCCTGCAAACCCAAAGAGAGAGAGAAATATACTTCTTTTTTTTGGAGGATTGACAGATGGGGTAAAAGTGGTGTTCTTTCTAGTCAATGGACTGGAGGTGAGTTATCAGGCTCGATAAACCAGGAGGGATTGTCAAGTTTGACGAACCAGGGGCAGATTGTCAGGGTAGACGAACCAGGGTTGGATTGTCGAACTCGACGAACCAGGTTTGGATTGTCGGACTCGACGAACCTGGGTGGATTGTCAAGTTAGACGAACCAGGAACGGATTGTCGGGATCGACGAACCAGATATGGATTGTCGAGATCGACGGACCAAATATGGATTGTCGAGCTCGACGAACCAAGGGTGATTGTCAGGCTCAACGAACCAAGGGGGATTGTCAGGCTTGACGAACCAGGGAGGGTTGTCGAGGGTCAACTCCAAGAAAATCCAACAAACTTAGTGGGAGATCTTATATTAACAAGAAACTGAGATAAAATAAAATAAAATGAAATAAAATAAAAATAAAAATAAAAAATAAAAACAGCATAAAAAGAAAAAAAAAGGAAAATAGCATATAAAATAACAAGCATATAAAGCAGTAAATGAAGTACTCCGCAGGCGGGCCGCCTGTAGATACCCCAATTTTGACAGTTCAGAAAGACAGAAATACTTCAAGTAATACCCGAAAATATCCCACATTTGGACATCTAATAGATAACCAAAAGTTCAGGAAACCGGAAACCCTAAACCCTAACCTAACCCTAAACCCCAGACCTAAACCTAAACCCCAGACCTAAAAACCCTAACCCTAACCCTAAATCCTAGCCTAACCCTAAACCTCAGACCTAACCCTAAACCCTAGCCTGACCGGAAACCCTACCCTAACCCTAAACCCTAAACCAGACTCTGGCCCAAACCAGGAACCCCCACCTAGAAAAACTCTAAACCCCAAAACCCTAGAGAAACCCCAAGTCCCTGGCAAGGGGCGGCTAGCCCTAACTAGCCGCCCCATACCAGGCGGCTAGTTAGCACTAGCTGCCCCCCCTGACCGACCTTGAACCGCTTCCCTGGATGGGACATAAAGTAGCATTGAATGCTGATCATTGTGGCGGGTTGTGACCTTTAGCCGCCCCATCTTGGCCGGATCAATCCAAGTAACCGATCCAAGCCACCGCTTGTCAGAGATGGGACGTTTGGCAGGTCATGATAGGGGCGGCTACTAGGAAGTAGCCGCCCCATCCTGGGCGACTAGTTAGAACTAGCTGCCCTTCACCTGGTCTTGACAGAAGAACCAGAGGATTAATGAGGGGTCTAATCAAACACACTATTAACCAAGCCACTCTTTTACCCCCTGGGTATTCCCCTGCCTCTTTTTTACTATAAATAGAGGAGGCCCCAAGCCTTTAAACATCATCCACAATTCACATCCACCAAATCCCAATCCACTTGATATCCATTCCCTTCCCCCACTAGAAATCCCCAAGAGAGAGAGAGAGAGAGAGAGAGAGAGAGAGAGAGAGAGAGAGCCCCTTTTGTGAGAGAAATACTCATTCCCTACACAAAAACACCCTCTCATTCCACCCTCCAGAAACCTGGGCTAAGCCTAGCTTAGCCTCTGTCCAAGACCAAACTCATTTCCTCCCAAAGTTCTGCCCAAACCAACCCAGGCCCCAGACGGCTAAACCCTAGTAGCCGCCCCATACCCGACGGCTGGATCCCACTAGCCGCCCCCTATCCACACCCCCCACTTATACCCTTTTGTCCCAAAGACTCCTTTAGTCAAACCCCAGAAGTAGAATAGGATTACCTGTTTTTCACCTCTGTGTACGGTATATCCGTGTCTCAGAGCGGAGACCCCACAAACTCCCCACGTAGGCGATCAAATCTAACCCAACCTTTTCCTGCTTTTTAGAAAAAGCAGGTGGCGATCACACAAACCCCTTGAATCCTCTTGAGTCGCTGTCGGGTGCCTCAACCAGGAACGACAGCACCCTTCCGAAAAGACGATCCGACCGAGCCCGCCAGGGCACGCATTCCGATCCGAATCCCCGAAGAACCCTCACACACGCACCACCACGCGGATTCTTTCCGACACCGACGGAATCCGACACCGACGCCGCCCACCTCATGAAGATCAAAGGCGTGGTCGTTCTCCCCACAGAGAACGATCCGCCCAAAGGGAAGCTTCGCGTACAGAGAGCATTCAATTGAGTGAAAGAAGGTTAAACACAAAGATGGTTAAATATACATTCTCATAGTGTCTTTATAATAGATTGAGTGAAAGAAGATTAAACACAAAGATGGTTAAATATACATTCTCAGAGTGTCTTTACAATAGATTGAAGAACTGAAAGCCTTGTGGACAAAAAGAGATACATCAAATGTTTGAATTACAACGCTCTATGCCAATCCTAATAAAGTCATTGGTTATCTTCCCCTTTATCCTCTTCAAATCCTGCTGGGAGAAATCGAACCTAGTGAAAGGACTTCAAATTAGGCAATCAATATATTTCATAATGAAGTATCTATCGGATGCATAGATGCAAGCACAATTTAACATATTTTTAATAGATACAATCGCATTACTAATAACAAAAAGCATTAGCCCTAATTCACACCCCCTAACATCAATGTACCTTCCAAATGAATTCCTATTACATGAGACTAAACACAGGATTAATAAAATCCAGAAACACATTTAGATGTTCCCTAAATATATGTTTCACATCCTATACCCTAACTAATGAATTTATCAAAATCACAAGGATGACCTACCCTCAGAATTACCAATCACGTGTTATGTATGCTAATTCTAAGTTCTAACATCCTCTTATATATTTTTCCTCCAAAAAAAACATCCCATTATATATTAGTTACAGAAAATTTATATATGCGTTACAGAAACTGTAAAATCATGTTACAAAAACTCTAACATAAAATCACATAAAATTTATGTATTAGTCATAGACAAGGACAGAGCCACATGGGAAAGAGTGGGGCAGCTACCCAACAACCCCAATGGCCCTATTCATAATTTTAAACTAATTAATCAAACGACATGTATGTTTTGGTTTAGTGTAATTTTTATTTTGGATGGATTGGTTTATTAATTATCAAAATCAATGGTTTTAAGATAGTTAAGAGGGCTAACATTAAAATTTATATATTAGTTACATAAAAATATATATATTGAAACAGAACAGTATGTTATTTCATGTGTTATGTATGTCATTTCATGTGTTATGTATGTAAATTCTAAGTTCTAACATCCTCTTATATGTTAGTTACATAAAATATATATATGAGTTACAGGAACTCTAACATCAAGTTACAGAAACTCGAAAATCAAATTACAAAAAATTTCTTTTTATCCATGACCAATGCCACATTTAATATCCCTACCCAAACTACCCCTAACACGGCGTCGCCTACAATCTCCCGATCAAGGGCGTCATCTCCGACACCGACCACTGCTCCATCTCACTTTTCACCCTCTCCTCCCTCCTGAAGGCCGCCCCCGCCCTCTCCGTTGCTGTCGATTCCACTGGAAGCTCCTCGAAGTCCCCCTTGATACGCCCTTCTAATGACCTTCCTTGTGATTTTGATTAAGTAGAGGCTGCAAAGTTTTGATTAGTAATTACACTAAACCAAAATATACATGTTATTAGATTAATTGGTTTAAAATTATGAATAGGGCCATTGAGGAAGTTGGGTAACTGCCCAACTGCCCCACTCTTCCCCATGTGGCTCTGCCCTTGTCTATAACTAATACATAAATTTTCTGTAATTTGATGTTAGACTTTCGGTAACTTGATTTTTAGTTTCTGTAACTTATATATTAATTTTCTGTAACTAATATATAAGGGGATTTTTTTTTGAGGAAAAATATATGAGGATGTTATAACCTAGAAATGGCCATGGCATACATAACACATGAAAAAAACGTACAATCTTGTTTCAATATATATTTATGTAACTACTATATAAAGTATATGTAACTAATATATAATGGTTGTGTGACATAATGTTAGAATTTTTGTAACTCATATTTAAAAAGAATAACTAATACATGAGGGGATGTTAGAATTTAGAATGAGCATACAGAACACATGATAAAATATCGTCTTGTTTCAAACCTGCCAGGAGGAAACACTATTAAGTGCAAACAGTAAAATTAAATAACACACCATTATAGTTGAACGAATTACATAGATGCCCTAAACAATAATTATTTCTCACCCACACTTCAAAGTCCACTGAATACTGGCTGGGCAATGGATTCTCACACGTTTGTCGATTGTGACCCAAGGAAACGATCAAAATGTGATAGGTCGGCGACGGCGTGAAGAGCGATAAGGTGAACGGTGGATCGGTGAGAGGGAATGTGAATAGTGCACGACGAACGGCAACCGTGTGAACGATCTTAGTGTCGGTGATGGATTTGTGGTAAGATTTTAAGTGCTCTCCTAAGGAAGAAGAAGAAAAACTGGTTGTTTGAGAAAGTGCTCCGGCTGGTTTGGTAGAGAAAAGAATAAAAATGGATCTAATTTGGGGAAGAAGAAGAGAATAAAAAGGGATGTGACTTTTCTTTGTCTTATATGAAGGGTAGTTATGGGATTTAGAAAAGGCAAATGTAAAAAAACAATTGAATAAAGCTGTAGGGGTAAAAAAAAATTTCAAAAGTCAGGGGTATAGAAAAAATGAAGGGTTTGATCCAGGGTACAATTCCTCCCAAAAAAAAAACAGAGGTGGGGCCCACAATTGGTTGCTTCGCGGCAAGCCACCGACGTTCCGTATAGAAGTCGTAGTATTTCATTTTCGGTTCTGGTCTTCCACGTCTCCAATTCGTCACGTTTTCCTCGTTATCTTAACAGTGAAAAATAATAATAAAATCAAACAATCAATAGTGTTTTATCACAAAAAGGAGGGAAAAACCCAATTAACGATCATTTCAAGCTTCATATCATCAAATATAACAGTTGAATCGATCGATCTCGCCAAATCCATCATCCGAAGTAAGTAATTTCGATCTCTCTCTCTCTCTCTCTGTATTGCTTGTGTTTTTGTATAAAGAGGAATCTAGGTTTTCACTTTATTTTTATTATTTTTTATTTTTGATTTGGGCGGAAAGAGAAGGTTGTCTGATTCGAATATTCGATGCGTGTAATTTTTTATTTTTTTTTAAATTCTAATCTGCTTGTTCGGAGGTTTTTTTGGTTTTGCATTGTATTGCTTGGAACAAATCAGACAAAAAATTAAAAAAATAAAATAAAAATGTATGTTTGTTTGGAAAGCTAGGGTTTTGTGGTGTCGATCGTCTCTGCATTCGTTTCTACACAGTTTTTTTCGGGATTCATGTGGTTAGTGAGAGGAATAGAAGAACTGTTTAATTTGGTGGAGGTTTATGAAGAAGTATTGCCATATTGAGATTTCTCATTAATCAATGGCTGTTTCAATCTTCTTTGCAGGTTTCCAGTTGCTTTTGTTGTTTTATTGGGTGGAGAAGGACATCTGTGCTGCATTTTGCAAATTTTATGTCAGCATAAGCGATTATAAATGATTGCGTGTTTTTAAGGTTATCTTTGATCCATTGCCCCGTTTGATTAGAAATGGTTGTTTCTAGTTCTTTGCGGTTACCCCATGGGTTGGGCTTCTGCAAGGATTTCAGATGCAATAGAAGCTTTAAGGTATGGAAAGTATCACTTTTCCTGAAATTCTATCGCTTTGAGTCTAGGTCTTTCACTTAACCAAAACAAGAAAAGAAAACCCACATCCGATCGGTGTTTGAATCCAAATTCGAATAATTTGTCTGAATTTCCGGATTCATACATGGACGGATGTGGGTTGTTTGGGGTAATTGATAGGTTTAATTATTTTGAATTTTTGAATTCGTATACAGTTTCAGATAATATATTTATGGATAACTATGCTAAGGAGGTATTGTTCTCCATGTACAAAAAAATGGATGATTAAAGCACATAGAGTAGATGAGACTTTATAAAGCTTGATTTTCTCCAATTATCCACCATTTTCTCTATACACCCATCAAGCTTTACACTTTTATTATTTCTAATATTTTTGTAAACCCTGTAAATTTGGTTTATTCATTGCCAACACCATTCTTTCCATTCACCATGCATCTAAAATTTTTCTTCCAATTAGTTTTATCACTTCATGTGGATGATTTTTGTTCATATTACAGAGGCGGGATGCTTCGAGCTTCCATCTTTCAGATAGTTTACATAGACGAATGTGGGTAGGTCCATCTAGGAGCAATGTTTTGGTATGTCGATCATTTTTTACACCAGGTCAATCAAATGAAATTCCTTCCTTGAAAGCTACTGCTCTGGCTCTGACAAGGTATATCTCTGTCCTTGTCATTTTGCTGTGATCATTGGGATTAGTGATATATGCAATTTATATACAATGAAGGGACCTAATGACATTCCGAGGTCTGACTTGCTATATGCTGACCTAATCCATGCTTTTCTCTTATGGTGACTGAATAAAATCTATCCTCTTTATTTATGGTATTGATTACACTTTCCATGTACAATTATCTGTGTGAAGATGTGAAGCCACACATTTGTCTACTAACCACTGCTGTAGTCAATAACAAACTGACATTTTAAATGTCTGATCAAACTTTCTGAGACTGATTTCATATAAGCTTTTTAGTTCTAGCATCTGAATAACTTGAATTTTATTTAACCTGAGAAGAAGAATTCTGATTCAACCATTTCTTCTTTAGTTGTGGACCTGACCTCACTTGTCAAGTATGTTAATTAATACACACGTGTTCTCCCTTCCATACATTACATATTTGTAAGCATGGTAATTGATGCATATGTTACCATATATTGCTATGATTATCATCAAAATGTGCAATGAACTAAAAAATTCATGTAGAAATATGAGGTACATGAACAAAATTTATGACCACAAAGGAATATGTCAGTTGTGGATGGCTGCATCTCTGGGATAGATCAGCCACCCAGACGAGTAGAGCCAAGTAGGAAGCAGAAACTGCTTCTAAAACATGAATACATTGATAAACTATTAATGCTTGTGGCATGACGGTTAATATAATGGTTTGCATTATCAACCACGAAGGGCGCAATGATTGTAAGGTGGGTTTTTCTAAACTGGATATCCAAGGGTTCTGTATTATAACCACAGTAGAAGTTAGTAGACTCCAGACAGTTAGAATAGTAGTTGGGAAATCAAGCACAAGAGATCTAAGGAGGGTTGGAAAAAATGTAAGGGGATTTGTCGCAACTGGATAGTTGAACCAGACAGAATAAAGGAGAAGAAGGGTAGGAGGGCTGTGGATAGGGATTGTTGCTGCATATTAAGATCCATCTCCTATGGTTGCTTATGATGAGATCAGTTTATATACTGCTGCATGTATCATTGAATGTTAGCTTCTTTTTCTTTGCCTAACCCTGGTGCATGATGTTAAAATCTCACTGGTGCAATACGCAGATCATGTAATGCTTTACATGGAATTCCTCTTGTAATTAAATTGATCCCGGCAGCTGGCATTGTAGTTTTTGCTGTGTGGGGTCTTGGGCCATTGTTGCGGCGTAGCAGAAACTTCTTCCGTCATGTATGTTCTTCATGCTCTTTTTCTTTATGAGGTGCTTCATCATTTCCAGTAGAACTAACAAACTATTTTGGACAATTTCCTGTAGCAGAATGATGGTAATTGGAAAACAAGTAGCACATATTATGCTTACACTTCTTACCTTCAGCCACTGCTTCTATGGACCGGACTAACACTCATTTGCAGGTAATTGAACTTTGCATCCCATCCAGACATATTTTTATGATGGTTTTATTCCACTTATCAACTAAATTTGGGGTTCTTGACAGGGTGCTGGAACCAGCAGTTCTGCCTACAGAAGCAAGTCAAGCTGTTAAGCAGCGTCTCTTAATTTTCATTAGGTCATTATCAACTGTGCTTGCTTTTGCTTATTGTCTATCAAGGTGACTCCATTACTTCAATAATCTAGATTTATGTCTTTCAAAACTTTGTTGAAGATTAGTTTTTGTTTTTTGTTGGTTTGTAAAATGATAAATGCCTGCACCATGTTCCTGAATTGTCTCTGTACTATGTTTTGGTTCCTATAATCGGTAGATAGACAAATTCCATGGGTTTATCCTTCTATTTCGGTGTGTGTGTGTATATACTCTACCTTGATTTAAAGGTCATAGTACATTAAAGTATGATGTGTGCAATACAATGAAGAGGCATAATCCCCCCGCCTTTCTTGCATGTGCTTTTGAATACAATTTTAGAGATATTATTGTTAATCGTTTCTGGTCATCCAACTATTTTAGCAGTCAATGACTAGTTGACAAGATAGATATGATCCCACTCAAGTTGTGTCTGTCATGCCTTTCTTTAATGTGGCATTAACTGCTAAAATAGGGGAAGAGAGTTTTAATGAAAATGCCTGAAGAAGGAACCTATGTGATGATTATTCTCTATTATTTCATTTTTTTAGTCCATCACGCATTTGATAGTGGAGGTTTGGACACTGTCATATTTAACTCGTAATTCTTTTGCAGCCTTATTCAACAAGCACAGAAATTCTTCATGGAAAAAGATGTCTCTAGTGACACAAGAAATGTATGTCATTTGCTTTCATATTGTGCAATACTCTCTCTTTTTGGTCTAAACTTTAACATTCATTTTGTCTTCCATTAAAAAATAGAGTACATAATTGATTTGAGCAGTGGCATTTCACCTAGAGCTAAAGTTTCTTGACTAGTTGAAAATAAGTCAATGTCCTAATACTCAGTATTATTTTGATAGTGTTATACAGACTGAAACCTGATAGGCATAATTTGTTTGACTTGTATTAGTCTGTGTGAAACTTCCGTGTGAAACTGATGCAGATCATGTTGTTTTCATTTTTTTTAATAATAAAAATGAATAAAATATACATAGTGGAGTGTAGAATATTACTTCCACTTCATGTTTCATTGGTGATAACCTTAAAATATATAGATTTGTGCAAGTAACATAACATAGCATAGCATACATAACTCAAATATTTGTTTGAACGGTAACTTTTCATTCAACTGTTATGTCCATGTTTTCTTCCTTTGGCAGATGGGGTTCCAGTTTGCTGGTAGAGCTGTGTACACTGCAGTTTGGGTTGCTGCAGTTTCATTACTTATGGAATTGTTGGGTTTCTCTACCCAGAAATGGATCACTGCTGGTGGTTTTGGAACAGTGCTGCTTACTCTTGCTGGTCGTGAGGTGCACTCAATTTATTTTCTCTAATTAGTCAATGGGAAAATTATTATTTGGACTAGTGATTTTTTTTCTTCTTGGAACCGTGCGGTTTGACAGTGGATTCTAATTAGTTAATAAACTTCCCTATTTATGTTGTCCTCCATTTTGTGTACAGATATTCACGAACTTTCTCTCAAGCGTGATGATCCATGCAACCAGGCCATTTGTTGTCAATGAATGGATTCAAACAAAAATTGATGGCTATGAAGTTTCCGGCAGTGTAGAGGTTGGTATGGGATATCAAAAAAATATTCAAGTAGGGTATAAAATCAAATCAAATGCCATGAAGTCTTCTATATATTTTTCTGCTTCTCATTTTTTTGTTTTCATGTAGTGTTTGTTGATCTCTGTTGCTCTAATTAGTTGTTTGAGTATATACTAGTTAACTAATTTTGTCATAAGAAAATATCTTTTTTTCTTCTTTTAATTATTTTATTGGCCTTGCGATGTTTCAGCATGTTGGTTGGTGGTCTCCTACTATCATCAGAGGTGAGGACCGCGAGGCGGTACACATTCCAAATAACAAGTTCACCATAAATGTTGTGAGAAATCTTAGCCAGAAGACTCATTGGCGCATTAAAACCCACCTTGCTATCAGCCACTTGGATGTTAATAAGATCAATGTGAGGATCACCTAAGTAATGTGCTTGTTAATGACTCCTCTCCACAGTTTATCTAAAGATGGATCACCCTCTTTTCTGTTATACATTTTTCACTGCTGAAATTTCGTTATGCTTTACTGTTGCAGAATATTGTAGCTGATATGAGAAAAGTTTTGTCAAAAAATCCTCAAGTAGAGCAACAGAGGCTGCACAGGAGGATATTTCTGGACAATGTTGATCCTGAGAATCAGGCTCTTATGGTAAGTTGCCTTTCAGTTTCTTTTAAATACATATATTTGTTTAATGATTCTGCAAGCCTACATATCTAAAGTTTTCTTATCAATATCACTTTACCAACTCATTTTATTAAGTCCATTATCATAATCTTAGAACTGCTGTATGATAAATACATTACATTTTCAGAAGAAAAAAATCTATTTCTGTGCGGTTGTCCATGATTTTGTGTGCATTTTGTTTCAGATAATGGTTTCTTGCTTTGTGAAGACATCACATTTTGAAGAGTACCTCTGTGTCAAGGTAGGAGGATACCAGTTGGTTTCTAAGCTTCTTCAGTATTAGGATATTCAACTTTCATTTCCTTCTTTGTATGCTCATGGGCACATGCCTCAGTTTTAAAAAGTAAAGGGACGGTGCATTTTAAATTTTGATCCTGCTTTTATCTAGCATGTCATTCAGTCATGTGCTTGTTCATGTTACATGTTCGTGTGGTATGCATTGCAAAATAATATGTTTCACTGAATGAAGCCATGATCCAGGGTTCTTTTGTTCTATAGCTCGGGTCATCTTTCTTGCAGAAAATAAGATCATAGTGTCTTTATGACTTAGCACTGAGAAATGCATCCTTTCTTTTTCCAGATTTTAGTGATGGGTAATGTAGACAGATTTCTTTATCAATAATCTAAGTTACAGAAATTGCTCTCTAATTGAGATACCCTTCTTATGGATTGATTAATAATTCAATCACTTGAGCCACCTATTAGAAAAAAACCAGAAAACATGTGATTTTGACAATATGGCATTGAGTTATCATGTTCTACTGGATGCTAGACATTGTTTTATATGTCATGACTGTGATCGAATATGTTGATGGTTCCTTATATCAACATGATTGTTTAATTTGACAACCATATTACCATGTTGGTGAATACTCCAAAAAGCACTTCTGCCAGGTTTTCATTCTCAAGTAATAACCTTCCTCTCCCTTCTGCCATTTCTAGTTAAATCCTTCTCTTTGCTCTTTGTGTGATTTGGCAGACTACTCCCAAGATTGATATAACTGCATATGATTCCTATTCTCAATCTATCTCATTAATCTATGGTAAATAAACAGGAAGCCATTTTGTTGGACCTCCTCACAGTCATCCGCCACCACAAAGCACGTCTTGCAACCCCAATTCGTACAGTGCAGAAAGTCTACAGTGATGCCAATTTGGAGTTCACCCATGTCAATGGTGCTGCCAGACGACCACTGCTGCTCATTGAGCCCCCCAACAGGATCAACAGTGAAAATAAATCTAAATCCCATCTCACGCGTCCGGCTGAAGATCTGAATGGAAAGCCAGCAGTGACATCTGATCCAAAGACAACAGCTCCTGCGTTGGATGGCTCAGACAGCAAGCAACAAAAGAAGCAAAATTGTGGAGATTCTCCTCTGCCCATCTCATCAGAATCCAACAAAGAACCAACAGTGGTTGACAAGGGATCAATGAAAACACAACACGCAAAGAATGTAAGTGAAAAATCGCCTACTGTGCCTTCTCCACCCTCAACTGCAACATCAAGATCTGCTTTGGAAGATAACATTGTACTGGGTGTGGCTCTGGAGGGATCTAAAAGAACTCTCCCGATAGACGAAGACATGGCTTCTTCACCAGCCCTCACAGAGTATAAGGAATTGGCAAGCCGTCGGAACGCAAAGAGCTCTTCTACTACAACCACAAAGGATTTTAAAGATGGTCAGGTTCCACCAGTTACTGGCCCAATGGGTGGTGATAATTGATAGGGAGTGTCCTTAAAGATGATCCAGTGTGGGGCTTGTTTTGTTTGCTGGTTGAAGATGGCAATGCATGGAAAGCTGAGTATTTTTTCCAAGCTCCCTGTGATGCTATCTTTTCTTTTTCATTTTTTTTTCCGTTAATCATAGTTTAAATTGTGAAGTATATTCGGCTCAAGTGATGTGCCAATACATGTTTGTCATCACTGATACTGAATACTCACTGAAGAAAAGAAAAGAAAAGAAAAGAACAGATTGAGTGCCCTAAATGTCATGAACTGGGGCTTTACATGATTGAATATCATAAAGAATTGTGTTGTAAGAATTTGCACTTGATCAGGTTCTAAAGCAGCATTTATTGTTTACATTTGTCACCTATAAAAGTGGTGCCTTGGACTCCTATGGTGGTTAGCAACTGAAATCCTAATAGGGGTCCCTTTGACAGTGATACAATAACTGGCATAAATATATTATATAAGTGAAATGATATTCTAAATCTAATACCTGGAAACAAAGATGTTGGAAATATATCTGGTATTAGAGTGCCATTTTTTTTGCCTCAAATAGTGATATAATCTACAGAGATGGATTAAGATATAATGACGATATATATCATTTTTTTCCATCCATTACTATACCACTCCTCACTTTTATATTACCATAAATTTCACTTAGGGAGAAAATTGGTACAAATGGTAGCCATAGATACAAGTGATTACATAACAATAATAAATTTCCAAATACAAAAATGGGTTAAATTCATGGGTATTATAATACCCCAAGTTACCAAAAAAAAAAAAAAACACACACACACACACACACTTAACCAAAGGGACTTGCAATAATTAGTAGTGGAGAAATCACTGAGTCCTATTGTAGCAACATCCAAATCAATCAATAGTGTTTTCTCCATGACACAGAATGCACAAATACTTATATATAGGATGATGGTCATGGTTTAACAATATAGGATCCTAATTCAGACAATAACAGATCCAAATATTAACAACACATGGAAATACTGAAATGAAAGAAGAAAAAAACTTGTAATTATGACAAAGGACATTAATATTTACGCTCGACACATGCAATCTACGCTCGACACATGCAATCAGGAGCTGGATATGTATATATGGACTGACTTTCCTTCCTCAATCTGATCTGTCCTTGTCTATTTCTGTGTCCCTCCTGGACCGCCTTCTGGAATTCGGTCCAACCCATGCTCCTATTCAGGAATAGCTGACCCAACAATGCCATATTTGGCCTTATTGTCTTCAGATTTTCATAAGTCCTATGACTCACCTGAAAACAGTAACAATTCAGGTTAATTAGTATTCCTGAACAACCAAAAAAATCCATATACAAAGTCCAAATTTACCATTGCATTGTGCATGTTGCCTGGGGAAGCAGAAATGAATACATCGCTGTGCATGCTCACGTAGTAATCAAGAGCGGCCAAAAGTGAAGCCTTCCCTTCGATTTTAGCAAGCTCTGCCTCAGACGCGAGGCTCTTCTTGTCTTCCATCAAGGGGAAGAGCTTTCGCAAGGCTGAGATCCTTGCCTCCCCACCATAGACCTACAGTGTAAGATCCTTTTTTTTCAGTTTTAGTAGTAAAGAAAACATTAGTCTGAAGTACCATAACTGAACATAGATCGTCGACCTTGTGAGAAGCAAGATATAGGCTTGTGGTATTGTCAAAACCTAAAGCCGCCAACAACAATCCGATCTCTTCTGGAGTTAATGGGCACCTGCCCTGACTACGTAACTCCTCGTCTGTGAACTGTGAGTTTAAAACTCTCCCTTGCCATATCACTTGCCTGTACTTTGCTAAAGCAAGCTTTTCTGCTTTACCACCACCAAAATCACATGCGGAATGTGCAGCCATATCCTGCAAAATTGATCTTGACTAAGAATGTGAACAACTTCAATTATCGTAGATAAGATTCGGTTCAACATAAATAACTTCTGCTGATGGGTGTTATGTTTTGATACATGTCCCTTGCATGTGTGTGGTCTTTCTTTGAAGATCACTTGATCAAATATGAAGTATCAAACTATAACAAAATTATTGAAAAAAACCTTGCAGGTTTAAAAATTACTAGGAGCAAATATGCAGATACATGTAATTGCAAGTTTTCCAAATATGGTATTGGAAACAAAAGGGACAATCTCCAAGGAAATAGAACTTTATCACTCACCTGCCTCATTATATGGAAGCATGGCCTTATAAAATTCAATTACTAGTTCTCTACGTACTTTGGGATACTATCACCATCATAACATGGTACTATGAATTGTCTTCTTTCAGATAAAAATGAGGCAGTAGTGCATGCAAGTGCTATGAACTCGGTGCCATTAATCTAGGAAAAAAATAGCATGCAACATTTGTCTTCATGGATGCCACAATTAAATTCCTACATACCCGGAGGGAACATGAAAACAACCACATCAAACATTAATAGTGCCATAGTGGCAAAAGGAGTCAAGGGCTGAATATTTATATAGCAGCTCCAGAAACTATAACAGATGCTTTAAGGGTGATAACAGTACTAAACAATACCTTGTCAAATCGAAGATGCAGCACAACAAATTTTCCAGGCTCTTGGATAGTGTTTTTATCAGTTGTCTCTTGTAGGTACCCAGTGTTCATGCCATTTCCTGTTCTGGATGGGTACCTCAGACGTCCAACAAGGGCATCTCCTAAAGCACGGATATGAGGCACAAAGGACAGAGCTTGAAAGTTTGCCTTACAACGTAGGCGTTGAATATCCACAGGCAAGTTGTCAAAAGCAAGGCGATGCGAGAAAGGTGCAATAGCAGCAATTCCATAACTGTTACATTTAAAATTGAATCAGGCTAGTTAACAGAAAATTCATAATTAACTCGATCTTGAAGACAAAATTAAAAGGTGGAAGTGTGGAACTACTTGTTGATAGATATTCAAAGAATCTGAGTAAAAAGATGTATCAGATAATTTTTCAAGACAAAAGTAGGGCCACCTTTCATTTTACATGTGAATCAAAGTGCAGTTCTTAATGTACTGCAATATATGCCTATGCTGGTGTAGGATTTGTAATTTGCACATAAAAAATTCTAAGCTACATTGAAAATCACTCTGACTAACCTCTGTAATACAGGTAGGACATTTTCCAGGTACCAATTCGCTGAAGCATGAACAGGTGCAGTTTTAACTCTCGTTGCTCGAATGGCTGTACCATAGTACTCTCTTGTGCTCCATGAGTATTCTTTAGGCAACTCTTTAACTACGGATATGTCATCCTTCAGGACATCAATAAAGTGATCTACATCAAATATATCCATAAAGGTGCTGCAAAAAAACACATTGAAGCACTCGTGAATTCACTCCCTCAGGATGATAAAGTTTATAAGATGTTACAAAAAAGAAGAGCCAAAACTTAGAAAATTTCATACCTGGAATCTTGCCAAACAGGATTGACTTCAAGGAGAGGGATAACAAGGGTGGCATTTAAAATTTTAGCAACTGCAACTGCATCACATATCTACAATAAAATGCCAACATATACATTAATCTTAGCCATTTAAAAGAGAATGTAATAGATATATCACACAAAGCTCATTCTAAATATCTAGGACTTATACAAGATATCAAACAACTTGGAAACATAAATGATGACCTACCCCCATCCTCTGCTGGTTCAACCCCCCATCAAGAAACACTTGGATATATCCATTTGATTTCTTAGGTAATGCTGATTGCAAAGGAGAAATAAATATCCAAGTTAGAAACCAATATTACCGCCTAATGGATCAATCAAAACTTGTGGATGGTTTACAAAAAATTCTTCCTATGGATCAACATAAACGATAGTACTCACCTTGCATCTCTGAAAATGCATCACATTTCTTCCATCCTTGTTTAGGCAAGGGAGACCAGAAACTAGACTCTTCATCCAACTGAAGAAGAAGCATATATTAAGAAGTAACACAAGTGAAACATTAAGTACAACCACGTAAGTAAAAAAGAACCAGTCTCTCCTTCACACTCACCAGAGGTCGCTGCAGAGCGCCTTTAAGTAGAGGGAAGTGTCTAGATTTAGGAGCGTTCCATTCCTGCACAGAAGGATCCATTACTTCACAAGAAACGGATTAAATCCCCCCAAACACACGCGCGCGCACACGCGCACACAGAAAAAATCAAAGTCTTAAATCACATTATGTATATTTAGTAAACTTTCTCAATATTCTAAAAACTAAAGCAGTATCAGGTAAAATTACCAAAAAGTAGTAATACTAATAATGTCTGAAAAAGCAATTCAAATATATAAAAAAATTGCTCCTTTTTCATTCCAATTTACATTCCTACCCAAAAAAAAAAATGCTCCCATGCTATACAGTTTCAAACTAAATTATAGGACATCATCATAGTACATACATTGCCATTTCAAACAAATTACAGAAAGAGATCAAAAGAAACCAAATTAAACACAGATGAAAATTGCATTCCAAACAAAACCCATCTCCCAAAACCCACCAAATCCTAGCCCCACAAGGAATCCATTATATAAAACGATCAAACGAGTCCGAAAAGAAACGGAATAGAGAGAGAGAGAGAGAGAGAGAGAGAGAGAGAGAAAGGACAGACGGAGAAGAGAGTGGGAGACGCGTTTCCGAGAGGGGAGAAGAGGCCGGGGAAGAAGACGGGGAGGAGGAGAGCCGCCAGTGCCACCATTGCTCCGCCTCTCTGAGTCTGGTAGTGATGGTGATTATTATTAGCGATGGAGGTCACTCTCATGGTTTCGGATCCGGTAAGAAATCCCAAACCCTAGAAATTGTGGTGAAATGGAGATGTGAAGAGAGAAGAGCAGATCTCGTGCAAATTTTACAGGAGTTCACTACGTGAGCTCGTTAGCTGTCCTTTTTGTTTTTGGTGGGAATCATAGATGATGAGTGTCCGTGATGATGTGTTTTTTTTTGTTTTTTATTCTCACCCGCGGATGAGTTTTACATACAAACCAACTCTCTTATCAATATCCTCCGGGTCCGTTTCGACACCAAAGTTATTCTGGGTTTATACCTGCTTCCAGAATTGTTAACGTTATTAATGGAATAAGTGATTTTTTATTTGGTTATATTTTTTATTATTCTCATTGTGAAGCGTAACAATAAAGATTGAAATGTTTGATTGAAGAAGAATAAAATGTGAATAAAGTGTAAACAATTGATTTAACATGGCGATTTCATTGATGTATAAAAGATGATGATAAATGATTTGACGTAATGATATGTGATTTCATGGGTGGGTTCCATTATACCGGTGGAGAAATAATACAATTTCATGGGGGAGGGGGGTTTGGAATACAAATATCAGTTTATTCTCACATAATTCTACATAGTTGTACCATTTTATACCACCCAACCAAACAATTTTTTTTACCTTTAAACCCTTTTATCCTTCCTATTCCATCCTTTATTCTCTCATCCAAATGCGCCCTTAGTTTTTTTTTTTGTGTAATTTTTTTATGGGTCCATATGCGAAAAAAATCCAAAATTTTTTACTCAAACTTCACTAAAGTACACAACATGATTTTTTATTTAATTCTAAAGAGATAAAAATGCATATTCCAAGAGACAAGAATAAGGGTGTTTGGAACTTTTACTCTGTAATATTGTTTAATTTTGATAAATATTTTCCATACATGATTTAAATGTACAAATTAATTTGTTTTTCCTAAATATCACTCTTCTTGGAGCTTTTTTAACATGATTTTTAAATTTGATTAACACAAAATTTTAGTTTTTTTATTTCAAATATACCATTAATTAAACTTTCTCATCCATTCGAGTCCCAACATTTACCTACTGGAAAATTAAGTTTCATTTCGTATCTAAGATCTTGTTTAGAACCAATTGCTTAAAAACTGTTCATTAAATTGATTAAAATAATTTATTCCAAAATTGTTACTCTCAACAAGCTTCTTAATAAAACTTGTTACCTGGACTTTCAAAAATAAATAATCTAAAAATGGAGGTGAAAAGTGGAGAATAGTAACAGAAAAAGTTCAGCTTCCGCTCATCCGCGGAACATCGATAGAGACGAGAACAAAGTGAGAGCATCAAAGAAACATGCGATGCGATGCGATGTCGGAGTACCGACGCCGACAACACGGTTTAATTAAACACCACCACGTGGCACCACATGTCAGTACTGACATCAGAAGTTTTATTAGCCAAAACATATTGGTGAACTCCCTGTCCCAACAGGACTACCAGTCCTATAAAAACTGAATTCATTTCACAACTCAAACTAATAACTTGAACAGAACAGAATCGGTATTCCAGAATTGCCTTTAACAAGGAGGCTCACATTGGTGCAGACATCATAAAAGTCTTCAAAAGGATCCCTTATTATGGTTTTCATTTACAGAGTGAATAAAACATGCAAGTATACCAATGACAACATGGGTGTTTGGGGTTGTTGGATTAACGGCGATTCTTCTTTGAACGTTTCGGCGGCCTTGTCATCTCCTTTCTTGAGTCCTCCACAAGTTTTCTTTCTTCGCACAGCTGGTGGAACATGCGGAGAGAGATCAGGAGAACAGAAAAAAATGTATATTTGAATCCGAATCTGAATCTCAAGATCTATTAGAATGTAATTGTCAGACTAATCTAAAAAGTCGGGGTTGAAGATGGATGGAATGCATGGTTATCTTTTCAGGAGAATGTACCATGAAGGTGAAGCGGTGGCAGCTCAAGAAATCCACAAGAAATAAGAAAACAAAAAATATTTAATGTGATACATGCAATTGTGGTGACACGCCTATTTATAGGCCACAAGTTAAACAGAATCTATCACAATTAGTTAAACAAAATCTTCTAACAAACTTATCTAAATCTACTAAAAAAATAGATGAGAACCTAATATAAAAAACCTGAAAATCTGAAAGAAGACAAAAAAAAAAACTAATAAAAATCCGAAAATAAACCCCAACTTATCAAGGGTGATTATTATGTCCCTAAATGATGAAATTTACCAAAAATTACTATAAACAGTACATTTGAAGAAAAACCGACTTTGGAGGACAAGCTCTTAAATCAGAAGGTAATGTTTTGTGTGCTAGTTTTGTCATAAACAAGCACAATCTTATGTGGGTAGTATGCACCCATATCTGGAAGACTTGGATATTGAGATAAGTACTTATTGGTGAATCCTTATAACCTTTAACGTTGATATCATATAATCATGCATGGATAAATGGTTAACAGAAAATACAAGTATTTTTCTGTTAACCATGGAGAAATGGTTATCAGAAAATGCATGAAAAAAACAAAAAGGAGGTGCATGCTAACCTCATCCCATTTTCTTTGGAGAGCTAAAAGTTCTTGGCAGGAGTTGAGACATTCAGCATGGTACACAGAAGCTAGGTCTTTTATCAGAGCCTTCCGTTTGATAATGCCTATCACTTAAAAATGACAAAAAGGAGCAACAAATAAATTCCATATGAAGTTATGAACAAAAGAAAAATGTAAATTTGCATGTCAATGAGTAGCTGAAAAGACTGACGACATTTATCTGTTCATACATGGTTGGTCCCATGGGATCAGATGCGAGTCTCTTTTAAGCAACCATGGCATGTGTTGACTAAATGAACTTGCACGGCACATAATAAAATGCAATATGAACTGGATTCAATTAGTCTGGTAGACTAGACGTGCATAAGAAGATAAAATATGATTTCACTGACTCGTGTTTTGCCTGGCCACATATTTGAAGTTTATTAAGTTCAATTTTATGAGAATTTTAATTTTGGTAACAATTCTATGTAGGAGATCATGTTCTGGAAATCTGAATACAAAAATACAAATGAGTCGATTTTTATCGCCAAATAAACATAGGAAAATAAAATTTCTCTTAACCCATCAGGGATCGATAAATCCCACACCCAAAGATAAACCCTTTTAGTTTGATGCAGAGTCGAGCCAAAAGTAGGGGGGAAAAATGCAAAACAATTGAGAAAAAACAAAACTGGCAGCAGAACACCAAAAATAATGGAACACTAATCCAATGAAGTTTTTAATTATCAAAGATCAGTAGCCTGCAAGCTGCTCAATAACTTGAAACCCTTAACATCATGACCTCCCAAATGCTAAAAATAGAATTCCATATTTTCTTGAGTTCAGGATGTTCTATAACTAAAAGAACCTCCCCAAGCATGATTACCTACATTTTTATTGGTCTAATGAAGCCTTTATTTATCAAAGTTCAAAAATTTGCAAGTAATCCAAGCTTTCCTGGGTTCAGCACAGTCGATAAGCTAGATTACCCATTAATAATTGCATGCATTCTTCAGTACAACCTCTGATGCTAGATGTTAGGAAAAAAATAATTTATATCCCAAAACACCAAACATTGGTATAATAGGTAGCAATAAAGAGAAATGACTAGATTTCTTACTTCGGCTGGGATCAAATGTAACAGGAGCATTCACAACCGGTTTAGGCAATGTGTGTGTATGTCTGTCTTCATCCATATCTGTTGTGATCCTCGAGTACATTTGAACAATAAAATATGTCAACATAATATGTAACAGATCTTCGCATCACACATACACAACAATCTCTCTCTTTTTTCCATCACTTCCAATGAAAGAAACATTGGATCATGTACTACTTCAATAAAAAAAACACAGCAGCAGAAAATAATCCATTTTTCTGTTGAATCTGACTAGATTTAACTGGTGCCAACTTTAATATACTTACAATTCATGTTATTCATAATGAATGAATTCACACAAATGAAGGAATATAAAAACATCCATGAAAAGCTACACAATGCACAATAAATCAGGAAAACGAAGAGATCAATAAATGAGAGATTTTGAGCAAAAATAAAGATAAATAAATATAAAATCCATGCAATGATGATTTATATAATATCAGAGAAAGAACCCATGACCCACAAAGCTATGACGTTAAAAAAAATAAAGACACCATTTTTCAAAAATTCCAAAACCAAACAATGCCTTGCAAAACATCCAAACCCTATTAAGGTAGTTTTTCACAAACGAACAATGTAAGGGAGACCAATTTTAAAAAAGGGCATTCACCGATCGAATAAGAGAGCATCGTAAGAAGCCTACACCTGTGGAATCGAATCGCTTGATCCGACGATCCCGAAGACCTGAACAACAAAGGCACTTCTTTTCAAGGGCTACTAGGGTTAGGGTTTGAGGTGTCTCTTTGCGAGAGGGGAATCGGTGAAAGAGCGGTTTTTTGTGAGAAACCGCGAAAGGTCATCCATCACAGGGCGTCAACGGTGAAGTCTGTGGGGGGGGGGGGGCCTGAAAACCGTCTGATCGATGATATCCTCTGAAATCACACCGTTCAATGGAGGTTCCCTCTCTCTGACGGAGAAGGTCCAATGAATTAAACGGGCATCACCGTTGATCGAATCATCACCGTCCATACTTCTGTTTGATTGGGAATCTCGAGGCGAATGCTGGATCCGAATCACGAGGTGATCAATTACCGTTGTCAGTTGTTCGACCTAAGCCGCCATCAAAGCTCATCCGCCACCACCGTCGAATCTGTCTCCACTCGTGCGACATTAAAAAAAAAATTTCCACGGATCTCGATCTGGGTCGATAAAGCGAAGACATTTCGTTTCGCATTTGCAGCTCCAATGGCGGGTCTCAGTTCAGGCTTGAGGAGGCTCTACCTCTCCGTCTACAATTGGACCGTCTTCGCCGGCTGGTGAGTGAGTCCACGCCGAATTCTCAAACCCCAAAATCAAAAGCATCTCAAAATTTGATATTTTGTGTATCTTTGTAGGGCTCAAGTTCTGTTTTTGGCTCTGAAGACGCTGAAGGAGTCCGGGCACGTCGCGGTCTATGATGCCGTTGAGAGGCCTCTTCAGCTCGCGCAGACGCCGCGGTCATGGAGGTTTTTGGAATATTTTCTTTGTGTTTAATTAAAGAAAAATTAATGTATTGTCACTAGGTTTTGAAACTTTTTCTTTTCTTGACAGATTCTTCATGGGCTTACAGGTGAGGAAACCTTTTGATTTATAGTGTTTGGTGATTTTTTTTTTTTTTTTTTGGTGGTGGTGATTGGTGAAGTTAAATTTTGATATGAAAATTTTGATCTTTGGATAGGTTTGGTGAGGTCTCCTGTTTCCGCAACATTGCCGCAGATCGGATCGAGGTTGTATGTCACTTGGGCTATCTTGTGGAGCTTCCCTGAGGTATTATTGATGTTGAGTTTGTTTGATTTTTGTTTTGGTCTCTTGCTTTCTTCGAAAGAGTGCGTTCGGAAACAAGTTTGCAACTTTGCATAGTTTTTGAAGGTTTTGTTTTTGAATATTTGCAGGAATTATACTTATTTTAAATTTGTTTCCCAATGCCCCCAATCCTCCCATCTTTTGACAAAAACAAAAAAACAGCTTTTAGCTATAAAAAAATATTTTTACAGGAATTTAACAAATGTGTACTTTCTGAAAAGTTGTTTTCAAAACTTGATTTAAGTGAAGAGTCCCGTTTCAAACTCATTTGAAATGCACTTTCAGGCAGCATTTGGAAATAGGTTGGATATCTTCTAGAGATTTTACTTTTGTAGAAATCATACTTTAATCCAAACTCGTTTCAAATGCGCGGTCCTAACTTTTGAAAAAAATGAAAAATGGCTTTTAGTTATAAACAGTTTTTCAGAGATATAACAAAAGTATGTCTTTTTTAAGTTTTTTTTTTTCTGAAGAGAAATCTTTGAAAGTTATTTTCAAGGCCACTTTATCAGAAAACATGTTTTTCAAACTCATTTTTAAATGCTACCTTAATTTAGTGGAGGAGTATTTGATGTAGAAGCTTTGGGTGATTGATTTGTAGACTCGGACGCATTTTCTCGTGAGCTCTTTGGTCATTAGCTGGTCCATCACTGAGGTATGAGGCTGTCATGACTAATATTTCCCTGGTTTTGTTCTCGACTTCTCGTACTTTTTGTGAAATGATATTGTTTGGTTTATCAATTGCATCTAAATTATGAGTGATTGGCCTTATATTAATTTGAGTTTAGTTGGTAAGATCAGATGCTCTGCATCCTTATTCAGATTGTTGATGCTCTGCATCTTCTTTTTCAACTTAGTATACATTTCCGACATGATGGTCGTTGAATCTAGTTTTCCCTCACTCTAGGTTCATAACTGGTTTGGCACTGAGAGGACCCCCACGGTTTACTTAGAGGCCCTACTCTGCTACACAGACAAGGCAGGGTTGAGTGCAAGACTAAACTAAGAATATATCTTTTTCTAATTAATTACCAACTACGAAATGAGTTTCTGTTTTTCAATAAATTTAAAACGGTGAAGAGTTTAACTAGTTTTTGCGTCCAATCCACTGCCATATTAATTCTCCGTTAAAAGGAAAGTAGATTCTCTTGATTGTTGAAATTTTCTGGCCTATTAGAAGACCCATAAAATGTTCTCTGTTCACATAATCCATGTCGCGGAGTTCTGCCAAGATGGATGGATGAAATATAGCAGTTTTTTTTTTTTTTTGAGAAAAGGTAGCAGTTGTGAGTTGTATATAAAAACAAATTTCATTGATTGAGGAAATGAACTAGCTTTCTGAACTGGTTGTTTCACCCTGGAATAGTATTTTCTGATTTATCTCGAATGCTTCCATTTGCGCTGCCAGATCATTCGATACTCATTCTTTGGCCTGAAAGAGGCAATTGGATTTGCTCCGTCCTGGCTCTTATGGCTGAGGTACAGTTTCACCCAATAAATAAAGAGTCACCATTCCATGAAAACACTTCATTCACTGACACATAATTGAATTTTGGAAAGATATAGTACTTTTATGATCTTGTACCCAACTGGTATTACGAGTGAGGTTGGTCTTATATATATCACCCTCCCATACATCAAGGTATGCACGAATTTAATCAGAACTTAATGATCTCCTTTCATTCTCTCTGATAGTCAGTTCCCTAATCTTCGATTCCTCATTATGCCAGGCTTCTGAGAAATACTGCATAAGATTGCCCAATAAGTTGAACTTCTCATTCGATAACTTCTACGCAGCAATCACCACCCTCGGAATCTACGTCCCAGGCATGTACACTTTGTTCTCTCCCTTGTTTTATGCACTATATTTACTTGTTTGCTTTCCAACTGTTCCTTCGTGACTTGTTTTTTTTGTTGGGCACCGTTGCAGGCAGCCCGCATATGTACACATATATGCTCGGACAGAGGAAGAAAGCCCTCACAAAATCAAAAAGGGAATAGACTATTAGACTGTAATGATGTATCATTTTGTTGGTGAGATCTCATGTATTTGATGAAATGAATTCAGGTGTCAGATGTTGTGTCTGTAAATCTATCAATGAATGTGATTTTTTTCTTCAACAAATGAGTGCTGGTTCCCACCCATATATATGGTGTTCTTGGTTTGCATGGATTTTCATGTATGAAATAGGAAGATTCAATCATTGCAATTGTGTTTTGGAACTGCAATAGAAGGATGTAATATCATGTTGAACAAGTGTAGGTGTATTATTGACAGAATTGTTATCTTGTGAATATTGATTTTCAAAGGGCTGAATAACAATTCCTCCAATGAAATTCGAAACCTGGATCTTTGGTATATTGGTTTTGAAACGAAAGAATTGCAATTCCAACAGATTGCTCGTAATAGACAAAACAGAAAGACCTGAAGAAGTTGTGCATTAAAATCCTTGGCTAACTTATTCATGTTTGGAATACCCAGTGGTTCTCAAAATCATATGTTTATAAAATTTTAATGATCCTGTGTTACTATTTCCATGTTGTAATTTTAAGTTATAATAAGTTTATAAAATTCATTGACTGCTAATAGAAAACAATTATCAAATGCTAATTAATATATTCACCACAAGTTCTCCTTCAAAGTATTGCCGACATAGTTGGATAAACAAAAACAATAATCTGCTCCCCATAACTGTCTATTTCGGTGCAAAGGGAACTAAAAGGCATCATATGATTGACATTTATTGACACATCAACACACTCCCATGAAAATTCTGGCAGTTGTCATCTAAAGGATCAAAGTATATTTCGGTACGTGAGAAAAAACAGAGATGCAACTGTGCAAGTGGTTGAAATTTAACAGTTAGTGAATTAAATTCAGGAATAATGAATAAAACCTCATGATGCAGCCTTTCTTGCTGAATCTGATGTCACAAGTTGATGAAGATTTGAATTCTATTCCTCAGCAGCAGCACTGGCAGCGCTCAAGTCCACGGATAGATCAAGCACCTGCACTTGATTGAGCCTTCCAACAATCAATGGATCAAATAGAAAAGGATGAGTTAACTTTTGCTATATGAGGAAAAGATTATACAGTAATGTGCATTTCTTGAAGTTATCTTAACGTGCTCCATAGATTTTTCGTTTACTTAGAATAAAAAGGTTTTACTGATATAGTCATTGAAAAATGAAGATTATCTTTGATGAAAAGGTAAAATGAATATGAAAGAAGCTTCAAGAAGTATGGCTATAGATTATAGGGAAGATTTCAACCTAATGGAGAGGGACAAAAGTTTTATTAAGCATGTCAAAGGGGAACCATTGATTGCATTTTTTTAAGGAAAATTTGAGGTGGGTTGTTTTTGGTCCCTTTTCATTTGTTCAGGTGAACAATATCAATCAACATTTTCAATTCCTAGAGAAACTGATTGTGTTTTTTTTTATAAGAATGTACAATGTAGAAATTACCTTTCCAGTTATCCGAGTGTACATGTTGATTACATCTTGCACAGTTGATTCAAAGTGTGTTGATGCATCATAACTCTGCAAGACATCAAAACATTACACCGTATCAGTAATACTGACTTCCAGGTACAAGATGTCATTCAAGTCCAAGTCTCTTACCGTTGATATGTAGCAGTTGTTGTCCTCATGCTTATTGATAGGTTCATATATGTCATAGATGTCAAAAAATGTCTCCTCTACAGGTCCAAGTAATTCTATTCCTGGCTTGAGTTCGATCTCAGGCTGATCGGTCTCGGCTTCAGTTGAAACAAATGCAATGTATTTTCCTTTTGGAGCTACATAGTGGGAATAGGAGCAACAAAAAAGGTACCTATAAAAAATACCAATACAGAAACTGTTTTTTAGTAATTCCACCTTAACATGTTCATTAATTTTTGTTGCCTCATACAAGCAATGATCAATTATTAGTGGTTCCAAAGATTATCTAGCTCCAAGTTAAATGTAAAATGTTCTTTTGTTCTAATCAGCATTGGTTACTGATGCAGGACGATTTGACAAGAAAATCAACCATTATTGGAGAAGAAAAGTTAAAAAAAAAGAAACAATTAATGTGATATAAAATTTTGAATACTCATAATTAGGAGAATCAAATTTACTTTGATTTCTCCATGATTATGGATCTATTTTGAATATTTTTAGTCACATTTAATTACCTATTATTTGGGTATTAATTTGGAGCAATATATAATATTTTAGGAACTATTTTAGTAAGTTTTAATAGTGTTTTAGTGGCTCCATTATAAGGATCCGAATTTATGTATTTTCCTTTTTTTCCTTAGGTTTTCTTGTTTTGCAAGTCACATCACCCTATTTAATCATCTTAAGGGGTTGTGCAAATAATCATTTAATAATATTTTGAGTTTTTTTGTTATTTTGAGAGTTGTTTCTTTTATTCCTTCTTCCGTCCTACGGAGAGGATTTTACGAAGTCGACGTTGTTCGTCTTCGTCTTGTTTCTCGCAACGTTTCGCGCTTCCGACTACGTCAAGTGGTATCACCCTATTTAATCATGTTAAGGGGTTGTGCAAATAATCAATTAATAATATTTTGAGTTTTTTGTTATTTGAGAGTTGTTTCTTTTATTCCTTCTTCCGTCCTATGGAGAGGATTTTACGGAGTCGACGTTGTTTGTCTTCGTCTTGTTTCTCGCAGCGTTTCGCACTTCTAACTACGTCAAGTGGTATCAGAGCTACGGCTCACTCCATGGCGACGGAAGGAGAACAAGGAAACCAAAACCTGGTCACTCCCGAGCAGTTTCAAGCATTGGAGGCTGCCGTTCAACGGCTGACAGAGGTGATGGAGCGTGTGACGGTTCGTCAAGATCGGGAGCGTCCAGTGGTTGATAAAACCGTTCCACGAAGGACTCAAAATCCTCGAGTCCCACGACAAGACGAGGATGACTTCTCCGAAGAGGAACTCGATGAGTTTCTCGATTCTAGACATGCGCGTGGTGGTTATCAATGACCACAGGCTGCGGATCATAGCCGCGACTTCTGGGTGAAGGTCGATTTGCCCGAATTCAATGGCCAACTTCACATTGAGGATTTTCTCGATTGGCTTGCGGCAGTCGAACGCTTATTCGACTATAGGGAGGAGCCTAACGCGAAGAAAATGAAGTGTGTCGCAATCAAGCTTAAAGGCGGGGCATCGGCATGGTGGGAACAACTTCAATTGTCTCGCACCAAGATGGGGAAGCGTCCAATTCAGACATGGTATCATATGAAGCAGCTTCTTCGTCAACGATTCCACCCTGTCAACTATGATCAAATTTTGTTCCAACAATACCAAAATTGCCGCCAAGGCAATAGGGTTGTGAGGGACTATACAGAAGAGTTCTATTGATTGTCGTCTTGCCACGACATCGTAGAAACAGAGGCGCAATGGGTGGCTCGTTACATCGGTGGGTTAAAGCCGACGATCAATGATTTGGTGTCTTTGCACCCTATTTGGACGTTATCAGATGCGGTAAAGATGGCGGAGTGGGGGGAAATTCTTCGTAGTCGTTCAACTACGAGACGGTATGGCCAAGATATTGTCAAAAATTTTCAAATCTCGACTGCATCGTCCGACAACAAGACTACTCTGCTTCCGAGTATTGAAACAAACCAACCAACCCAGACGTTCCTGGAACAAGGAAAATGACATGGTGGGGAAGTTACATCATCAACCACAATGGCTTTTACAATGAATCGAAGGGATCCATATGAGTCCCAATTCAAGCAGAGGATCGTTTGTTATCGATGTGGAGAACAAGTGCATCGATCCAACCAATGTCCTCAAAGAGATCGTCGTACCGTGAATCTAGCACTAAGCAAAGATGTCGAAGAAGAGGATGCCAACTATCATGAGTATTTTGATGACGATGAGGAAGATTGAGATTTGAAAGAAGAGATTCCAGCTATATGTCCTCCAGGAGAATCTCTTCTGGTTCAGCGGTTGATATGTACACCCAAGGTAAATGAATCCTCTCAATGCAACACTAGAAACATTGCCATTGTTCCTATGAAGGATGAGAAATCTCCTAAAGCTTTAAAAGTGGAGGGACACTATTTTCTTTCCATCAAGGATTTTGTGAAAGAATTCATGAACGAAGAATAACATGAGAAGTCCAATGCAAAATTTAGGGCAAGGAAAAACGACAAGCGACACTTTGAAACATTCAAAGAGAAAAATAAAGCAATGGCTACAAACTTGAGGACAAGTTCTCTACAAGTGGAGGGGACTGATGCAGGACGATTTGACAAGAAAATCAACCATTATTAGGGAAGGAAAGTTAAAAAAAAAAAGAAACAATGTGATATAAAATTTGGATACTCATAATTAGGAGAATCAAATTTACTTTGATTTCTCCATGATTATGGATCTATTTTGAATATTTTTAGTCACATTTAATTATCTATTATTTTGGTATTAATTTAGGAGCAATATATAATATTTTAGGAACTATTTTAGTAAGTTTTACTAGTGTTTTAGTGGCTCCATTATAGGGATCTGAATTTATGTATTTTCCTTTTTTGCCTTAGATTTTCTTGTTTTGCAAGTCACATCACCCTATTTAATCATTTTAAAGGGTTGTGCAAATAATCAATTAATAATATTTTGAGTTTTTTTGTTATTTTGAGAGTTGTTTCTTTTATTCCTTCTTCCGTCCTACGGAGAGGATTTGACGGAGTCGACGTTGTTCGTCTTCATCTTGTTTCTCGCAGCGTTTCGCGCTTCCGACTACGTCAGTTACTATGCTAAATATTTATGCCAAATGATATAAGCAAAATTTGCATTCTTTCATTTCCTTGTTGAAATAACAAGTTGAAGCGTTGAGTGTTAATTTTTTTTTCCCCTCCATCTGAGTTGATTTTTCTGCCAACTGATGATGTTACGATAACAATTTCTCTTCTATGCATACTATATAAGTAAATATGACACATGCAATTAACTACGTGTATGAAACATTAAGTATACATACATGTCTGATTTGCGTCCCAGTTGTTTTTGTGGAAGAATAACCTGCACAGAGTGAGAATCACTGGTATTTGGGATCGGATGATTCATTATGCATATAGCGTGTGCAACCCTTCCAACCTTCTGAACCTGTTCCAAGTCATATCCCATGTCTAAGATTGATGAGGCAGAGATCAGATCAAGCAGATCCTTGGAAATTTGTAAGTGATTTACCTTGTTAGGCAAGTAGGAAGGGTCACACACAACTTTCTTGCATTTTGCTGTTTCTCCCTCTGATGTCACACCAATAGCTTTTCCATTTCCATCAAATTCCACCTATAATCATGCATTCATTGATAGTTTACAGTCATTAGACCTAGAAAACTCCAATATGCAATGAAAAGTAAGTGAAAATGAAAAAAAATCTTCTTTAAATAAGATTGAATCAATTAAGAGAAATCACCTTGCACTCTGGCTTGTTTAGCATGTATGTTCCACCATAAACAGCACTCAAACGAGCGAAACCCTGTAAAAAATAAACATGAGAGTATGAGACATGTTTAATAAATCAATACATAAACATTTCAGAGAATCACAGATACAGGTGAAAACTTACTTGGGGAAGTTCTCCCAATCCATAAAGTGGATAAATATAAGGAGATCCTCCTTGAAACCGTGCTAAAGACTCTGCATAAAGCTAATAAGAAAGAAAACAATGGTAAGAATATCACTTTGTCATATTAAGAATATTCATATAAGAAACCAATCCTAGCTATGTACATATAGCAATCAAGAGAAGAGTAGAGCCATTATTTCAATTAAACAAAATCAGTATAAAGGTGTTGAATAATTTGAAGTCTGAGAATTAAGCTTTATTATGCCCTTCATAGTCCAGAATCATAGTGAATGGCTACACCTATGACATATAATCTCATAATTCCATATATCAATCTGGTATGAAAATTTCTTCACAAGTTTCAACATGGTAAACATGGAAAAAAGGACCTATCAAAAAATAAATTGGAATAAAAATATTTGGAGTGATTTCCAAGATATTGATAATCATTTGCACAAATGAAAAGTTCAGTTAGAACTAGAAATCCAATCCAAAGTGGACAACAGTACAGAGTCTTGATCAACTGTTAATATATGGAACTGTGCGTGAACATATCATCTCCAAATGCATTAATTTTATAATTCCTAATTTGATTCCATCAGACCAATCTATTCATTTTATACCTTCATCCGATTTACAAAGTCCATGGCTGGTTCATCCAGATACTGGTCGTCTCTATGAAGAGCCAAAGCATGCCCAATGAAATCAATTGTATTGTCATCTAGGCCATATTTTCTGGATATGATGACATGCATCATTGCACAGATATGCTATATATGTATCCAAAAAAAAGGAAATAAAGATGAGACTCATACGAAATAAGTTCTCTTGCTGTAACTTTTGTGAGTCAAGCCCTTCATGAGTTTTCGGATCACTCTCCTCGTAATCTTGAACATAGATGAAGAACTTCCGGGCACGACGTTTTTCGAGGAGGCCCATCAATGGGGACTTCAATGCTTCTACATCTGTAGCTGGGACTTTGTATATCTGGTATTTGAAATTTAATTGGCAAACATGGTTTCTGAAAAAGTTAAATGAAATGATATAAGATATTGCATACCTTCCCTTTGTTGTAGACAAAGCTACCATCAACTGCTTTAAAGTTCAGGTATTTGGTGACATTGGTGTGAATAAGAACACGTACCAAGGCACCGTTGGCCATCATGAACTGAATACCAATACCCCCAAATTGAAATCAAATCGAATAAATGTAACATTAAGTGCTTGATTATCAAGTTTAACAAACAAACGAGAGCCAAAGGACTTTGTTATGAGTCTCAGGTGGGATAAAAAAAATTTGATACCTTTGGAATCATATCAACATTATATTCCTTGCTTGATCCCAAATGCTCCGGAGGTTTATCGTTGCCCCTGAATCTCTTCCAAAGCTACAAATCAGAATAGACGCAGTCAGCTATGCATGAAACACATTCTTCAAACACAGAAACCAAATGAATCAATATAGCAGAAAACATGACCTGAACTAGGTTAAGTGAGGTTGACTCCCCACCATAGTAGTCATTTCTGTCCATATGAAGAACCTGTACAACCTCCCACATTATATTAATAATTATATCACTAATGACGAAAATCAAATAATGTGGCCACAAATTGTGGTATGTACAGAACAAAATTTGCTTTTTTGGGTATTTTATTTATTGAACTGAAGAGCCCAAACAGGGAAAAAAACAGAAGCAACATTGAAGCTTAATATCCTGAAAATCTGAAATACACCTTCTCCACAATTTCTTGTGAAAATCAGGTCAACATTGTAATTCGCCATTTCAGATCAACTAATCATAAATTGTATAGAATCATCAAATTTTAAATAATCCACCAATGTATCCATAAATCATAGAACCATATTAGCTGATCTTCATAATAATTAATAGAAAGAAAAAATTTGAAACCAAATCCAGTGAACAATGTATTCTCGAAACACAACCATCAAAATTTCATGCAAAGCATTCAAACAGAGAATCAACATAATCAATAAATTTAGACTTGTAAACCTAAATAGATGATTTAGATTAGAAAAAGAGATGACTTTGAGACCGTCGACGGAGAGGAGGCCACTGAGGATACACTCCTTCAACCCCGTCCCCAACACAATCACGTCGTACTCTTCGTCCATCCTTCACGAACCAAATCTGTTCTTCCTTCAGATTCACTGAAAATGATGAAACGTAGATGAAGAGACTCAGATCGCAATCACAATTGTTAGAGAGAGAGAGAGAGAGAGACGGCTTGAAATGGAAAGCAAGACTAGGTCTTCCGCTCGAGATTGTCGTTAATGACCGGTAGAATTTCCCGCTCGATCTCGATTGAACGAGCCGGTGCTTTTAAGGATCATGGGTTGTACGGTTGAGATTTCTCAGGGACTTCGAAACGGCAAAATAACGGTCGTGATTGAATTGGGAATAATTAATATTTTCATATTTCGAAATTAAACTCCTCGCATCAGAGAGGAAGGCCCCCCCTCCTTGGTCTGCTGGGAATGGCCGTTGAAACCCTCTCAAAACCCTAACATGGACCCCCTCCCCTCCTCCGATCCGCCGCGTATCGAGGAGGACTTGCCGATGTGCAGGCTCTGCATTCGATCGCCGACGCCGAGAACGAGCGGTCGTTCACCTAGGTAAATTGGGAAGAACAACACTGCCTCGTAAATCGTGCTTGTTTCAATATACATGCTATCATGTTTTAATAAGGCGATTGAAAGATTATTATCTAATTGACCGTTTTGTTTTATTAAAAAAACAAGAAAAAAAAAATTTGTTTGTTGGTTCCTTGGATAAATTAACGATGAATTATGATAATCTTTTAATTGATAATTAGTTGTCCGTGTTTGGAAATATGTGAGAAGTTACAGATGTAACATGCTTTGGGATATGCATAAATGTTAGGTGAGATGTTTTTATAAACAACATAGAAATATATTTTAATTCATTGACATAGATAGGATATTCTAGTCCCTCAGTATTATTAGCAGAGCTTATGCTAGTTTATTCTAGCATACTATCAAGTTTTATTTGGACAAATTGAGTGTCTTTTTGTATTGTCAACATGTATGGTTGTTTGGTGCTAAACAAAAGGGGGATTAGAAATTATGAAACTGATAGACACCGCTGAAACTATAATAGATGAGAAAAAGTTTCCCTAGACAGATTGAATCATGAGGTTTGTTTCAGTAAACTCTTTCATTGATATAGGTATTGGAAGTTTGTGGAGATGCCAGTCTGTGTTTAGTCTAGAACAGCTTTTCTGCTGTCCCAAGTTGTCAATCCCTAATGAATTAAGAAGCCAAATACGTCCTGGCTTCTGGATTTAGCGAGATACTGTGGACTCTATGTGGACCATTTATTAGTGGAATCTAAACTATTGCTGCAGCAAAGGATTATTTTTTCATCTTTTCTAGTACTGGGTACGGCAATTAGAATTGATGGGGCTTATAGTATTTGTATCTATTCCAGGTTCTATGATTTACCTAGTGTATTTTGATGACCATAACTTTTGCCAAAATTTAATAAAAGAGGGTTTTCGGAATTCGTATGACCTATACTAAGAGACAAGTTCTGCACCGAAGGGCTATGCATATTTGCTGAATCAGCAGAATGGAGTGGAAGAAAGAAACAAAGTGGACAGGTATTTTGAGGAATTGATGCTCAATGAAGGGAAAAACAGTATCATAGTACCACTCTGATGAGGACAATGGCTTTAGAGCTGTCCCAAGTTAGGCTTTTGGATCTCATCAGATCTTGTTGCAGAGCATTAAGAGCTGAGATGTTCACTTCTGCCAGCTTCAAACTGCACAATAGTTGAACCGTAGTGTCATCTAATTATAACAAGAAAGACTGTGTGTGTTTTGAATGAATCAAGAGCACTATCTTAGGTAAGGAAATGAATTTTAAGAAATAATTGATTGCTCAAAGGAAGTTGGTGTACTACCAAGTAAATCAATTTGCAAAAAGCAAGAAGGTTGCCTGATAAGCATCAGAATGAGAACAAAATGAATAATGTCAGCATTGAATGTCTGCTATTCAATGTACAACAAATTATTGACTCGTTAGTTCATTGAACTGACTACTTGTTTCTTGGAGTCACCTGATGATTCTGACACATCAATACCTCAAGTTTTTCAGTATATTTGATTGAAAGCCAAATACCATGTGTAGAATCTTTAAATTATTGCCCTACTGGATAATGATGTTATCAGGGACTTTTTCTCTTTAGAATAATTAATATGAACTTCTACCTCCAGTGGCTGTATTTCTGTTCTGATTCCCTTTTTTTAGTATGTTGTTTTCCAGCCCATGAATTAAATAGCGTGTAATGGCAGCTGTCTCATGTACAAATGTTGCTTCTGCTTCAAAACCTCATTTTTGTTCAACATTGATTACTTCCTTGATTACCCAGAAAATTTTCGATTCTCCATTTCTATGGTTATTCTTGGGTATCCTAGAAAAAAAATTCTTCATTTCTTCTCACAGGATCTATTACAACTAGAATCCTAGATAAGGAGGATTTCTCATTTTAGACCGAAGATACTAACTGACCCACAGTATCTAAAATAAAGTAGGTGGAATTTGGATATCCTTTACATCCTGATTTTATATTTCCTTGCTCACTAATCTAAGTGGCCATTATGCAAGTTCTTTATGTCTAATACATTTTATGGCATCATAGATGAGTAGTACATCCACTGATACTTTATTGATTGATATTTTCTGTACATAGAGCTTATCCATTATGACATGGAAATACGTCCTTTGCTTATTTTTTGAAAAAATGGAGGCTGTTTTAGAAGCAAAAGACAACCTTTAAATAGGAAGTACATCATTCACTCCTACCCTCATAAATCTTTCTTATTCTTTTTCAGGAGGGTTTGCTGTTCATCAATAGTTAACATGGAAGTCCTCCAGTGTGCATTTATAAATTCCTTACTCAGTTTTGTCAATCTGATTTTATGTTTGGATATTGTGCTATTTTATTTCTCATAGAAATCATTCCATCCCATTTGGTGAACCTTGTTATGTTAATATATTATCCTAAACATGTCTTTTTTTTATTAAAAGAAGAATCCAAACATGATTGAATTCTCTCTATAGCTGATCAAGCCCACAGGTTTGGTGGCCTGGTCCATCCAAAACACAATTAATATTGATTATTATTTTTTAGTATACTTGAGTCCCAATAAGTGAACTAAAGCTTTACCTAAGTTAGGATTCTAGACTAAATTATGGAAGGCATAATCATCTATAAAGTATGTATTAAAGAAGAAAAGATGAAGAGAGGATAACTCAATAGAAACTTTAGGCCAAAAGCAAGAAGGATGCGTCAAGCTTATCCATCTCTAATCATGCTTTGGTCAAGGGCGTTACATTCATTAGATACATGTAATTTTGTTGTGTGAGAATATACGCTTTGTTGTAGTATATATTTAATTTATATGAATGTATATGGTTTGTAATCTTGTTAGTTGGTATCTGGTACTTAGACAGTTGGTTGCATAATTGGGCAGCTTTTACGTTTGCAGAAAGTTGTTTCTTTACTCGTGCAGCCAAATAGTTTTGTTACAGTAGCTTCCTGTAGATAAATTTCAGACAAATAACATTCAAAAGCTGCAATTTTCAAAAGCTGGGGGGTAAACTTTCTGTAGAATTAGTTTAAAAACCCAGATACTTACAGATTGATTTTTTCAATTGCGCAACCAATCGCGCCCATAGGAAAAAGTACTATAAAGAACTTTTAGATCACACGTTTCAAAGATGTCCATTCACGTGTATAAAATCTATGAACAATTTGTCCTTGCCAGAGTAATAAAAACTTGGACATACCAAAATATGTGATCTAATAAAAAGCATATCGAAGACTTGTTGTCACAAAACTAAAGAGTCACCCCTTTATAAGATCCCTTTTATCCCCTATTTCTTATTCAGCCAAATAGGGCATATAGGTCGAATAAGACTCTATTTGGATTCTACTCAAGATCCTTGTACATGTAATTCAATTACTAGCCCCTATCTTTATCCCAGAATATCTTTCCTTTCTATCAGTGTTACAACCATGAATAACTGATTAACTATCCCATTTTTTAAAACAAATAAAGTGGGGACGTTTTTTACACACAAATTTCGTTCAGTGGTCTTTTTGGAAGTTTCCCCATGACCTTTTATACTAGGTTTTGACTGTTGACCAACTTCAAAGGCAGTAAACGGGAAACCACAATCGCGACCGTCCGATTAATGGAATTCATTTACAACGGTCAAAAGTTGGGACCACCGAGAGGAGATACAAGACGAACGGTCCACAACGGTGGACCTTGACCGTACTGTCTGTCATAAATAGAAGCCATCATGAATAAATGAAACACACAGCATCACAGTGTACCACCCCAAAAACGGTACACGAAAAGTCACATCGATCGGACGGTCAGAATCAAATCATACGGGAAGCGCTGCCAAAAGAAATCCAAGCATAAAAACAGGGAAGGTGGCATTACTTGCCCGACAAAAGCTGATCAAATCACATGGGTTTATTTGTAATAATTCCATGCGTCGGATCACGAGTTTGTTTTGCGAACGGACGGTTGTGATGCGTTGAGATGGAGTGTGGTGGGATCACTGGTATCACGACCATTAAATGGGTGGATCTTTTTCGTGGGGGGGGGGGGGGGGGGGGGGGGGGGCATTTTGGGGAAGCATTTGAATGGTGTGTGGGCCCGGACAGTGATCTCATGGGATCTCCGTGTGTGTTTGTGTGTGGATACTGGGTAATAAATATGAAAAGCCTGGCCTTATTTGAGCCCCTCTCTCTAAGTAAGCTCCTTTAAATAGATTTTATAGTTAAAAATCTATTTAAATTTTTTTCATAAGTACGCTCCTAATAAATAAGTTCACCTAATTTTTTTTAATTAACATTCTTTTAATAAGCATTCATTATCTTGTGCATATATAGGATTTTAATTTTTAATTTTTTGTTAGGGTTTAGAATTTTGAGGATTTGTGTGAATATGCATAAAAAGAATGGATTTCATATTCTTTCTATATTTACATTAATTTTTTTTATTAGAATATGTTAATTAGGATTTTGTAAGGGGAGAGGTTTTGATATGAGAGGGGTTTGCTTATTGTTTATATATGAGGTTAATATATGAGATATTTGTACATTAAATGATTAAAATGTGAGGGACTTACTTACAAGAGGGGTTTACTTATAATTTAGAGGGACTCAAATAAAACCACCCATATGAAAATGATACATCCAACCCAAGTGTATCCCAACCGCATGTATACTAAAATATAATAATGTATTTTTTTCCTTTAGATCAATATACACTATTATAGCGAAGTATGGATGTGTAGACAGAACTACAAAACTAAGGGCATCTTCAATCATATATTTCAACTTTTATTCAAATTTAAATTTAAGTAAAAGTCACTCAAAACCATCTTCAACCATTTATCAATAGTCATACCAAATTAAGTTTTTGACTCAAACTTTTACCTATATCAAAGGAAACTCAAATCTTTACCCAAATTTTTAACATCTCTTTTTTTTCCTTATCTCCACATTTTCTTTCAAATGTAACATTTTGTCCCTTTAACTCCACATTTAGTTGAATTATATTAAAAGTCTTCCCACCCCCCCTCCCCAATTTTTACCATCTCTTGAAACAAAAAAAAATGATCTTCTTTCTTAAGTCTTTATCATTGTTTTTTAACTTCTTATTTTTATTTCAATAAAAAAATTATTTTTACCTTTTTTTATTAAAAAAAATAATTTTTAAATTTAAATATCTTGAAGAGAAGAAAAATTGAATAGTAAAAATGTTTGGGGAAAGGACTTTGAAAATGTTATAGTAAATAATTAGAAGAATATGTAAATTTTAAAAAGATTTGAGTAAAACACATCATATCAAATCAAGTTTATACTCAAATTTTAAGTAAAATTTGAATATGGATTTAAGTAAAGACTGATATCAGCACTTTATAAATATTCACTTTATAAATATTCACGAAGATTCATGAATGATAATCTTTCCTTTTTTTCTCCTGGTAAACTTTTTTTTTCATTATTATTAATCATGGTCAAATCTTCTCTAGTAAGCAAAGGTAAAATTCGGTCCTAATATCTTTTATTAGTTGAAAAGATATTTCTAACAATATGTAAAGATGTGATTCGGTTTGAAAATGGGTTGCGGCTGGTTCGATCGGTTAAATTGCCTGGAATTGACTCATCTGGTGTGTTGGATCCCTTCAATTTTATTAGTCTCCAATAATGAACTGGAAAAAAAAAAGTCACAAAAATCTCACATACTAAGATATGCATATCATCTCCTGATAAAAAAACTAACATAGACTCGATCACATCTCTCATCTCTCATGTATGGCTTTTAGTCTGGTGAACCCTTAAAATTTGATTTCGTTTATAAACCAGTAAAAATTGTTTGAATCAATCTAATTTTAAAATTATTAAAAAAAAAAACTATTCATAGTTGTTAAAGATGATTTTGAGCAAGCGAATAACTGAAGAATTGGCTTTATTCCACTAAACATGTTTGTTTTCAATGGGTAAACTATGAATCATACATTAATAAATCAAGAAAAGTATGAAGAATGAAGGAGGGCTTGGCTTAAAGAGGATTGGGGAATGGAATGAAGCAGCGATGGGTACCAGATTGTGGGAAATTACCAACAATCATCAATCTCTTTGGGCTTCATGGATGAAGGCAAGGTATTGTAGAAGAATATCGGTTTGGAATGCTTCTGCTTCCTCTTCGAGTTCGGCTATATGGCAAAAAATCTTTCACTCTAGTTCATGGATCAGGGAGAACATTCAATATCTCATTTTTGAGGGTCACTCTATTAATATTTGGGATGATCCTTGGCTGAATGGGCATGGGCATAGGCATTATTTTAATGGACAAGCTCTATTATTTTGGGGTCCCCCTAATGCCACCACAGTAGCCACTCTTATCCGAAATGGGAAGTGGAAAAAACCTGATAGATGACCTTCTGAGTTTGGCAATATTTGGGAGGATATATCTCAGCTGGAAGTAGGAGGTGAAGGTCCGGACATTTTAGTTTGGACTGGGAACAAATCAGGTAGGGTTACTTATTCATCTGCCTGGCACAAAGTGAGGAGGAAACTACCCCACCTAGACTGGCCTAAAGTGATTTGGAACTCAACTATTCCTCCCGAGAGAGGACTCCTATGCTGGCAGGCTGCTCTAAACTGATTACCCACTTGTGATAGACTTCGGAAATGGGGACTTGTACATTTTGATCGTTGCATGCTCTGTTCTCTCCATGAAGAAAACTCCGACCACCTATTCATGCACTGCCCTTTTTCTGTTAGCATTTGGACTTCTTTACTGAACTTACTCCAAATTAGAAGAGAGAGCATCCTTTCCTTGGGTGATTTCTATATCTGGTTCACAAAGGGGGTAAGGTCCAAAGAAGAAAAAAAGATACTACAATTCCTCTTATCAAGCACGATATGGTGGATTTGGCATTCTCGCAATGACTTGATCTTCAATCAGGTGATTCCCACAAAATCCTCTGTTGTTAGTAGAATTTTTAATGAAACTAAATCCAGATTCCATGGAATGAGCTTGGAGGATTTAGGATCTCCACTATCTGCAATCTTTCAGTCCCACTTTGGAGTGGTCTTGCACACCCAAACTCCTTCTCTTGTCCAAGTGAGTTGGTCCCATCCTCCAGATGGCTGGATCAAGGCAAATTCGGATGGATCTCTTGCAGACGATAGATATGGGATTGGTGTCGTGGTTCGGAACCATCATGGGGTGTGCTTACAAGCAATGGCAGCAAGAGTTAGGGCCGCATCAATTAACATCCTTGAACTAAAGGGTGTATTAGCAGGTCTCCAAATGTGCAGGGGACAATATCACAAAGTGTGGTCTGAATCAGACTCCACCACTGCTATAGCATGGGTTCAAGGGAAGGGGATTGTCCCATGGACTGCGCTACGTGATATTCGCCAAATCAAAGGCATTGCATCTTCTCTAAGGGAATGGAAGATTTCTCATGTTTATCGCGAGGCAAACCGTGTAGCTGATGCGCTCGCTGCTTTGCAGACGCAAATGGGCACTTCTCTCTTCTCCTCAGAACAGCTTAACTCAGAAATAAGCTCCTCCTTGTAGAAGATAAAGAAGGTGTAACCCAGACTCGTATACTAAAAGGATTGTAATATGTTTTTTGCTAGTCATATACTATCTTCTCAGTGTTAAATCAGTGTTAAATCAATATTACTCTTAGGGGGAAAACCTTTCTCCTCATCCATGTAAGCTTTTTGTAACTTATTCTGATGTACACTCTGTAAATCCCACTTTTAGTTGATATGAATGAAGTTATTTACCAAGCAAAAAAAAAATCAAGAAAAGTATACCATAGGGACCATTATAATTCATTTTTATATTTATTTATTCAAATTATAAATATATTATAATTTATAATAATACAAACATTTTTTTAAGGGAAACGTAGAGTATTGCTACCTTTCTCTCAAAAAATAATAATTCAAACATAAAAAATAAAATTTACCAAAACCAACGAATATTTTCAATCTGTGATAAATATTTATTCTTGGATAAGCTGTAGGATAGAGAGTATCAAGACAGCCTGAAAATATTTTCTAAAATTCTTTCATTTATTTTTATTTGTATTAATAAATAATAAAATATATTTAATTATTTATTAATATCAATTTGAACAAAGGTCTAGTAAAATATTCATTATCGTGTGCCATTTTCAAAGTTTTTTTTCAACCCCAATTTCAATCTCATATGTATCGACAAAAATTACCGGAACATATACTAACATTTATGAGTTACAAATTTTGATAGAAAATTTTATATTTTTAAATGCATTAATTCAATTCATTAGAGCATATACTTCATGTTTTTATAAGTGTATGAACTTTATTATATAATATATATTATTTTAAAAAAATTTAAAGCATGTTTAGTCTGAAATTATGACTGAAAAATCATTACGCGTAACATTATCCATTTTTAAGTCATCATGGCTGAGAAAAACAAGATCCACATCCAATTTTAGCTCCCATCAAATGATTTATAATCCTACTAAAAATTAAATATAAAATAAATAACTATAAAAAATATAGGAAAATCTTCTAAAGTGGATATGTTAATTTTAAAAAATAATTGATTTTATATTTTTAATTTTTAAGAGATTTTTTTTGTCATTTTTTCAGAAATACATATAAAAAAGAACGATTACGGTAGACAAAAGCACTGGAAAGTCAAAAACATCCTGTTTTTTTTATATATGATAATATTATTTTACAATTCATTTGATGGGATACTGTGCTGAACAAGGTATAAACACACTGTTCTCCTGTGTGATGATGATGTTTCTTAGGTTGGTTATTTAAAAAGTTTTTTTTTTTTTATTCTTTAAATTTATAGAATATGTTCTTTTTTAGTCTTTAAATTTTCTCATGCTCGGAGAGACTACAAATGAACATTTTCTATAAATATAGAGACTAAAACTAAAATACTAAAAAGTGAGGGATCGATCACTGAATCATGATTTATAAAATTTAAAAATAAAAAAAAATCATTTAAACAAATACAGACACACAACTTTTGTTGTTTAATTTCATTTTAATCTCCAATAAATTTTTTTTATATTTTCAATAAATAAATCAATACAATATATGTTTATTTTTATATAAATTCATATATATATGAGTTGAAGTATATATATTATTTTAAAAAAAATTTTCCTAACATTTTTATTATTATTATTATTATTATATAATTTGGGCACTCACAAAATCTCACCAACATAAGTCCACAACATCAGCATCAGCATCAGATGGTGATTGACGAAACCACCAAAAAAAAAAAAATTTGAAAGATTGAAAAATAGAACACTCCTTTTCATCTATTCTTATAAGAAAAACTCGTGAAGTTGAAGTTGATCATTCACAGATGTCCAATGAAAGGTAGAATTCAAAATATATAAAAAAGGAAAATCAGAGAGGGAGAGAGAGACCCATTTCAGATTCAGCAAAGAAAACCAAAAAAACAACACAAACTCATATGAGAATTCAATCCGCCTCTGATGGGTTTCGCGAATTCTTCACTTCTTGAGGCGTTTCAATCGGAATCACTATCGGAACCGGCCCTCCTCCACCATTGACGGAACTCGAAGAAGACGGCATCGCAGCCGTTTCTGCCGGCGGCCGCGGCGGAAGCCGCGGTGAGTCGATGTGGCCGTCGATGCAGGAGGAGCACTTGCGCTCGATCCATCCCTCGAAGTCGTACTGCCCGTGGCCAAACACGCGGCGGCCGGAGCAGATCCGTCCGATCATGCCGGCGACGACGCCGAGGATGGCGATGACGGCGAGGACGGCGATGACGGGGCCGAAGGAGCCGTGGCCGCGGTGGGGGGTGAAGGCGGTCTCGTCCATGGCGAGCGGCGGCGGTTGCTGCTGCTGCTGCTGCTCTAATGGCGTCGACATTTCTGGGTGGAATCGAAGATGACCCACTTGAGATTTTGGGGTTTCTTCGCTTCTCGTGATTCAAAGATGCGATCTTTTCGATGTTTTGATTGGTTTTGGATCAAGTGGTACTGAAACAAGTGGAAAAAATCCTATCTCCAATGTTTTTAAAGAGGGGGAAAAATTGGATTTTGAGGGGAGGATGAGAAAAAGCTTGGCTTTTTATTTCTTTTAACTTCTATTGCTCTGTAGAAAAGAAGGTGAGAAAGGAAGAGGTGGACGGGACCCAATTTAGAGGGACATCTGGAGAAGCTAAAAAAATTAAAAGAAACTTATTTGGAATCAGAGGAACCCCCTTTTCTGTACTGCAAAGGAGAGAAGAGAATGGAAGAATTGGAGGACTTGAAAATTAAAAAAAAATGTTAGAGAGAGAGATGAAAGAGTGAGCAGAGTGTGTTTTTCTCAGCTGAAATGCTGGGATTTTTCAAGGCGTTTTTGTGTGTTTTTTATTTTATTTTATTTTAAAAAAAAAATTGATTGTTGGGAGTCTGAACTCTAAAACAGGAGTGTTGTGTTCATGATTGGCTGTTGAGAGGTGTCAGATTGGTGGACTTTTTACTTGGAATCCAGTGGACCCTTTTATGTTTATGAGAGTTCTGTGAGAGTTATTAATTATTTATTACAGTGGAAGGGATAATAGCTGGCCACATTGACTGATTGTCTTAATTTGGGTCAGTGTCTCAAAAACATGAATGACTAGGGTTTTTGAATAGTTGTGATATTAAATAGTTAGTCAGCATTTAATGGTGAAAGATTAAAAGCCCGGTTTGGATCACCCTTTCATTTTCAAATTTGTATCTATCGATTTTGAAACACAATTATTTACAAATACAAATAAGAATTGTGTTTCAAAATCCTTAGAATAGAAACAAGGCTTTTAAAAAATGAAGTTTCAACCACGCGATTATAAGAATAACGGTGGTTGAATCTCTCGTCCAGAAGCCTTTACATCAATCCATGATCCATAGATTTTTTTTTTAAGGACACTGATCACTCAGTCATTATTGTAATTCTACTCCAATAAAATATACACTCCATTCTATAGAAAAAATACAAAACGACACATTTTCAATTCACTCGTATTATATGGTCCGGTAATTTTGGGTGTTTATTTTAAAAAAAAATTAAACTGCAAAGCAGTTTGTTTTATTTTATTTTTAATAAGGATATCCAATATTAATTTTAAAAAAAATCAGATGTACAAAACCAATGCAAAACCACGTACATCGGATGACTTATGGAGTTTTTTTCTTCGTAAAATTCTCGATCAGCTATTTCATAAATACTTTATTGTGGACTTTTAACACATGAAAATCATAATTTAAAACAAAAAATAAGACCAAAAATACCCTGTAAAAAGGATTATGTAAAAACTAATTTAACAAAAGCTGATTTAGTTTGATAATTGGGTTCAAATGTTCCTCGAAAGCTGTTTTGAAGCATTAGACTTAATTCCTACAAAGCGGATTTTTTTTATTTTTTAAAAATCAATTTTTTTACACTAAAAGTTGAAAGTAACTTTTTAATTAAACCAATTTTTTAGAATGCGTTTGACAATATCTTTTAGCTTTCTACTTAATTAAAAGCATAATCATTTACGTGTTTCCAAACTGGGTACAACTATCCTTATTTCAAATAAACGGGTAATTGATAAATTGTCTATTTTTAAATATTTTGGTACTCAGCAATTTTTGAAGTGAGAGTGAGACAGTTGATTAAGTACATCTATCCTTCATTAAAATTCTTTTACAATTATACAACCAAGATTGTCAACAACATCGATACATATTTATGACTTCCCAATAGTAACTATGACATTTTTCGACCATAGCTGTAAATTATTTAGTCTCATAGATCATAAATAGACTTAGGGGCCGTTTGATACCTGGATTGGAAAGCCACGATTAGTCAAAAGCAGCTTATAAACTGGGTTTGCCACAACAAGTTACTGTAGGGGGATTTTGAAAATCATGTTTGGTTAGAGGCATTTTTTTCATTCGAACGGGCTTTTTTGTTTGCATTGAACCCCCATAAAACATGTCATGGTTGGTGGAAAATACCGAAAATACTCATTCCCTGTGAAATTCCTAAATAGTCCACACATATAATATCTCCTTCAACCCCCATGAAACCCTAACCCCACTTTTTCTCCCGCCTAGTTCACGACAACAATGGTGGAAAAATGCATACCCTCCTTCAAATGTTGTTGAAAAAAATGGGACATAAAACCTCCAACAAATCTGGGTCATCCCTTCCACCAGTGACTCCATGACAGACAACCATAAAAGGTACCCCCATCTCAAGCTTTGGTTTGGATTGAGTCCATGGAAAAAAACCCTATTCACCCCCTCTCCTTCTTCTCCTTCCCATTCATTGTACAGGAACAGGAAATCTTGAAGCGAAACTCAGTTCTTCTCCATTCCCTTGTTTGACTCCATCAAATCCATCCTCTGTCTGAAGTGAAAAAGAGGTAAAATAATTGTTCCCTTTCTATCATGTTCCTCCGCTTCCGATCGTTGGCTGCATTGCTTGAAAAGGAAGCTTCTTTTTTTTCCCTTTTCGTTTTCATGTTCTCATCAACTGTTTGAAGGTTTCTTTGTTGGTTTTTTTTTTGTCTTTTAATATATGAAATAATGTACAAATATGAAATAACGTATGGGCTGAACATTATTCATGACATCTTGTAATTTTTCTAGGCTATGGTGTAGTTTTGTTCATCATCATGTGATTTCCCCAATTCCTTAATGTGGTTTCCTAACTCCATGCATGTTTGTGGCCTCAATTAAATTCCTTAATGTCAACATCTCTGGTGACGAATGTCTACTTGAGGGCTGTGATATATGGGCTGGACAATATTATGAACACTTCATTTTCTATGAGTCGTTTAACTGATCACATCAACTTCATTGGACTCACACACCACACCCATCTTTGATGCACCAATCTGAAATTATTTCAGATATACTATGAAATGATCAAAATTTGTACTCATATGGAGTAATGCACAACTGAGGGGCTGAAATGAAGCTGTGAGTATTTCTAATTATATAATTGATTTAACTGGTTCTAATCTTCTATGTTCTCATCAAATTTAATTGGTCTCTTGAGTTTGACTACACCACCCATATTTGACTTTGGAATTTCAATAGAATATAAGATTGTTTGAAATGAATCATTT